>WBND01001030.1:27310-174610 GCA_013398595.1 Tychaedon coryphoeus | reverse complement strand
GGCCGCAGCGTTAGCCGCTCCATCTGGATGGCAGCACCAGCGCGGGGAGAAAGATGCGAGGATACGAGTTAGGGTTAGGGTTAGGGTTAGGGTTAGGGTTAGGGTTAGGGTTAGGATTAAGACGTGCGGTCCTGGGGGAGGCAGGTGCAGCCTTGCAGGGGTGGATGCAGTCCCGCTGTGGTTGGTATGTTCTTGTAGGGCTCGGTACAGCCTTTTGGAGATAGGTGCATCTTCATGGCGGTCGGTGTAAACCTGTGGGAGTAGGTGCAACCTTATTGCGGCTCTGCAAGGAAGGTGAAACCTTATGGAGGGCAGTGTAGTCTTATGGCGAGTGAGTGCATCTACAGGGGTAGATGTGATGTTCTGGGAGCAGCTGCAAGCCCATGGGACAACTGCAGCCCTGCTGGGCGAGTGTGATTTTATAAGGGCAGGTGCAAGCTTAGTGGTCAGCTATAGCCCTCTGGGGCCGGGAGGACCCTGTTGCTTTCCAGCCGAGGTGTGGGTGGGGTGGGAGGTAAATCTGGCACTTTGTGGCCTGACTGCACTCCTGGGTCGGGGGCTGCCTCAGACGACAGAGCACATGCACAGTATGTAATTTAATCTGCGAAGTGGCTGACAGGGGGCTCGGGAGGGAAGGCTGCTGCTTCAGGGATCCCACAGAGTTTCATTGCTAAAGGGTGTAGAATGGCCAGTGGGTTGGAGAGCAGGCAGCCCGGCCAGCCAGAGCTGGCATGTGTCTGTGCTGGCAAGAGGATGCTCAGGGTTGCTCTGTGTGTGCAGTTTCAGCTACAAATTTTCCACAGTGTCTTCACAAAAGGGAGAAGGCAATCTGATTTTGGCTGTGGAATTTAGAGGGGAGATGAAAAACACTCAGTATGTTTGCAGCTTAAAAAAATGGATAAGAGATTTGTTGGGAGGCAAGACTTGGGACAAGCATGACAAATCCTAGGGGTTATAGACAGTGCAATGATGCATATTTCCTAAATATCCCTCTAGTTGAAAACAGTGCTCTCTTTCTGTCTCACGTGCAACACCCATTATTTCTCTCTGTGACTCTGTGACAGGAGCTGGTGACCTGACTGGGGACGCTATGGGCTATGTGACAGGCGTGCTGGCTGTGCTGATACATGCTGCCTACCTGGTGCTCATTCAGAAAACCAGTGTAGATAGTGAATATGGACCCCTGACAGCCCAGTATGCCATTGCTGTTTCGGCCACCCCTTTCCTCATCATCTGCTCCTTTGCCAGCATGGATTCCATCAACGTCTGGTCCTTCCCGGGGTGGAAGGACCCTGCCATGGTATGCATCTTTATTGCTTGTGTCCTGATTAGCTGTGCCATGAACTTTACCACCCTTCACTGCACTTACATTAACTCAGCTGTGACCACCAGCTTTGTGGGGGTGGTGAAGAGCATCGCCACCATCACAGTAGGCATGGTGGCATTCAATGATGTGGAGCCCACAAAGTTATTTATAGCTGGTGTTGTGGTCAACACCTTGGGGTCTGTCATTTACTGCGTGGCCAAGTATGTTGAGACCAGGCGGCAGAGCAACTATGAGGACCTGGAGAAAGAAGCTAGAGAAGAGGAGGGGAAAAGGCAGGATGGAGACCAAGCTCTCTTTGCCATGGAGACAATTTCCCAGGAGAAGGGGGCTGAGGAAGCAGCGGTGGAAGGATCATCCACAGGGCAGAGACAGAGTGGAGAAGAAGAGAAGGACGTCACTGAGAAATCAGCCAAAGCACTTGTGGTTCAGGGAAAATCCACCATCACACAAGAAGTGAACAGAAGCTCGCTGAAAGAAGCCTATCTTGGAGTATGGAGGTTGGTGAGGGGTGCTAATTATATAAAGAAGGATTATTTGATAGAAAATGAAGAGCTACCAAACCCTTAAAAAGCAGATTTGAAAACCTATTGCTTGAGGACAGACACCTGGTTTTCTGTACAGGGGGAAGGCAGAGCATACATTTCCACATCAATGCTTACAAATATAAATCATTCAGGATGACTTTACCTCATTGTCAAAAAGCAAAAAGTCACAGTTTGCTCGTGCTTTGGCTTGCTTTCATGTGCTTTCAGTATGTCACTTCAGACCCACCTCAGCTAAGGTGCTGACACTCTGCTGCAGACACAGAGAGCTGGGTAAAGGGGAGTCATCGGGGTGCTTGCCCAGCAGCAGGGAATATGAGGGACATCAGTGCCATTGAGACACTTGGCTGTGCCAGTTACACAGCAGTGGCCTTTACCTTAGATTGTGTCTGGAGCCTAGTGATTTTAACACGTTTGGAGGCTTTGTCGATGTGCTTCTGTATCTGTATCCATCCAACTATAGGTACTCTACATAACTAATTCCTACAATATGAACTCATATTAACTGTACTTTTTTGTGCTCCTCTGTATCAATACAATTGCAAGAGAGCTAGAGGTTGTGCCACTTCAGTTATATTGGTGTAAAATCCCTCTCTTATCTGATGAATTGAAGCCTTCCAGGCTGAGCCTTGGACCTAGTTTACATTGGGTGCTTTGTGTCTTCAGTAGAAATACTTTAGTCTTGTGGTGGTGTACATGAAAGCAGAAGCAGGTCTGAGCTTCTAAGAAGCTTTGATTGGCAAAAGAAGGATGTTTATCTATGAGCTTTAACTACACGTAGCATTTGGAATATTAGCTTGACTCAAATAAAAGAGCTTGGAAATGTTGGCCTGTATTGACTGGATTTCAGAGGGCTATAAAAATTTAGGGAGAATGCGTGTGCCTTGTGTTATCCCTCCTTGTACCCTTAAGTCAGATGAATCAGAGCCTGGACTGGAACCCAGGTGTCCTCTTGTAAGCAGAGACTGAGAGCAGAGCAGAGCAGAGCTGGGGACAGCGGCTCTGAAGTTCCCAGGGGTGCTTTTGCAGGACAGTTGTGCTACATCCCGGCCACGTGCTGGTCCGTGGCTTTGTCATATCCACCCTCCTGTCCCCGTGCTGTGCTGTCAGTTGAACAAAGTGCAGGCAGGCAGCCGGAGCTGCCCGGTGCTCCGGCAGATCCCATGGCCGAGCGGTGGGGAGCGGGATGCTCTGTGTGTTTGGCATGAGGACATCCATGGCAGAAGCAGCTCCCCAGTGCCCAGACTGTCCCTGTCCCCGTGGGCTCTGAGGGGCAGAGCTGCCTGTCCCCTTGGACGCTCAAGTGCTCATGTGGGAAGTGGGAAGCAGGCACCCCAGCAAGGCCTCTGCTGAATATGCTAGTATTTTGTTCCACATCTGTTTATCTGGAAAGACTGTGGAAACAAGTGTTTGAGTGCTTCTTTGCCTGAAGATATCCTTTTGGTAGGTAGATAGGGAGTACTTGGGTGGAACCTTTGCTGAGACTAGACAGACAAAAGATTTGACTGTGAGTACTTCTCATCCCAAAAGGGTGCTGCAGCCACTGTGGCCACCGTGACAACAGCCTGAAACAAGTTGTTACCATTTTCTGAAAAAATGAGCCGAGTTTGTTGTTGTCGTTGTTTTTTATATTGTTATTGTTGTTATTAATAATTATTTATTACTGTCTATTAAGCCACTGAACTGAAAATCAGTCATTCCCACAGCCCTAATTAAGCAGTGCCTATGCCCATGCTCTCTCCAGCCGAGCAGGCAGCATTAGCCTCACAGCGCGTTCAGTCTGAAGTGAGCAATTTGCCCGGCAGGGAATATTTGCAAAACTGCTCTCTGCAGGAGCTTTAGGTTCTTGTCAATAAATACAGGCAGAAACATCAGGTGCTGTGGCAGTGTGTATTCAGAATGACTGCACAAGTTGGCTGACCTGGCATCACCCATGAATTTTGAAAGAGATGGCTAAAAGGACACTTACGTTAAAAGCCTGTAGCTGGTGAGCTGGGGGACAGGGCACAGAGCTCTGTACATCACATGTTATGTATAGCTTGTGTTTAAGAGGTACTGGCTGTACGCCAAAATACGTTTACCTTCTGTTCAAGCTCCATATGGGATCTTTTCATTAAAAGTACTATTTATTGTTTCTAGGCTAATATAATAGGGCTTTTGTTAGTTTTTCAAATGCATCCTAAAGAAGTTTGTGCCTATGACTTATAGTTGCTGTATTACTGAACTCATTGTGATATTGAGCTGCATTGTTGTCATACAGATGGCTGGAGAGAAACCCACAATTCTGATCTGTCCTCAGTGTGCTCAGTGTTTTCTGTCTACAAAAAATGTGGATCTTCTTACCACCTGGATGCCAGTCTTAGATCCCATAGTGCACACACCATGTTTGACATGTGCAGTAGGAAGCTCTCCCCCTAGACTCTTGTATCAGGACTTTTTCCTGGAGGTTTAAATGTTTTGCCACTTACTGTTGTTAAATTATTAGTAGAAATCTGTGGAAATTCAAACAGTTTTGACTATCATAAAAGCTGCTGTTACAATGTTGTACATTTGCATGTATAGTCGAAATGTGATTATATTGTATTCTGTTTTTACCTGTAAATTCCCTAAATTAAAATGGGAATTTGGCAAATTCAATCCATTTTTTTCAGTAACAGACACTGTTGCACAACAAAATAAAAATACTGCCTCGTGCTGAGGTATTTTAATAGCATCAGCGGAAGACTGCAGAATGAGATGTGGGAATAAAATGTACTGCTTTCCAAAAGCCTCTGGTTTTCTTATTGTTGCAACTCCAGGGTGCTCATTTTTGCTTCATTTATAGTTATTCTCGTGCCTTTATACCATCCAAGTTTCCTGAACATGTGAGCGCACACTATAAATGCTGTCATGGACAGAGGGACTAAGGACAGACCAAGGAACACAAGATTCTGAGGTGCTGGGGCCTCATACAGCTCAGAATTTCTGTGGCTCTCAGCAGTAATATTTTTATTTGCATATTTAAGATGATTTGATGTCACTGGTGTAACTGTTATAACTCCAGAATTAATAAAAGTAAGATGATGCTCATTATTAGTAGTTCTATTATAAAATGACTGCATTATTAAAGGACGTATTATTAATTTCATTTTACAATGTTAAGTATTTGTATTGCCATCTATGTTACATGGCAGTGCTAGGAGATGACTTAAGCATTAATTTTTACCTGTTTGCTTTGGATGAAAGGTACATAATACGCCTGTGGCTGAAACTGGGTTGTGCCAGACCGGGCTGTGGTCGGTGTTTATTGCCAAATTCAACTTAGAGCTCCACACAAAAGTGCCTGCAGGTTGACTTAGAGAAGGAAACCATCCTTGTTGTCAGATAATGAATGAATCTGATGGCACAATTGTCTGCTTTGAGAATAAACGGGAATTTCAGTGTCAACACATCCTTTAGTAACACCTGCTGTAGCACTCCTAGACGTGCACGTACACGCACATGAACGCACACAAATACACATGCAACAGGACAACAAAAGCCAGGCTGGCTATCTTTTTTGAAATGCATTCTTGTCTCTAAGAAATTAAAGACAAGACAGTTTATTTTGAGGCAGGTACAGTTAAAATTTCTAAGGATAAACTGAAAATTTGCATACATCGTTAATCTTGCATTTGCCATCGCTTCCACGTGGAAAATAAGCAGCAATCTGCAAAGAACCATCTGAGAATGAAAGAAATTTTACAGCTTACTAACCAACACTCCAGACCCTGCATACATTCAGGGTTAGTTTATTGCCAGTGTTTAATAGCCTCCTGTAATTCTGTTTGCTGCAAAAGTGCGTGTTTGCTGCAAAGGCTTTAGTAGGCAAAAAGGTGCAAGCCCTTCAGCTCTGGTCCTGAAATTAACATTGGAGCATTTTGCTGCTTATCACAGTGAAGGGTTAACACCTTAACCCTCTCTACCTGTTTCCTATATAATTTCACTACTGCTTTGAGGTTTCTTCTGTGTTTTTCTAACGAGTCTCTTAAGTGCAGTGGAGGCAATCAACTCTGCTCTCAATTAGCTGCCATATTCATGCTTCAGTTGCTTGTTGAAGGTCATCAGGAAGCTTTTCAGTTCAACCTTGTAACTGTCAGGAACTGATGAGCATGCATATACCCTCTTTCCTCATCCTTTGTTGCTGCTGTTTCTCCCAAACCTTTTTTCCAGTGTCCATCCTAAAAATCTCTGCAAGTGATGGAGGACTTGCAACAGAGGCTTCTGCTAGTCTTTTTGTTTTGTTTTGTTTTCCAGAAGGGCAAGGAAAGGGATGGACCAGCAGGATCTTGTATGTCCAGATTGCTTCTTTCTACCTTTGTGCATGTTTCTGCCCACCAGCTCGCTGCATCCCAGATCCCTATATAGCTCAGGCCTGGCTGTGTCCCAGCTTCTCGTGGAGCTGTGCCCGGGCTGTGCAGCAGTGTCCTGCGGAGCTGGGCTGTGCACGGGCAGGCGCCGGAGCGAGCGCCCCGCTCTGCCGGACAGCCAGCACTCAGCCCAGCTCCGCCTGCCCCTGGGCAGGTCTGGCATGCACACACAGCCTGGGGGTCTTTGCCTAGAAACAACATTGTGGGTAATAAGGCTGCAAACCTGCTCTTGAGCCAGGCTCGGTTTTTTTGTAGGTTGAGACTCAAGAAAGCCAGTTAGGCTTCTGTGCTGGGCATTGTGTTTGAATAGAAGAGAGGCAGCCTGAGATGAAAACCCAGGTAGAGAGCATGAAAACCCAGGTTGAGAGCATGAAAACAATGCTCAAAGAGGTACATGGGAGGGGATAAAGATGGATGGGAAAACACGTGAGCTACAAATGAGGATGGATGGGGAATATCCGATAGTTCGCAGAAAAGGAAAATATTCTTGCATGAAAAAAAGGGACACCATTGGAAACCAATGGCCAAAGAGTGAGATGAAGCTGCAGTGAATGTACTTGAATTTGGGCTCTGGAAGAGCAGTGCACATGAAGGAGGGAGGCAGAGTGAACAAGCTGGCTGGGGGAACATGGCTGGATCTATTCTTTGTGGTTCTGTGATCATTTGTTTTTTTTACTGGACAATTGTAAGAAATTTTGCTCTGGGCACATTAATCTTGTTAAAAAGTTTGTCTTATATCAAGTAAAAACAACATCAGCTCTGTTCTCAAAATTACAGTACTTCTTTTATTAGGGGCTATTGATTTTGTTCCTGACAAAACAAGAAGATGCCAACAATTATTTAACAGAATTCAGGATTTCTCTGATAAAGAGCAATAACTTCTAAAGTCACAGAACACTTCTTACCTGACATGGGGGGTAAAATGAGAGACAATAATGAGTTGGAACTGGCCATAATAGTAAACCAGTCAGGTTTACCAGCTGCTGTAGATAATGATCAGTAGCATCAGTAGATAAAAACAGCTAAAAGCTGCAGTGTATATCAGCATTAACTCTTCATGTCTTGAATTGTCCCAGTTCTGTTAAGTGCATTTTTTGTCTTCAGAGTATCTCAGAAAATTTGTCCTTAGTCTAATTCCAATCCATGTACACCTGGTTAAAAGGTAGAATATAGATTTTTCCTTCTGTTTCTCAAGCCACAAGCTAACCTGGGATCTGAAGGGCAGAGAAGTTCCCTTTGTCAATGCATCTTCTTCAGTGAGTGAACATTTGGGAGCACAGATAAAATATCCAACAACATTTATCATTACAAACATACGAAAACCAGCTGAATATTTCCTTATCACAATTTTATAGCAAAAAAATTACATTTCCTTAAGCATAGTGGCCAAGACGCCGCTGAGTCTAATTCATCATTGAATATCAGAAGGCTGATACACACAAAACACACCACAACTGAGTGCACAGCCACACAATTTTACAATATTTTCCAAAAGAAAAGAGACTGGGGAACATTTGCCTGGCATCATTGAAGAAATTGCTTGACTTAGGTAAATTGTGATGCATGTCTCTATGAGGAGCTTCTCTTCAGAGAAGGATCACAGCCAAGCCAGCAGAACATTACCAGGAATCCTGAGACAGGGTCGGACTTTCAAAATTGCTCAACCTTTCTTTTTTAAATTTTTTTTTCTCTAATAGATGTTATGAATTAACAGAGTCATCTGTAATATCTGGTCATGTCCTGGGGCACCTTCTGAGTGCTGAACTCTTCATCCAGCACCTGGATGTTTCAGTGGCTTGATAAAACCAGTACAATTTGATTCATGCTGCATCCAGCTCTGTCATCCAACACAAGAAGCACACTTTATTTTTCTGTCTGGGGAATCTACTTAATAGTGATTAAGTATGCTTGTATACTCATAAAGGTCTTCTATTGCTGCTCCAAATATTCAATGCCACAGTTTCAGGAAAGAAGCTAAGCAGTAGCTAACTGATGTAGAGGATGAAAATGACAGCTAGATCTGCCTTTCCAGTGGAAGATTTTGCAGATGGAGTTTGGATTATTTGCTACACAAGTTTTAGGCTTTCCCCATCTTTCTGTACTACAGTGTCTTTCCCCAAAATCTGCAAATTTTGGTCTTGACAGAGCTTTAGTGTTGATCTGGAACCATTCTTTACTTTTCTTCTGAAAACTTCGCCTCTGCCTGTCTCCCTGTAGCTGGTCAGGTAGGGCACAACACCCAGAGTCCTGTGCCCAGCCCACACCAGCAGCCAGCAGCCAAAAAACGTCAGATGCCACTTTCGGGGTCAAAAATAAGGACACATTGTTCTGTACTTGAGTTTCATTACAGATTTATGCAGATTCACACTCATAATGAAAAGCACTGTGAGTAAGACCTTCCCAGCCAAGGAGTCTTTGCTGCATCTTGCACTTAAAGCATGGTGTGGAAACAGAGATTATTTTTTAGTGGGGTTCCTTTGTGTGTTTTATATGAATCCGACTTTCTGGCACATAAATTGGCAGACTTTGAAGGCTCAGGCTGCGATGTGAACACGGATTCCTAGGTGGCAATATAGAGCAGTCACCACAACTTCCCACCTGCCATCAGGAATTCTCTCATTCCTTGCACTAAAACATTTTTGCATTTTGTGCCTTGATCAAACCTTCATTCAACAGGACATCAGCCTCAGTGAAAACATTTTGAGCTAGGGGCTCACTAGTGTCCCATGTTCCACTTCCCCAAGCCAAGGAGAGTGTTAGAAGGGAGTTTTTGGATTATTTTCTATTCCCACCAAGCAGAGATCTGTTGAAAGTTAACTCTCAGAATTCAATCGATGCAAAGCCAGAGAAAGAGCCCCTCAAATCCATTTGGTGACATTGCTATGGCAATATAACTGATGGCAAAAGCAGCTGCAGCAGGGAGAAAGGAGTTTCTGTGGATTTGGCGTGTTCCATGGCACTGTGCAGCACCAGGGAAGGGCCACCAGCTGCTGGGGCCATGCTGGCACCCTGGAACACACCGAGCTGTGGCTGCAAAGGCTTTGGAGAGCCGCTGTGGATGCTAAAGCTGCATGTGTGAGTATTCTCCTGTGGGGTCAGGGCTTTGCCCCTTTTCCAAATCTCCTTACAGGGAGCTGGCACATGACAACTCAGTCCCTGCCCATGCAGGGTAACAGGTCAGCTCAGCTGCAAAGTGGTGTCATGGTGAGGAAGAGAAACAGCGCAGCTTTTACCTGTGCAGTTCAGATAGGCTATTACCGCAGCAAAATTCTTCCTTCATTGCTTTTTTTCCTAGACTTAGTTCCCTCCATGCTTCTGACAGGAAATATGCAAATGCACTAATAGTTTTTACAGAAGAAAAGATTTATTTCAGAAGAGAGTTCCTGCAAGCAATGCAACCCCTGCTGAGCTTGCAAAATCGTTCAGGGCATGGAATGGATTAGGTTGGTGGCTGCCTTATTTTCACTGCCTTCGAAGTGGCTGGGAAAATGAAGATGTGAAGGTAAAGATTGTAATAAATAACGAGCTCTATAAAGCAGCTTTGCTACAGCAAACCTTCAAACCCATTTGAGAATGTCAGGGATTTGCCATTATTCTTGAAGTTGATTTGACAAACAATTCTGGCATCTTGACATCTGAGCCTTAGAATAAAAAATGTCACAAATTCAATCTCCTGCAAGATAAGGAGTAGCCAGCTGATTCCCAGGGTGCAGGCAGTGCTGATCTGCCCCACTATCAGTGAGCTCTGCTGCAATGGGATATCTAATTTAGGTAAGTGCATTTCCAGCATTAGGGTACATAAAGTCTGATTGTGAGTGGCTGCCAGGAGAGACACACAGGATCAATTTTGCAGATTCATGCAAAAAAACTGCTCTCATTTTAACTAAAATGCTAAGCTTGACCAGTAATATAAAAGTATTTTAAGCTATCTGGGCAGAAGGAAACCCAAAGGAAGCAAAAAATTATAGTCCCACAGAAACATTTCCAAAGACTTACAGTGCTGTTACTCTGTGTTTTTCAATCAGAATAATGAATAAACATTTGAGTAATAACAAGGAGGACATAAAGAATTTGGATTATTTTAAATCCAGTGCCACTATCTGACCCAAATACAGGTGCAGGGAGCCTGTAAGCAGAAGCCACCAGGGTCTGAGCCATGGGCATCCCAGTGCATCACAGTACTTTCAGGGCTGGAGAAATCCACGGCGTGCAGGGACCTGTGAGGCTGGAAGTAAATACATCTTCTTCTTTGTTTTGTCTTTGTGCATCCAGATAAAATTTAAAACTTCACAACCATTTAATTTGCTTCCCATTTTCCTTCAGGAGCAAATGTCTCCCCACCCATATTATTTTTGTGACAATGCCTCAACTGGCATTCTCATTACCATATTGCAAGGAAAAAAAAAAAAGGAAAATAAAAAGAGAAACTCAGAAGTGTAGATTTTTTTTTTTTTTACCAGAGCCTTCAGGTTAACTAAGCATTTTTTTTTTTTCGTGCTGACTTGCTTTCTTAAAGGTGAGGGTTTAGATGAACTACTCCATTTGCTTTAGTTCTACCTGATATGTGAGATAAAGATTAGTCAATTCACCAAAGTTGGCATTTTTGTTACACCAGTTGTGACAGGATGTGCTGTGTTCCAGGGCTGGTGTCTATGTTTAAATAAAGTTCACTAGACTTGGACTATAGCCAGGTTAGCCAGGTCTTTCATTGCTGGGATCTTTTCAACTGTAAATAGAATTGCACTCCCTCTGAAGTTTTGCTGTCACTCACTTTTGTAAGAGGAGGCATGAGTATTTGGGGTTTCATCCATTGATTTTGGACTGTGGGTTAAATCTGTATATTTGGTGAGATCAATGTGCTTCAAAACAAGCAAAGAGCTGGCTAGCTTCTGCTACACTGACATGGTCCCATAATGCCAATGAAATTGATTGGCAAAAAAAGCTGTTTCAGGACAAATAGTTCCCTCATGATCTATAAGCATCTCTCCTGATCAGAAAATGATGGGCATGAAACTGTGGCAGCAGAGAGAAGCATAAAAAAGGTCCTGTGAGGGGAGTGTGATTTTATATACCTGTCACAGGGGTTAGTGAGGTGCAGCTCAGGATTTTTGTCTTGTTACAATTTCCCATCTTGTGGAACAGTTTCTTGTGGGAATTGTCTACCTGAATTTAGGGATGTAAAAAATGGAGGGATTTAACTGACTGTTTTTTCTCTTGGTGCTACATGGTTTCCTGTCATTTTGTCATTAATTTTCACCCCAGTCCCTGTGTCCACAAACAATGTGCTGGGAGATAGTTGCCTCATCAGTTCTAATGCAGTCTACAGGTCATGAATCTGCTACTTGGCAAAATTTGGGGGCAGGAATGTCCAGTGCAGGAAATGGGGATTGGATTAACTCAGTGCAAGCTAAAAACTTCCTAAATCAGTTCCAGATCCACTTGAGACAATAACTGCCCTTCTCCTTCTGACTGCCCATTGGCAGGTTCCTCATCTCAGTCACCAGCTTCCTTGTAGCAGCATCTAAAATTCTTCATCTTTAGTTTAGCTAAAAGCTACATTCTTTTCTTCTTCAGTGTTCTTCTGCATTTCACATTGCCAAATCTCAGGCTAGTCTTGCACTGCTGACCCTTCCAGCCATATTTACACTGCAGGTGGTGCAGAATTATCATGACTACTCAGTGCCATCTAGGGCAGACTGGCCTCTTTCATGTTTGGCCCTTAGTTTTCTTTGGGTCTCATGTATAACTATCATTCTCATTTTATATACTTATTTTCCAAGTAGATTTTCTGGTATAATGGGAGGATTGTACTGTAGCTCTGGGTTCAAAGCAAATAGAAATGTCCTTTACACATGAAGCATTAGACTGGTGTCACTTGCTGCCAAAGGATGCAGTGGAAGCTGAAACTTTCCTTTGTGTCATAGGCACACAGAAGAGAACTCCATATACCCATGTACTCCAGGCACCTGAGGGTTAATAAATGTAGAAAACCTCATATGAATCAGGAAGTTCTTTGAGATTGAAATATGTTGAGTCTGGGAGAGTATTCAGAGGATGTACCATGTACAGCCTCCTGATCTCAGCTCGTGGTGCTGCTGAGAACAGGATACCAGGCAAGATAAGCTTTTGGTTTGACCTTTTGTTATGGTCATTTGTATGTTTTCTTTAATACATTCTCTAGGAGAAACATCTGTAAAAGTTTCTTCAAGACACAATCCATCTTCAAAAGTCTTTTAAATCCTGTCCTTCAGCGATTTACTTACTCTTTCTTATTCTGCCACCAATCATTATTTTGAAAACTGTGTTTACCTGCTGTCGATTTCTTTGTTGCCCTCTCTGGCTTGGTTTTTCTCTCTGCTCCACCAAAATAGTGACTCAGCATAGTTAAAAGTAAAGAAAGGTCCTTGCAAAGGCCACTGAGTCCTGCTGAAAAAGTTCACCAGTACTGACTGCTTTCGAGTGTATGTCCTGCTGGATTCCCTCACCTCCTCCTCTACAAAATACCACAGTCATCACAAAAGGACACATCTTACCTGCCATTATTATAGACAATGCCCACTTGTACCATGTTCCTAAGAGTGAGCAAGTATTCCCTGTGAGTGAATGATGTACCTGGCCCAGCTCTCCCAAGGAGATACTAGATAATCCCCAGCTTATAAGCACAACACAAAGCTGTGTCAATAGAGAGTCATCAAAATCTCCATTTTACCTCTTCCATCCACCATTTCTACAAAACTTGAATGGAATTTGGCTTGTGTCTTGCTGTGCAACACTGAGATGCTTGCAGCTATAGGAGGTAATGATCTTGTATGCTTCTCATTTGCTGTATCCACCATTTGCTTTCTGCTTCCATATCCTTTGCAATCACCAATTCTTTGCACTGCAAAATGGTAGATGTGCTTCAGGGTGTGGCACAGAAAGTACTCTGAAGTTGATAAAAATTAGGATCTGGAGTATTGTATAGATAGATATTATGTGTGGCAACAGAGGACAGTTTTTTAAAAGCAAAGTTCTTTAGTAAATCAGGTAAGCTGCATCTAATGGAAATCTGGAACTGCATCTTTGAAATAATCCCAAGAGTACAATAGTAAAATACTTCTATTGATTGTATGTATTTTAATTTCAAGACTCATGCTTGATCTCATTTGAAATGACTAGATTCAATGCAATTTGATTCACATGGCTGGAAGATCTGTTTAAAGCACTAACAGCTGAACAGAGGCAGGGCTGAACTCTCTAAAGGCATAAAAAAACAGTGGTACAAAACCTGGTTTTAGTTACTGCTTCAGTTGCAGAGCCCTCCACCCCTATATTAAGGCTACTAGCCCCTCCCAGGAGCCAAAGGAGTATCTATGCAGAGTAGCTGAGATGTAGATTTTCCTGAGCTGTGTGTAGACAACAGAGCTGTGAAAAGCAGGATGGGGGCAGTGATGTGTTGCACCTGTGGCTTGGTTTTAGGAGCTGAATCCTCCCCCCTCTGGCTATGCCAGCCAGCTCAGAGCTCAACACTTGTCTCCTGTGCTTGAAGAGAACTGAGACAGTCATCACAATTGCTAACTGCTGCAGTAAGGAGACCAGAGCCCACAGAACATGCCAACATCTGCTGCTTTGGTGAGGATTGTAGGTTGTTTCAGCAGCTGAAGTACCTGTTCCCACTGTGACTCCATTCTGGTTCCTCTCCTGGAGCCCAGAACCTCACTGGTTCGTGTCTTCATCTCTCTGTGTCTGCCCCTGCAGTGCTCCCCAGAGAGCCAAGCTGGCCAGCACCCTGCTGGCAGTGGTTGGAGGCACTGATGGAAACTGGTAGGGCTGGAGTGCTGTCGGTGGCTGGTGGTCTGACAACAGAAGATTCAGTCACTGTGGACTTTACAGACAGGCAGCAGCTGAGTTTTCTCAGCTCACTATTTCTGTAAACATTCGGTGTGTTTGTGTTTCTCCTTGGGCATGTAGTTTTAACTTTTTCCTTGGGCTTTTGTAGTAAAAGTACAAAGATTTAACTTTGTAAAGCAGTTGGCACAATGCCAAGTGGATTATACTGACTATGGAGTAAAAGGGCTCAGGAATAATTCAGTCTTGTGGATTGATAATATTTAGAATTTCCATCCCAGAAGTATCTGGAGGACACAGACAAAAGGAAGTCCCTAGTGCATTAGGCTCTGCTTATACAAGAGATGGTCTCAGGCCAAAGACTTGGCAATCAAAATACAATGTTGAGTGATCCTCTGCAATTGTATGTGCTACTAGAAGATAAAACTGCATGAAGTGCATAATAGAATAGCTCACACTTCACAAACCTGTCAGGGCAGATAGCATTGCTTCATCTAATACCAGGTTCTATCTGTGGGTAAATTCTTATTAGTAGAAGACATTATGCAATATTCCTTAACAATTCATAATAACTTGTATCTGAAGAGAGGAAGATGAAGTAATGAAGAGAGATCACAGGTGTGGAAGTGTGATAAGGTGAAGCGAGTCCTCCTGTAAAGCAGCCACCAGATGTTCTTTTACTCTGTGCACAAAAGTCCTCCCAGCCCAGAGTTATTGTGTGCAGTGAAAGGCTCAGCCAAGCTGTCACTTAGGTTCATACTGGCTGGGGTTCTGCAGCAATGAAATAAGCATAGATATTGCATTGGAAAATGGTGCTCATGACTTCTGACAGCTCTTTTTAGCCTTTGATAGAGGGAAAAAATGACATGCCTCTGACTGTGAGCTGACTAAGAGAGAATAAAGTGTGGATTTGTTTTTTTAAATGTACTTGCTTCAGAGAAAGACTCCTGCTTGTGGAGTTACTGATCACATAGACTTGAGCATGTATGGGCATCACTTACTTCAGAAGATAAGTGGAGTGTGGGTGGTAAACAGCTTTTTTTATGTACTTCTTGTTTAGTTAATGGGAGTTTCACAGATTACTCCTGTGGGACCAAACAGACCAACAATGAGAGGTTATTTGAAGAAATCTGGGGAATTTCATACTCTAATAAAAAATGTTTAACTCATTTCACTAGTAAGTATTAGTGTATGCTGCTCTTATATACTGTAAGTGTCCTGTGTTTTGGAGGCTCTTTAGTAACTACATTTGGAAGATTTTATTTTCTTTTTTAATCAGGTACCAGAAATCTGCTATTTCTTATACCAGGGAGCATGCTATGAGACCTACAGAAGTAGCTACCCAGACACCTGTGACAGCATACTTGCTGGTTTTGTCACAGACAACTGTTTCTACAGCAGGGAGCAATGTAGTCTTCAGAAAAGAAGTGAAAATGGATGTGAGAACCATATGCTGTAGATGGAGAGTGATGGGATAGTGACTGTCAGAAAGTTGCAACAAACAAACCAAGTCTGCCTTCTCCAGAGTCTCTCTCTGTGGTCCTCGGTTTGGGGATGTCCATGAGAGAGGAAAAACCCCCAGTGGGGTTAGGCTTAAGGTTTCTATTTCCCAGTCCTTAGAGTCAGAGGGTTTGGGAATTTAGAGATTGGAGCCCACTAGGGAGGGCTTGCATTTTGTGAGAGGCAGCAGATGGTTGTCCTCTGCTCAGGGAAGCTTGTTCCATCATGGTTGAGCACAGCAAATTTGTTTCTTTGTGTCTTGCTGTTGTTTCCATGCAGCAAACACAGCTCCCAACTCTCCCCTTCCCTTCCCAAAGCCACAAACATGGCAAAGGTGTGTGGTACATTGAGCAGCAAGTAGCTCTTCCCCTAAATCTGAGTTGTGCTGTAATCTCTGCATTGCAGTGTGGTGCTATGCTGCAGCCTCAGATTTTCCTACAGTCTCTACAGCTTTCCCAGTCTCTGACCCTTCCTGAGTGTTTATGTGCAGCCACTTGTGATTTCTCAAACAATGTGTCTCTGCAAAAGAATAGGCTCCAACTAATAAAAACAAGTTCTGCACTCTAAAAATAAGATGAAATTTTCAGAGGGCTATAAAGAACTGCGTCATTGACTGGCTCCGGATGATCTCCATGAAAGAGAGAACAATATTCAATTTGTCCAAAACCCCAAGTTCTTCTCAAAAGGCACTATAGAAAAATTGCTCAGCGACATAATGTAAATTAGAAAGCCACAAGCACAGTTCATACTTGAATGAAATTAATTCACACAGGATACAGCAAATATGGCATAACTATAGCACCACTCTTTTTTTTTATACCGCCAAAGCCTTTATTTCCTTTGAAGATGGGTAATTGTAAGGAATACAGTACTTTTTCCTTCTCATGTAGAATTACTCTCCCCAGTCTCTCTATGCTGCAGAGTGCATTATCTGCAAATGATTAAAGCTGGCCTCCTGTACCTTTGGGTGTTTTCAGAGATTGTCAGAGTCTTCAATGGGCTGAAGTTACCTAGCAGAAGACTCTGTATATGACCATAAAAGCACCCAATTTATCTTCAAAGAGAAAATCAAGAAGCTTTGACAGATGTCTTGATTATTTTGATTTCCCTGTAAAAGGGTTTGCTTTTATTTAATAATTTTAAAAAAAGAAAATAACCCCAAAGCAAAATATAAATTTCTGGTATTATTATCCCTGCAGGATTGCTACCAGGTTCACATGGGCATTCTGCCTATGGTGTTCCTACCTGCTGAAATTTTATTAATCTCAAGTCATTGATTCGAAGTAAGATCAGGTTGTTTACAGTGACCTGAAAGTGTTCCAGGGAGCTTGGGCAGTACCAGCTTTATCTTCCAGAACACTTGCCCTTCCAGGAACAAAGTCCCCATTTTCTATCAGCTCTATGGGGGGAAAAAAATAAGCAAGCACCATAATTCACTTTCCTGATGCACCAGAACAGAAGCTAAGAGAACTGCATTTTGGCTGCGTGCCCTGGTGCTAGTGCAAGGGAAATTCTGTTTCAAATGCATTTTTGTGACATTGCTTTGGCAGAAAGAGGAAGCGCTCATTGCAGAAAAGGCATCCTTCTCCTCCCTGCATGTGAGACTTCACTGCTTCCCTGGCTTTGCAGCCTCATGGTCTGGCACTACAGGCTTCTTGTTGTAAGAGTGGCAGGACAGGACATGGAGGATTGCTGTCAGCATCCATTTTTGAGTAACAAAATGTTCCCACTCATTTTGAGGACTCATGCCTCTATGTGACTATTCACTAAATAAGGAGATGGTCCAAAACTTGTTTGAAACATAGTAATTATAGACTACAGCCAAGACTGGGAACTTCATCCATATGTAATGTGAAATCTGAAGAACTGGAAGCAAAATTTGGCTTTGTCTGCCTTATTATTTGATCTGGCTGAAATTCTTTTGAATTCTAACAGTATTTTGGTTCCACAGAAGGGTCATTGTGATTAGCCTCTGAGGGATTTTGTTGACTCTCTGTTCCCTGGTTTAAAAAGATGAACCTGGAACTGCTAAGGATATCCAGGGTATTTCAGTTCAGTCTGTAGTCCCTTCACTAATCTATGAAGCTCTAGGTTTGGGCTCTTTGCTACTACTGAAAAGACTTTCAGAGCTTCAACTCTCCAATTATGAGAAACTTTGTTCTCATTCTAGGTTTTTCTTTTTCTTCTCCCTCAGTAATTAAATTCTGTTTCTAAATCATGGATAGCAATTTACAGTTTAGCATATCCATGCCCCTGAGACACTGTGTCCACTTGCTCATCCTGTTCTACATCATGTTCACTGGTAACAGCTAAGGCTGAAGGTTTGCTACCATCCTTGGATTACTCCTGAGTTTATGCCTGGTTTTTCAAGTGCTTCTAGTCTCTCAAATTATAATACTATAGAGGGATTTTTTACATTGTTGTACAACTTTTATTGTGGGACATCTTTGTCTTCTATGCTTCCTATTCCCGTCTTGAAAAAAAAAAACAAACAATTTGAGGGAAACAATTCTTCAATATCTGGAGGTTTGAGGGGTGTGGAACTGGGTTATTTAAATGGTGAAAAAGATTGGTAACACCTGAGTCTTGGCAGGAGATATATCTCAGTTATGTCTCAGTCTGACTCGAATCCAGAAATCAATTTTTTCCCCTGAATCCTGCTAAGGGCTTTATCAATTTGTCTACACTGAGAATGTCTCATATATACTGACAAGTCTGATCTCTCCACAAATTTTCTGCTGGCAGCAGTGTTCTCATACAGGACATCAAGAGGACGTGTCATTTTCTCTTGTGTAGGTAGCATTTACATTTGTGAATAAATGAGATAACTAGGATTGAGAGCAGAGACAAGTATAAATGACTTCCCATTGCTGACAAGAAAAAACACAATTGCTTCCTCTCCTGTTCTTCAAGAGAGGTGGGATGTCTTCCTTCTTGAATTGCTGTATAGACTCAAAAGCTCCTCATGTGGGGATATTCCAATTGGCATGGATTTGGATCCCTCCTTGGGCAGAGGAAGAGGTTAATTTCTGTGACCCACTTCTGAGATGAATGATCCAACTTTCAAATTTACTGATGATACCATCACCACCTAGTGATCCTGCTTGAGAGAAGACTAAACCTTTCTTGCATGAATACCTCTTTTCAAAAGGTATTACTTCAGGGCTCAGGATACTGAGTGTAGGAACTTCCTGTCTTTTCACTTAGCACAAGGTGCTGACACCCTAGAAAGGCATGAGACTTCCTCCTGCACATTCCTGTTGGTGGCTTGGCTTGGTCACTTGAGATGGGCTCTCTGCCTTGAACACTGGATGCTCTGGCACCCCACGAGACATCTGACTGTCCCTATTCCTTCAGTAACAAATTTGGGCACCAAATGAGAGCCTGGAGTCCACTCTGGGGCTGGTGTCATGAATGAATGTTTTAGGTCACTTTAAGAAGGGGCAGGGCAGTGAAGGGGAGGGTGAGGATGCACCAACACAGTGAGTTCCTGCACTTAAGATCTTTCTTGAATTTTTCTTTGCTCTCACGGTTTCTTACAAAATTGAGAAATATACATTTCAGAAATAATGAGAAAATGGTGATAATCAACTGGATATGGAACTACTAGAAAGATTTTAGGCTACAACTTCACAATCTGGAAAAAGGAAGACAGGACAACCCTCGGAGAAGAGCCTTGTGGGGAGCTTATAGACAGATAAAAAGAGCTGCAATACATGTTCCTTTATGGAGCTTGCCTTTCCTTGTGTTCTCCAGCCCATGTTTTGGTGATTACTGTGTGTAACTTTCAGCAGAGATAGTGGCTTTTAAAGGGTGCATTTAACCTACTTGCCTTTCCAAAACACTGCTGATGGGAGAACATTTGTCACAGAATCCTCTCTGTGAAAAGAATAAAGAGAAAAATACCTTCTCTAAGGTTTTTTTGAACCTAGACACACTCATGCAATAAAATACCTGCAACAGGAGTGATGTGGTTTAACTCCAGTGTACTGGGGGTACTGACAGCAACCAAGTCCCACACAGCTGCTCACTCACTCCCCCTGTCCCCTCGGTGGGATGGGCAGGAAAATCAGGGGGAAAAATGTAAAAATGCTGGGTTAAGACAGCTTAATAATTGAAACAAAGTAAAACATTATAATAATGATGATAATGATAATAATAGTAATAAGAAGAAGACAAAGAGATAGAAATCCCAAAAAACACAATACAGTTGCTCACCACCCACCAGCAAATTATTTGCCCATCCCCAAGCAGCAGTTGGTCCCTCCCAGCCAATTCCCCACCATTTTATACTGACCATGATGTTCCTTGGTATGGAATACCCCTTTGGCTAGTTTCCATCTGCTGTCCTGGCCATGGTCCCCCCCAGTCTCTTGTGCACTTCCCCAGTGGCAGTCCATGGGAAACTGAGCAGTCCTTTACTTACAGGAAGCACTGCTCAGCAACATCAGTGTGTTAGCAGCAGTCTCATCCTAAATCCAAAACACAGCACTGTACAGCACCTAGGAAGAATATTACCTCTATTCCAGCTGAAATCAGGAAAGGAAGACTATATTTTATTTCACTTCAAGGATGCACAGCTGGTGCTGTATTTAAGAAATTACAAAGCAGAGTGTTAAAATTTACACGGGCGCACAAAGCTGGGAAACTGAGGGGAAAGGAATCACATCTTCATCTTTTTCTGTCAGTTCTGCCTCGCAGAAAAGCCGGGAGCGCCGGGACCGCCAGGCGGCGCCAAGCGCCCCTTAAAATCAGGGAAGGGATTAAAAGGGAAACTCCGGGAAAAGGAGCGCTTGTGCTACAGAGCTGCCAGTGGCAAATGTTCTAGACAGGCTGTGGTTGCTTGTGCCTGACAGGGCATGCTAAGCAAGCTAAAGATGAAATTTGGGTACATGCTAAAATAACACCATCGCTTTCCACAATTTGATGGAGGATAACATTCTCCACACCAAGCACTTTAAGCCAGCAGAAATACACTGACTCCTTCTTAAAGGAAGAAATGCAAAGGTAATACCTCATCCTTTCCCACCCACCTGCAGGAGCTGGGGAAGTGCAACAGTGCTGGAGCTCCACCAGGCTTTTCTGCATGTCACAGCAGAGGTGTGGAGGGGACAAATGGGTTCCAGGAGTTGGGTGGGTTCAGTGCCCTAATCCACTCCTAAATAACTGGCACACTAAAGTACTGAATGTAAAAAGCTGTAACCCCAGCTAAAATCTCACCATCAGCCTGGCTTGTGAAGCGGTGGAGCCCCAGGACAGTTTATTTACCTGTGGATTTAGACAGGTAAGTGAGTCCAGCTGCCAACTGCTGGTTTAAAACTTCCCTTGAATGCTGGTGGGGAAGGTGTTGGGAAGCCTGGAGAAAGATTATCACATAGGTAAGAAAAAGAAGAGAGGAGAAGGTTTGCAAGGAGTTCTCGTAGTTATGTATGCCAGGTCTCAGAGTGTTTGGGCGTAGGCTTAGTGTTACCATTAAGGTTGAAAAAAACCACAAACCCTAGAGCTCCAGGGACACTGCAACTACAAAAGGCATGCCAAGGGGAGTACTGCCCCAACATTGCTCCCTCCACACCTTGCTCCTTGGTACCACCCATGTGCTGGAACCTCAGCCTCAGGAAAAGGCTGCTTTTACTGCTCTGCTTAGGTTAGGGTTCAGGTTTTCATTAGAAATGTCTACTTTTGATGTTTTCAGGCTTTACTGCAAAGGCCTAGTAATATGGCAGCCACCAAGTCCTTAACATTGCAGATTGTTTGACCTGTACCTCTTCAGGTGCTTTGTCACCCGTAACAGATTTCCTCATATAAAGCTTCGTTCTCCTTCGAGAAGTCCTTGGTGACAGGATTTACTTTTGCACCATGGACAGTTTTCTGGCTGAGTCTTTACTGAACTCACAAGCAGATTAGGGAAAGTATAAAAACTCAGGCAAAGCAAAGCCCATCTTTTAGTCTCTTGGTGTTACCTATTCTGGAAGTGGGCACATAATTCTTCTAGTTCTGAATTTATAGAGCAGTTGAGAAAAAAAAAATCTTTCCTTTACTTTCACTAGTCCTTAAATCCAAGGCTGCCCCTGTCCTGCTTGTGACAGTGTGACCAGAGGCCTCTGAACTCAGTACTGCAGCCCATCCAGCAAGTGCTCATCCACAAGGGCTCATTCCCCACTCCTCCATAAAAGATAACTCTTCTCTCTGAATAGGAATGTGTCCTCAGACTGGAGTTTCTGCTGGCCTGCTTGCAGATGGATAAAATGCTGAGTGAACAGCTGGGTGCCTGGGTCCAAGGTTTCCCTTCAGCTTCTAATGAGAGGTTTCCTGTAGAGGAAAATTCCCATGGATGTTGGACACACCATTGATGAAACTACCCAGGTAGATGAACCAGCTATCTAGAGTGAGACACTAATTTTGATGAATGAAAATGAGGCAAGGTTATAAGCAGTTCTTGAAATTGGATGCAAAATCATAAGCTAGCCTTTCCAAAGAGGTTTCATTTGGAAATCAATATAAGTGGATGGATGAAAGGAAGCCTGAGCAGTGTGTGTGCTCATTTGTGGTTAGTTACAGGGCAAGACTGCTCCAGATTTCTGCAGCAGCCTAAGTTATGTATCACACTCATGCTCCTTCAGAACAGCCTGTCTGGTTTAGCCTTCTAAAATGATGTTATTAGGTTTATATTATATTATATTATATACTATAATGTATTTATCTGGGAGACATCCACTTGGTTTATGTTTTTAGATATTGAAATAACAAGTGGACTTCTCCCACTGCAAGTTTTTGCCTCCATAGATATGCTCATTATAGATCAGAAGGTTCACGCTGAATCTGCCATTGCCATTTTGTTCTTTTTATATTACTGACAAGCTGCAGAGGAAACAAGGTGGTGAACTGTGAACTGTGCTCTGAAACACCTAAAACCTAGACAAATGGCACAGAAATGGAGTAACTGAAGAAAAGGTAGTGAACAGTGAGGTTCAGCATAATTCAGGGTAACCAAATTCTCAGTCATCTGCTCTCCTTGAAAGTGTGGCTGACAAGTATCTGGGTCTCTACTTCCTCTTGTACTGCTGGCAACACCTTTGAAATGTTAAAAAGATAAAGCAGATTTCGTCTATCCATTTAGCCCATCCATTTAGTGATTTTAACTTCCCTTTGTGAAGATTTTCATATTGAATTAATAACTTCCTTTGGTAGACTTCCTTTTGCGTGGGAAGATTTGAACATCCTTGGTTTCTCTAAGGCACAAAGGGCCAGGATTCCCATCCCTCCCTCTGAGAAAGCAAGAGCTTTGGAAAGTTAGGGACTTCTCATCTTGAGGTGTTCATGAACCTGCAAACAAGACCTCAGGTGCCCAGTACACAGTGGTGTGACACATTCCTGCCAAGCAGATTTCATGGCTTAGAGGAGGAATCAATGGACTTCCCCTGTAGCTCCTGGTGTTAGCTATAAGAAAACCACAATGTGTCTTGGCAGCCAAAATGCACCGGCTTCTTTCAGTGAGGGAAAACTGCCTGAGGCAGAAACTGAGTATTGTCATGTATTGCACCAGGCAGACCAAAGCTGGGAGGGGTGGGGGGAGCTTTCTAAATACTAAACATGGAGTAATAAAGGAGGAAATAGAAAATAGATTGGTTTGCCTGAAGCCCTAGTGAAGTGTGTTGCAAGCCTAAGGATTAAATGCTAAATCCCTGTCCTGAATCTGAACTGCTAAGAGTTTTCCATTTCTGACTGAGGGTACACGTTGGTATTTCTACTGTGCTTGCTGCCATGAGATTTCCAATTTTAATAGATGACATTTACACTATATATTTCAGATGCTCATCTTAATTGAATTTCAGCCATGTACACTGACCTGATGTTTCTTTGCTACTAGGACTGGAGAGCACACTGGATCATGGAGTAATGAGATCTGCTTGGTGAGACTGTTAGGACAAGGTTCTCTTCAGTATGGGGTCTCATGTGCTCCCTTGCAGAAGAGACAAAAACAAGTAGTAATCAAATCAGACTGAAAGTAATCTTAGCCATCTGCCCTGTGTCATGGTGACCAGAAGTTAGAAGATAAGCAAATTTACAAACCTAGTCTCAATAAAGTTGCTTGGTTTGGTCTTTATTTGTATTTCCCGGGAACACTGATGGCCTCACTATAGCAGATAGCTTTCAGATAAATGTTAACAAAGTTATGTGGAACAGATCTGCCTTCTTACTAATGAAAAACAGAACAATAAAAAGGTAGGGAAAACAAGCCACAACTGGTCCATTGACTTAATGGATTTTGATTATTGCTGTTTACTGGAATATTTGGCACTGGATCAGCCATTGGCAAAATGCTAATTTTTAATGGAGCCAGTAGTAACATGATCGCTGCACAAGCTACAGAGGATAGGTGGGATGGTTTTGCTTTTACAGGATGGACCTCAGAACTACCATGGTTATTGTGAAGAAACCTAGCAATGAGAGATTCTGCACTGCTGAATGCCACAGAAATATCAGGAAATTATCAATTATTGCAGAGTGTTCCAGGCATTCAGGGCAAAGTCTTCAGTTACACTCAGTTTATTTTCAGCATTACATCAAATGTAGCACTTAGGCCCCATCCCTGGGAGAAGGTGCAATTTCTATTTCAAGTACTCCAATCCTTGGCAGGAGTGTCCAGGGGTCTGGTCAACCACAAGATTTTGGGTGCTGACCACCCTGTTTTTCAGACTCCTCAGCCCTGGCAGAAGCCATGGATTTCCCTCTCACACATTTTTCATGTGGCACTGAGAAGAAAGCTGGCAACTTGGCAATGGCTTCTTTTGAATGTCCTACGTGCTCAGGTGATGAGGTTGCACAACAGACCTTAGAGCACTAAAATGTCAGGATTATGCTGAGATTTCCTTTGAGGTTAACTAGGAAATGAAAACTGGTGTTAGCCTTAAAAAACTTGAGGGAACAGAGCATGGCACAAGCAGTAGGGTAAAACATCCACTGTAGTAAGGTACCACTGCCAGGAGAATGGGGAAAATAGAGCCTGTAGTATTGAGAGTTAAGGCCAGCTGCAATGTGATATTGCACAGCATTCTGCTGCAGAAGAAGGTTGTAACCTTCAGTAATCTTGGTCAGCTTATTTCTACTAGTGGCATTGATGCAGTCGTGGGAAAACAGGAGTACTTTCTGTGCCATAAGCATACCCTACAACTTAAAAATGGAGAGGATTTGAGAAGCATGCTTAGGTTGAACTTGTGCTGCTTTTGGAAAGGTTTCTATTAAAATGAGTGATGTAAGAAGAGTAGAACCGGTCCCTCCTGAGAGACTTGTTTGTGAGAAATTTATTAGTCTGCATAATGGAAGCAAGACCCTTTTCTCTTTGCCACACAGATCAATTGTGTTTACTAATTGGGTAAAAGGTGATGACCTTGCCACACCCCAGTGTGTTGGACCAGAATGTATTTACAGAGATGTGGGACTGTTTTGACAAGAGCTGCAAGACTGGGTAGTTCTGACACCTGTGTTTTGGATGATTTAGAAGTACTGCTGTCCCAAAAGATAAAAATTGTGATTAAATATTTGTGATTGCAATGAGAAATTATGGATGTTGCAAATGCAGGAAAGACATAAATGAAAGTAAATTAATGTTTAACTAGTGATATAGGGTACACAAAGGTATTGCAACCAGCCACGAAGAGATTAATGCAGTAGAAAATTTGGAAGGTTTTTAAGGTTCATGCTCACATTCATGTATTATAAGCCATGAGATCCAGTTTTCTGACAAACCTTTGCTTCCTTAGTAGTACAGAAACATACAGACCAGTTCACTGCTGGTTCCAGAGGCTCAGCAGAGAGGTTGACATTGCTGCAGGTGACATTGCTTCAGGCCCTTTCTTAGCAGCTGCAATAAAGTCTGTTTGCAAGCAAGAGACTGAGAGAAAGAAGCAGAAGTCAGATTTCCTATCACTACCCCTATTGTTCCCTAACAGTATCTTTGCTTACCCTTCTTTCAGAAAGAGATGGAGTGTCAGCTTCGGGCAAAGGCAAAGCTTGTAGCTGTAATTAATTTGGAGCCCTTTGCCAAATGCTGTCATTACTGCATGCTGAGGTTGCTAGTAGGTCTGTGGTGGGATGTAGGCACTGCTATTTCCAGTAGAGACAAATTCCCAGCAAAAGGAAGAGGGTAAAAAGCTCCTGCTGTTGCCCCTGGGTATGCACAGAACCTCTTTGCTCATCTTTAGCATCACTCAGCTCCTGATTCAGTAGAACAGAAGGCAACCCTTAAACAGCTTTCACTATTTTCCTTTGCTCTTTTGCAATCCTGTCTTTACTACAACCAGTTGTGCTGCCTGATATTAATTTTACTGGCTATCTGTTGACAATTGCTGACTCCCTTTCTGACTGATAACTGCTGCCTTACTGCCAGACAGCTTTTTGGCTACAGATTAAAAATTTGAGCCCCAGGGAGACTGGGTGTAGGAGGAAAGAGAGAATAGCATTGAGCAGCAGAACAGACTGCTACCCATCTTTTCCAACAGCTAAGAAATATGGAGGGGTTTAAAATTTCAGGCTGACCATGAAAGCTCTATGAAGGTTTCTAAACTTTATATTATATCCTCATATAAGGATATAATACATATCCTGGGTAAATAACAAACATTTCTTTCCAGTCTGTGAGCTATGCAAGATCAATGTTGCATGCCAGGGAAAAGTCCACACCAAGTGTTTTTAGGATTTCTCTTTAACACCTATTTAATTGAAAACATGAAATACATTTTTTAGGATCCATATAATATGTGAAAACTACTTAAAGAATAAAATACCTGTGTGACGACATAGGAAAACTTCAGCACATTTAGTTCACAATAATTATGTTGTGTAAGTCAGTTTAGAAGAAGACAAATAGAGCACACTGGGTTTTCAAGTCTAGTGGGAGAAGAGTAAACATGCCTCTAAATCAATTACACAGGCTGAGTCCCTCTGATCTCCGTAGATGTGATGATGTTTGCATTACAAGGAGCAAGGGGTAATCTGAAGAACATAATTTTCCAAGAGACAGGGCAAGAAATAGATGTACATATATATTCTAACAACTTTTTATTTTGCACAGAGAATAATTAAGCAAACTCAGAAACGCATAAAACTATTTTCCAATAGAGTATTAGTGAAAGGAATTTTATCTTTGAGAGTTTGCAGAGCAGAAGTCATTCAGGAAGAGCAATAGGCTAAGAGTGAAATGGCTATTCAGAGCTTAAAAGGTCAGAAGCCTGGAAGGTGGCACAGTTTGGGAAGGACATGACTGAGAAACCTGAACACTGGATAAGAGAGCCCCATCTCAGCCCAGGAAAGAAGTTTGCAAGAGCAGAACCACTTCCCTCAACCCATGCCTCATCTGTGGCCAAGAGCAAAGGAGAAGTGTACAAACAGTCTCACCAGCATGCCTGGGGATTTTTCTGTGCTGTTTGGGTTGATGACATTTGCAGTGTAAAACAGGAGCCTTTCATTTAATTCTCATCCTGTGCCCTGACAAGATCGACCGTATTTAAACCACTCTAATTAGTGTTTCTTTTCTTTCTTTTCTTTAATTCTTGAAGACTGTCCTCTCTTCCCAAACCATCAACTCCACTGGTCCAGTGTCCTTCTTGGAAGAAAGACATGTTACAAAATAAACTAGCACACAAACCACATCCAGCAAAACAACTTTATAATGTCAACATTAATGAGGCTGTGGAACAGAATGGGACAGAATAGGGGCAATTTGGAGCTTACCCACTCAGCACAGCAGAGATTAATGCCTTCATCTTACAATGGCTGGCTGGCATGACTTATCTTTTCTTCCCTAGAGAGTGGTTTACTTAGATCCTTTTGGCTGTCTTGGCGCTGAAGGCTGGGTTTGTCAGACTTCTGTTCCTCTTGTTGGTCTGGACTCTACAGCTGGTTCACATACTAAACTTTCACCTTAAAGTTTAATATTTTAAATTTAAACCAAACTGGAGGAGTGTCTAGCCTTGAACATCTACCAGCTTGGAGTAACCTGCACCATGCTGCTGAGGGGAGCTGTGACTTTAGCAGTTACAGAATTGGCAAGTGGCATCTGTGTTTTGTGGTCTCCTGCCCTGCACCCTACACTTAATGGTTTTCAATCCATTTCAGCCTTTCCATGCATCAGTTGCCCTGTCTGTAAAACTGGAATATTAACTTCTCTTCCTTTATCTCTAGTTACTATAAAATGCTTGAAGGGCTTGAAATAAAAACCAAGGCAAAATTTAAATATACAAATGATGCACAAGAGTGCTGAAAATGCTTAAATGTTTTGATCTCTTTCCATCACACACTGGAAGGGTCCATGTATTTTTCAGTATTCTCCCAGTGTTTTCAGTGGGGGGTCTTGCTGAGCATTTTGCTGCACCTTCAATGATATGATCACAAGAATTTAGAAAAGCAAAGCAGTTTGCTGCCCTGCTGCTGGACCACACTGCTTGCTGACTTACTTTGAACATCTGGAAGGTCTTGTTCCTTAATGGCAGTTTTTGGATGGCAGAGCTGATATTGTATGTTTATAGCATAGGCTGATACTGTTAAAGCCAGTACCTGGGTGAGTTACTCTGGAACGAGATTGTTCTGGTGCCATGGGAGTCACTGCAGCAATTTTGGGTGCTCGCAGACAGCATTTGCTGAAACTGCTGCCAGAGGTGAGCAGCAATGCTAGATCTCTACTTGGATTAATAACTCCCTGTAATTTTGACAAGGTTACAACTAAGGTGTGAGAGATCTAGGAGGTCATCTTGCAATAATACAGAATTAGGACAGTTCCCCTTCTCCAGGTTTCTCAGCCTTCTTGTAAAGAGCAGGGACAGCGTGACTGAAAAGTATTGTAATGCAGGATATTGCTCCTCCAGCCAAATAAAGGCAAAAACAGAGAACTGAAGCAGCACTACTGGAATGTGTGTCTTCCCTCAGCAAGTAAGGGTTTTCATAGCTGTGTGATGCTAAGGAGCAAGTCCTCTTCTTAAATCCTAACTTAGGCCAGAAAAACCTGTCTTGGCTAAACTGATTTCGGAGGTACTAAACAACAGAATTTTGTTACTTTTTTTTTTTTTTTTTTTTTTTTTTTTTTTNTTTTTTTTTTTTTTTTTTTTTTTTTACCAGAGAAAAGACAGTGAGAAACTGTGTGGCTGGCTTAGTGTCACTGCCAGTGCAAACTAGCAAAATTTTGATGGTTTCTAAGAGGTGGCACTAAACATGAAAATGACTTCCTACACTTACTGCTATGTGCTCCTGGGCTGATCAAGCTTTAAACCTACATGCAAAACTAAGGCAGAAAAATCTTGACATGTTGCTGTGTTTGCCTTTTAAGGAGAATTTTGGTATTTTGGTGTGAACAATATGAAATGGATGAACAGGTTTAAATCTTTGACTTTGCAAGGAAGAATCACATCAGACATCAAATCTCCAAAACCATGGTGCTTGGAGTAATTGTTTTTTTTTAACTTCGCTGTAGAGATGAACAAAAATTTATTATTTAAAGAGAAAAAAAAGGATTAATCAAATTTTAAGACTTGACAATGTATGAACATCATTGTACCATTTAGCATATTCCAGGCAAGAAATGACACCCATTGTTAGCATTATTGTTGAAGAACAACAAGCTTGTTTGAAAGACCCACAGGCATTAGAGGATTGTCACAGGCTGTGGTAAACTGTCAATTGTCCATATTTTAAAATATTCAAACCATGCTGCTCTTCTGTTTTAAATTTCACTTGTTTCACATCCCAATCATTCTGTCTGGTTAAGCCTGGTTTGCAGGTTAGACCATATGGAAGTCATGACTTATTTTTGTTTTTCTGTGCTTTGATAGATTTTGTTAGTCCCAAATTCAGGAATTCCTCAGTTTTAGCGAAGACCTGAAGCATAACTTGAAATTCAACTTGAAGTCAGCAGAAATTGAACATGTTTCTGTGTTTTTGTTAGTAATGTAATTTGAAGTATTTCCTTGCTCAGGATGTTTTCATACTGTGCAATATCTAGACCCAGAGAATGTTTCTCAGGGCTTTTGCTGGAGCTTGCCTACTATCCATAGGAAGAGCTGTGCTAAGTAATAGTGTTAGCTACTCTTTCCAGACCCCACCTCTGGAACCCTCTTGATCATTTCCCTATCCTTCATGTAACAGGTGACCTTGCATCATGTGCTAGGGAGTTATCATGGATCCCTCCCCTGGCTGACCTCATGCCCACTGGGTGCTCACTTTGTCTGCAGTCCTTACCACAGCAGATGTGTGACTCGTGCTGCATGTTTCATGGATTTGGGCTTTTCCATCTGCTCATTCTCGTTCTGCAGTAGCTTCTCCAGGGATGCTCTATGTCAGATCACAGGCATCTTGTGCTCAGCTCTGTTTCAGTCTCTCCTTCAACACCCCTGTCACTCTGCCTAAGAAGTAGGCAGCAAAACCATACTTGCAATTATAGTTACTTTTCCAAAACTGTGTGTGCCTTAGCTATCAGTTTCATCACCATTAGATCTCATTTTGATAGCTAGGTTTCCTGTTTTTCAAACTGAAGTGCATTGCTTTGGCCTTTTATAGCAGCATTTGCCTTTCATCTTCATGACTTATGTTGTAAAGCGGAGACAGTTTTTCAGTTTTTCCAGTAGTAGTCACATCAGGCCTGTAAACACAGCTAAAGATCTGGTTTTATTGCCACAACAATCAAGAAATATACATTCTATTGTCCTCAACAAACCACTTCTTCATTCTGTTCCTCTCCCGTACAATTTTCAAAATCACTGATTTCCCAGCTCCAGGTAACCTTGTGTTTGAGTATAATCTGCAGTCTAGATGTATGATTCTAGATATATGATCTTGCTTTTGGCTGCATTAAGTCTACTAAAGTTTAATAAAGTGCAATAAGAGTAGGAACATCTCAGCTCACTTACTGCTTGGCTCTTCCCTCTACTATTTTACAAATTTACATGGCAGTATTTTGCTCCTTGCTGACTGATTTGCTGAAAGCACCATGTCTGATCAGCTTCATTTGATTAACATAATCAGAAGATTTTGAGAAAAGTTATGTGTAACTTTGAGGATAATTAAAAGGTCATCAACAATTTACTGGTATAATATTGATGGAAATATGCACTATTATGTCTGCTTCATCAGTTCCAGAACTTGACTAGCTAACTTGAAAAATTCTTTTGCATATAAAAGGAAGTTCTTGTCTTCATTAACATCTTTTCCACCAGTGCTTTTTTTTTCCCCTGTGATCATTCTGAGAACACTTTCAAAGTGTATCTTACAAATATAAAGGACTGTTTGCATAATCTAGTATCAGTTCTGAATTTAATGCAAAATTCTCATCAAGAGGAAGCAACACCAAAAGTGCTGCAAACTTCTATCAAAAACATTTTCGTCTAAAAATTAACTGCTATTCCTAAGCATAAATTTATGATGAAAATTATTGCAAGAATCTCAGCATATTGTAGTTTAATCAGAGGTACTCTTAACTGGGAAGGTGATGCCTTTTCAAGTAGTAGAGGAAATAAATATTATACAACCTAATTGTTACCGAAAGTAAAAAAAAAAAAAACAGAAACAAAAAAAAAACAACCAACCAAACCAACTAAAAAGCAAAAAGCCATAACAAAACAGGACAAGATGCAGTGAAAGATTACAACCACAAAAAAACTTAATGAAGTGAGATTGTATGGATAAGTAACCAATTTTTCAAATTTTAATCAGCAATTACTTGATTATGGTGTGTTAAATATACTTGTAAGTAATAATCTATAACCACTGGTGCAAGGCTTGCTCACCTAACAGAAAAACCAGCAGCAGACACCAGCAGCTGGCAAATAAGGCCAGGGGAAATACACACCCAAAATAAGGGATACCTTCCTCTTCAAGGAATGTTGGTTGACCTATACCAAAATATATTTACAGAGCTGAACCATCCTTATCTGCCCATTTGTATGGACATACACTGATGTGTATATACTGAACACAAGTGGTTGGCCTTAGGGCAGCAGTAACTGGGTAAAATTCAAAAGGCTACTGGAAAAAAGTAAATAATGAGTTAGAGGCCCTACATTGCATAAGAACATTACAAGATCATGCACAAAGAGGTTAGTTAAGAAATCTTTAGGAAATACTGAGAAATATTTTGGATGACTGATTTGTTTTTGGAGCAAAAACATTCACATCTCCCAAATATTTTCTTCTTTTACATTAAACTATAACTCCCCTCTGTAATCTTCCTGATGAAAAAGGTGTTTATGTAAGCTAGGTGTAACACTGCTGCATGAGCTCTACCTTTATTATAAAAGCAGCTGAGGAAAATTTTATACCTCCTGATAAGGAGTCATCAGCATATTGTAACGCTGAAATTAGAAAAATTAGAAATATTCTAATTAAATTTCTAGTTTTAAAGTCTATGACTACAATAGAAAAATTTAGAGTACAGTCACAGAGAATGCCAAGGTCATGCAACAACAACAGCTGAGAGAAAACATTTAGGTAAAGGTCTTTCTTTAAAAAAAACACCTAACCACATCCTAGTTTGGAAGATACAAATTTTAAAAGAGTACAAATTTTTTTTTCTTTTTGCTTATCCTGTTCAAAACCAAATAAATCATTACTGTGATGTACTAGAAGGGAAAAAAAAAAAGATTTAGTAAGTGAAAAAGTGAAAAGTTTTGAAAAGGAAAATGCCATCTGCCCTAGTAAGTAATTTCTAAGTAGTCAAATGGTCCAGCCCATACAATTACAGCCATTTCACTGAACTCCTTTGACTTATGATTTTTCCCTATTTTTGGTTTGTTTGGTTGTTTTTTTCTCCTAAAAGTAACTGCTTTCGAATGCTGGTAATATGTTTTTGCAAGAATAGCAAGGTGAGAGCATCCTCTGTAAAAATATTTATTTTAGAATATTTTTCTTTTTTTTTTTTAATTACTTTATTTTTTAAAAAATAATATAACTTCACAACAATCATATTTTACACAAGAGATTTATGATTGTTGTAAAAATCATTTATGGAAACTGTTACAAATAACATATCATGAATAAATTGTTCAACTGTGATGGTTCCAAAAACTTCAAAACTTCAAAACATTAAGACATGTCTGTCCCCCTGAGTCTATTACTCTCTTTGGCAAAATAAACAAGATTTTGCATTTTTGAATATTTCAGAAAACTACTTTTCAGTCTCCCATTTCTACATGAAGTCCCCATTGTTCCGTGAACTGCAGGAGATACGTTTCTTGGTCCTCAGATGATTCACCAGATACTTCTTTCTCATACAGTCTGAGTAAAATTCCTTCTTTGCTGGGATCATCACACTTGAATACTCCTTCACATACCTGATTTTCAACACTGGACAAAGTTGGAATGTACAGTCTTCCACTGTGAGGATCCCAATCAACTAATATGGTCTGCACACCTTCCTCTGAGAGGTCCTGTGGGATTTTTTCCAGCTGATGATAGGATGTCTGCCCAGACTTTTCAGTATCCAGGTCCATGAAGTCCATATGGGTCTCACCTGGCAAATCATCAGCTGCATCAATAACCTTCAAATTAAGTTCCTCTGTTTTCTGTCCCAAACAAAGGTCTGCTACCCTCATCTTTGGCTGGGGGGAATATGGTTGTCCTGTTTCCATACCAACCAAGTCCCCCAAAGCAACCGGTGGCTCATCCTGTAGCCCCCTGGGGGCACAAAACTTCTCTTCTGGCTTCTGACCAGGACTGAAGTCTTCAGCCCTTACATCATGTTCATACTCTACAACCCCTCTATTTTTATCTCTGCAAGTATTCTGTGTTCCAGACCGGCCAGGACATGCCCACTTTCCAGTTTGGTCCCCTTGCACTAAAGTATCTTCTTTGAGTGAAATCTCTTCACGTGAAATATCAAGCAAATATCTTGCTTTCAGCACTTGTTTAGAAGGCAAATCCTCCCCTTCAGTGTCATTGTAAACAGTGTTGTAATGGGGATTTTTCCTTTCTGATAGACAACTGGATTCCTTACAGTCATCCCCAGTGACAGAGATAAGGTTGAGCACTATTTTTTCACTTGGTATGAAAACTCGTCCCTTGCATTTGTCAGTGCACTGCCATACCTGGAAAAAAAGAGGTATTTTGAGTGAAGTATAATAAAAATACCATCTTGCTGCTTCTTAGACCATCTTATATTTTTAAAATATAGGCTAGGTTATTAAACTTATTAGGAGGTTATTTCAACTTAGGGAAGAAGAAATTTCATCATATAAACATTCAAGAGTGTCAATATGCTCCTGTTTTTTTTATTCTATCAAAAGTAAAAATATATTATGACCAGGTTTAATACCCCTTTCCTCCCCTTCTCCATTTGTTTCCAAACCAGCATAAACTCATATGACTTCAGAGAGAACATCAATTTTTGTTCTTGGGCCAAAGATTACTGAATCTATTCCACTCCTTTTAACCAGTGAAGAGAAAAAGCAGTCACAACCGGTTCCCACAGTATCAGGTAACATGTTAATGTATAACTTACAGAGAATAAAATAATACCAAATTTCCTTTCAGAGAGGGAGCTACACATCAGGTGGAAGCACAAAGACTGCACTGTGCAGTCTGTCACAGGCTGCTTTTGTGACTCTGTGCAGAATCATCAAATTAAACAATAGGGATCTTTCTGAAAAGAGTAAAATTTTTGACAGGAATCAACATAGTGTGGGCACTGGTGGAGTGAATTGGAAAAACAACCAGAAGGTGCATTTCAGTGCTTTCAAGCTTGAGTGGAAGACTAAGATCACTAATGGATGCACCAAGTAGTCTGAAAGGTCAGAAGTGCTGGACCAAAACAAATGGTTTATTCCATGGCCCTCGAGCCACAGGGTGCACATGTGCACAGTCTGTACGTTGGGAAAGCCAGAGAACATCATTAAAATACCAGGTCTATATTCATTTGTTACCTTTACATTGACTGAATCCAGAGGTGGAGAAATAAAATTGAAGCTCCATGATGGTCATTAAAAAGTGCAATGAACATTAAAAAATTCCCAGCATTCAAACTACATCTTTATGAGAGAAAAAAACCTCCTGGTGTTAGGAGTTTAATCTGCTCCTGAGTGGAAATTTTTCACTAAGTCCCCCTTCATGCTCTTGGGCTTTAAAGAGCTTTGTCCTGTTAGCTCCCCAAGAGACCAAGCTGTCTGCCCATACCATGACCTGCATCCCAGGAGCAAAATATAAAGAATAAGACAGAGACAGACTTTTTACTAGGGTCTGTAGTGACAAGGGACAACAGTTTTAAAATGAAAGAGGGTTCATTAAGACTGAATATAAGGAATAAATTCTTTACTGTGAGTGTGGTGAGGCACTGGAATAGGTTACCCAAGAAGCTGTAGATGCCCTATAAGTGCAAGGGCTTAAAGTCAGGCTGGATGGAGCTTTAAGCAACCTGATCTAGTGGCAGATGTCCTTGCCCATGTCAGAATGGTTGAACTAGATACCATTGAAGGCCCCTACCAACCCAAACCACCCTGTGATTCCAAAGTTCTGTAATAAACCCAGTGCCTTGTCAAGCACAGAAGGTGTTTCTGTGCACATCTGAACACACTGCAGCAGTAGCTGCTCCAGTCCTTCTGAGCCTTCTGAAATCACACTCCCTCTGTGAAGCTTTATCCTGTCACCTCTGCACTTCTCTAATCTTCTCCAGCAAGATCAGCAGGTTGAAACCAGCTCCCTTGCATCTCCCATCCCACGGTGTCACGCAGATTAGATTAACACAGAAGTCTTCGTTCATTATTATAATTGCATGTTTATGGTTAAGCAACTTGCTTAAAGATACCTGTGAGAAAGTTCCATTGACCTCATGAGCTGGAAACCACTAACATTTCATAGGCTTTATGTGCTCTTTCTAAAAATTGACAAACTTTGCAGAACTAAGAAATTTGAGAATATTTCTTTGCAAAAAGTGTATTTGGGCTGTCTAAATAACAGAATGTGTTTGTTTATGCATTTTTGAGTGTTGGGCAATGGCAGGATTTCAAAATATTCTTGAAATCCAGGTTATCTGTATAATGCACATGTGCTAAATTCTTCACAATCACAATTAAGTGGAAAAATCTGGTAATACCCAGTAATAGTCCAAGAAAACATCATGGTGTTTCTGTACTGTCTAACTATCTTCCCTTCTTGTTTCTGAATTCAACAAATTAATAACTTTTGTTTAACTGACTTTACATAGTTTTTTTATTAATTATCTTTGTTAATTTATCTTAGATAAATTTATGGAGTTCTAACATCCTGACAGACCTTGCCTAGTGCACCTCAGACCTTGCTTAAGGCAATGACTCTTCCCAAACCAACAGCTCTGTTCTGATCATTGCAAACTTGATTACCCTGTTTTTCTTTCATTTAATAACCCTTGATGTGGCTTTCTTCTCTTGATCTCAGTGGCAACTAGGGCTTTTATTTGGAGCTAGCCACAGTTTCCCCCAAGCCTGCTTGGAACCCTGGAAAACACACAGCTCTGCTGTGAGTGCCGAAGTTGACAGTGACCTCCTCCAACAGAAGACACTTACCAGGTTTGTTGGATGTTTTTGTTTGTGGATGTGAATATACTTGTGCACACAATAGCATGCCACAGAAGTAAGAAGGAGAGCCAGTGTGGTTGGCATAATACATCCAAATGTGATTGTTATAGCCTCATCTTCTGTTTTATCTGTTAATAAAACAAAAATTTTCATTGTAATGAGCAACTTTTTAATCTATGTAGACAGTAACGTGCATCCACCATATTGCATTTTGGATACAGAATGCAAATGTTTTATAAACAAGGAATTTGCAGGAAATGAAAAAAAACTAGCTAAAGGGCAATTATTATTATTGTCTAAATGATTAATTAAATTCTAAAAGGAAGTAACAACATCTCCCTTAGGTTCTCCTGTTTCTAACTTCAGATTGACCCAGCTCTGCCACTCCCAAACTGCACTCAAGGAGAAAAAACATTCTCCATGCATTAAAACTCAAAGAATGCAGACACTTTTCTTCAGAGGTACTGATGTACCTTCCAGTCAGTCCCAGCTATGCTTTATTAGAGGCAAAGTTTTTTCATTGGTAAAAATGGACAGAGAAGGGAGAAACCATTATGGATACATAAAAAACTCACAAATTCAATCACTATGAGTTTTTTTAGCTTGCATCTTCTTTTTTTTTTTTTTTTGATTTTCCATCTCACACATACCTTTCAATGTGGTAATGCAATGTTCTTTGGAAAAGCCACTGTCCAAAATTGGTGTGGTGACATGTATCTGTGCACTGACACAATAAGCTGTTCCAGGTTCTAACCAGGGCACGACCAAGGTGTTGTTGCTGATGGAGAAGAACCACTGGAAGACATTAAAAATATTTTCCCCCCTTTAACTTCAGAGGTACAGAAAGGTCAAGAGCATACATATTTTCTAGAAAGACTGAAACTCTATGAGCTCTATGAGAGCTGCTAGCTGCATCCTTTTCTTCCAAATGCAACCAACATCCAAGTTACTTGTTAAGTCACATCCTGATAATCCTCTGATTATTTTCTCTTCCAATCCAAGATTCTTGTTCCACCACTGAACAATTTCATGCTTCATATGAAGCAGGACCATTGGTCACTACTGGCCCACATTCTTGTGCTGATGTTGCAATAGAGCTAAAGCATCACTCCAGCCCTGTCCTGACACAGAAACCAATGACACATGCTATGGGTCCATAAAATATTTCAAACTGGGATGTTCTGGAAAAGATAGGAGCCTTAGGGTAACAGGGTTTATGTAGATCTTTGCATCCAAAGTAAAATAATTGCTGTATTTCCTGCACCTTTGTGAAAAAACCCTCAACAAACCAGCCAAACAAAAAACCCCCAAAAAACATAGTCAACCAAAACACCAAACCACTTTTGTCTACTACATGTTTGCTAATCTTGCCATTTCAAGAAGCACAGATTTAATAGGAGCAGTTCTACAGCCTTGTCAAAGCTTACCCGCTTCTTTGTTTTTTTGTTGAGCACAGACACGTTGTACTGTAGGCCAGGATACACTTGGAGCAGAGATATGGATTCTTCCTCAGGACTACTCTTCCACTTCTCAGGAGCAGTCAAAATGATTGAAATAGATCTGTCAGTAGAAGATACACTTACCATGGGTGGATCTATTTTAGCTGGAAAAATGAACATGTACAAAAAGCAGTCAAATTCAGCAGAGGCACACTGGTTTGACCAGTTTCAAAGTGATCATACTACATTTTTGCAATGCTTGGGGGAGTCTACGTAGAGCTTTGAACAATTTATTTATATTGGCAGAATATTATTTGATCAGATAACTAAGAGGATCTTTACAGTGAGAAAGTGAACAGTGACTTGGAATTTTGCCATGGAATTCCAGTGACTTTACAGGATAAACAACCTTGAAACTCAGTTTACTAAAATAGCTTGAATTACCAGTATGTTCTTAGATTAATGTAACTTCATGCTAAACTTAAAATATCATACACTGTAAAGGCATGTGCAGTCTGAGCACACATTTTTAACCAAGGCCATTAAATATCTGGCTGGGTGCTTAGCTCTCCTTACTGTCTGTTAGAGGGTTGAATCGTGTGGTCTCCATCCAGTCAGAGCATGTCCCATTTAGGAATGCCTTAACACTTGCATAGTATTGTTCTTCGTAGTCAGAGGTCTCACTGGAGAGGTCACACCATGTTCTGTTTATGTTCCTGCATTCTGGCTTTCTAATCCATTTGCCAACACCATATCTATATTAAAAAGAAAGAGAAAGAAGCTGTACAAAAGCTATTTCCATTATATAAGTCACCTCATAATATAATTTTCTCTGCTTTATTATAACTGATAAAACATTTTCTGTGTTTAGCAGAAATCTGAAATTTCAAGGAATCCCAGCTTCAGCTGAGATGAAGCACAAGACTTCCACAAGTTTTTAATGAAAAAAATTAGAGTAGGCCCTATCCAGAGGAAGCCAGATGAAACTAACTGGGATATTAGAGATACCAATCTAAGTCAAGCTTTGCCACAGCTTTAGTTTAATTCTAAACACACAATAACAGAGACAGGATAACTATTTATATGGAAACAAAGAGTTCAGTCAGAATGGTCAGTGACTCATCCTCAAGAATGGACAACGAGATGCTCAGGGTCTCCAAGATGAACAACAGGAGACTACTCATTCCTGATGCCTCGTTTTCTAGTTTAAAAGAAAGACTCAACTTTCACACAACAAACTTCAAAACCCTTCTAGTTGAAAAAAGACCATATATCTGCTACCAACAATGCCTTGGCACTGACCAGCTCTTATATACTGTAGAACAAATCAAGATTTCCTTGGAAAATTTCTGTTTGCATTTGCTCAGAATCTCCTGCTCCTTAAATTCATATTAAAATAAAAAAGCCAACTTACACTGCATACTTCACCTTGTAGAATACTCCATCACCTGTGCCTTCTGGTGCTGACCAGTGGAGGACATTCTTCATATTTATAGATTCAAAACGGACATTCCTAGGGTTGGGCAAAGAACAATACAACTCTCCTGAGAAAGAAAATAAGAAAGGAACAACACACACTAAGAATCAGCAAATACATACACTCCCAAAGTAGCCAAAAGAGACTGTTATTTTTCAAAAGGCCATAAATTCTACCTTTTTTAACATTCAAAGTGCAATGTGGTTGGCTATGGAAAATCAATTTTTTTACAGGTGTCCCTACCTAGTGGAGTCTTAAATTCCACCTTTCCGAGTGTTTTTTTTCTCTAGCAAAAATGGCTTTGCCATTTATGACAGGCATGGAAATATTCAGGACTGGAAGCTAAAACTAGAAAGCTTGGCCTAGAAGAGACACACATTTTTTAAATCGCCACTGTATTTGAATATCAGAAAAATTTAACACTGAGAATTTAAAAAATATCTTTAACACTTCACTAGAATCTTCTTGTTGATGAGTGTATTCTTAAATAGGCAAATTTGGATATCTTAAGAACACAGTTTCAGATCTTTCTAATACCCACCTCTAATCTAATAAATGTAATGAAGGTGCCCACATTGCTAAATTGCTTGCAAAACGAAGAGTTCAGAGTTGTGACTCAAGCCCCAGCTACTTCTGCCATGCTCCAGGGGGAGCAGCCCTGAGACCAGCCCTGAAGCTGCCCCTGCCAGGAAGGAGCTGCTTCCCATTGCATGTAGCCATAAGAGCATAATGGGGAACAGAAAAAGTGACTCTGTGGTTTTTCAGGACTTTTCAAAACCCTTTCATCTCCCCCTCCAGGAATGCAATTCTAATTCTTGAGATAACAAAATGAGGCAAAGAAAGGGAGAAATAAAATATATCAACACAAACAGTGGGAACCTGTTCAAATTAATAGTCCTTGAGCTGTTACTTCTGTAAGCAGACCTTAGGGTATTTTTCTAGTATATTTCACTATTACCAGAGCAATAATGTTCATCCTCCTGTATATGTAACATGTAGTTGCTTTTGTAAGCAAAAGTCACCACAATTTTCCTGATTAATGTGCAGACTTCTATCCATCTTTGAGCCAAACAGTAAAAGCTTTTTTCCCTTCAATACATTTATGAAATCAATCTCCTTGCAGTTCTGTAGAGACCTATTACTTCAAAGTGCCTCAGTGCAAACTCTTGGTTTCCAAGCCTCTAGCTGCTCAATAATGCTGTACTGGTATATGCATTCATCTGTATCTTCAGATCACAACACGGTTTATGGAAGGTATTTCTGATGTTGCTCTCTCTTATCTCTAGCACTTAGGCATTGTTCAGTGTCTTCCATTTTCTAGTCAGAGAACAAGTTTTGTCAGGTATAGTCTTTAGGGCAAGCTTATCCATTTACAAAAAGCAGAAAATCCCATTTCCTTGACACTTGGATGCAGAAATGTCCCATGACAGCCAACCTGTTAGAGCTCAAACTATAGTTTTGGTTGTAGCAACATAAAAAAAGTTCCAGGATGCCAGGGGATATAAAAGTAGCAAAAGTGATTCTTCAGGAATTTGCCTTACTTTAACACTTGCTTCCAAGTGGGAGAATACAGAATTTAGAAAATCAGAGGTTTTCACTTCCTCAAAATAAATTCCTCTGCAATTGCTTTAAGCTAATCTAAATGTAAAGAATAAGCTGCCCAGGAGAGCTGAGAAAATTGTTTGCCTGTACCTTTCCACATTTGTCCCACCTTATTTGAAAACATTTGTATTCCTCAAGCACATTTTAAAGTAGTGGGAGTCAAGCATTTGGCTGTTACATTAAAATATTTTTAAACTATTAACGTGAAACTGACATTTTTATATTTTTAAAGGATTTTAATTTCCCTCCTTCCAGTGTGGTTTCTGCTGTGGTAAATGAAGTTTCAAAACAGAAACACTGACTGCAGCAGAGGAGCCAATCTCAGCCTGCAGAAGCCACAGACTGTATCTTTGTAAGATCTAAAGCATTTTACAACACTGCTGGTGTGCTCCCACCAACCCCAGCTCAGTGAGATTTGGAAGGCAAAGGGACTGAGACCGTTAACTTTCCACGAGATGCAAAAACAGAGATTTGGTTTCTATTTCTGGTTTTGCCCCTTTACTAAAGGGCTCTTGCCCTTCCAATAAATTGTGCAAGTTTGTTATACCACTATTCTGCACGAGTAAAACAAGAATAAAACTACCACACTTCCCTGTGTCTCCAGGAAGAGTTAAGAATAAATTCCTTCATGTCTATTTGGTGATCAATAGTATGAGGAGGCATGTGTAGAGAATAGATCATACACAGAGCTTAAATGTTTCATGGTTATCAGTCAAGTAAGAATTCGAGTATATGCAACAGCTCCATGTTTCAACCTTTTAACTTGTCTTCAGTCTTTCAGTTTCTAGTATTTAAACTCATTACATCCAGTTATATTCTTATTTTATTTTCATTTATCAGGATTAATGGCATGGGTGTCACATAGAACATTTTCAGTTTGTACTGACCTAGGAGCAGAAATCAGACACACATTGCTTTGCTAGGTTTAATCTGCCACACTGATTGCTAGCAATGGCTGTCATTCACTTTCCAGTTCAACTAAGCCACTTCATTTATTTACTGCATGGAAGAAATGGAATCCTTATCACTGTCTTTGGAAAGGCTGTAAATCAAACCTTGAGTAATACCGTTGTTTACATCTTCATGACTGACACCTGGACTGGAAATAAAATAATAGAGGCTTGCAAACTTCACCACCACAAGGAACAGCCAAATCCTGATCTTAGAAAAAGCTGTAGTGAGACTTTCCAAAACAGAAGTGACTTAACCTGAAAACACCTTTGCATGTGAGTGAAAAACCCCATTGACGTCAGTGAGATTATTCACATGAGTAAAAGTCTGCATGGCAGGTGCTTCATCTTCTCTTTATGAAATCACCAGCTAGGTTTAGAAACCTGGTCAGTTTTAACCACACAGAGCTCCCTGCCAAGTACATGCCCTGCTCAAGCCAGTACTGTTCAAAGCTCAGTTTTGGTTACAGCCAAATGTATCTATCTACACATGCACAGACACATACGTACAGACACAAGGATACACACATATAATTTCCATGTTACAGCCATTGCCCATTCAGTACATTTGTGTTTTACCTGCTAGGAGGTCCCTCTGCTTGTCTTGGTGACAAACAGCTGTGTTTAATGTCAGTGCTGCACAACAAATACAGCTGCAACTACCCAGGTACTCTGGCTCTAAACAGATTTTTTAGCTTTGCACTTCAGTTGGGTAATCCAGCAGTTGCAAAGCATAAAAATATATAAATACAGAAAAGTTTAGATCATTTTTTCTGTTCAGTGGCAAAAAATTTTGGGGTGGGAAGAAGGCAGAGGACCCACTGAAAGCTGACCTCTTGGTATCCAAGTGCCTCCTGTGTGACCACTGTTGTTTACTGTAGCCCTCTTAAGCAGAGTGATCATCTACTGTATTTTACTGTGGTGTGGCACAGAGGTGCAAACACCAAATTGTACAATCAAACACAGCAACAAAGAAGATCACAGAACCTTCTAGATAACCGTAAGATACAACTTAAGACTGTGAGTGGTGTGGGAAGCATTAAGATAGAAAGATGAGCCTTACTGCAACAGACTTGCTACTCACAGAAGTAAAAGTCAATAACTCCTCCCCTACAGTCATCTCAGAGTTCAAAAGAGGAGCTGCTTTTCTGACCATGGCTGAGACTTTGGCTTCAATTGTGGTCAAATTTTCTCATTCAAAAGCGGCCCTTGGGAGCACCTCCAATGGAAGGGAAACTTTGTGCTGGTTACCAAATTTGTGGGCATCACTATGGCTGTGCCTTGGCATTTGCAGCTGCCACTTCAAGGTCATGGGTTGAATTCCCACTTACACACCTCAGAGAGGAGACAGACTTTCAAACAGGCTGTTCCTGATTTACCTTTTCCCACTGGTAACTTAGACCCACCAGGGAAGCCTGAAGCAATTAAGAAACAATCTAGGATACACTGCTGCTGGCAATGAAGGAGCTAAGCCGCTGCTCTTTCTTCCGTCTTTCAGTTCAACTTTGGGTGACTTCCACCATATTCCTGTGACATCTTGTGTGCTCCTTCTATGCTGTTGCTCTTCAGTTTTTGAGGCATTTTTCTCTCTTTCCTTCCTCCAGCTCATCTGTTTTAGTTGTTATATTGTTCTCAGTGAAAAATAGTCCCTGATATGCATGCCTAAGTGTACCACAAAAATAAAAATGGTCATTTGCTCAGAGCAAATGTCCATTCAGCATTGTGTTCAGTGTTCAAGCAGAGTGCTGGGGCTGTCTTTTCTGGCACATCTCCAGCTCCAACAAGTCAGCACTGGCTGTTGCAGGAACGCAAGAGAGTGCACCAAGTGGTAAACAGGGGTACCGAGCCAAAATTGGAGATCATAAGTTACACAGAGGAAGGGAAATCCAGCAAAGCCAGGAATACACTTTAGCAAACTTATTGCTTACGCATCATCTTAGCAACAATTTAAGCAAATGAGTAAACTTCTTAAAAATTAAGTGATCCTGAAAGCTTTTCTCCGTGCAGATTCTTTTTGACTCTAAGTCAGCAGACTGAACAATGAGGAAGAGAGGAGCAGGAGGAGGAGGAGGATGGGTGTAGGAGCCATTACAGCTCAGCTGCCTTTCTCCTGGCGGGTTGCTGGAACTCTGCTGTCCCTGGGTGTGAAGTCAGGGTAGTGAAACCCTTTGACTCGAGTGGCACTGGTGGGAATGTGGGGAGGAGCATGGAGGTGATTTCCTGTTCAAGTCATAGCAGCACTCGAGCGCTAACCACAAAGCACACTCTGCTCTCCCACAAGAGCAGCCCATCACTCCCATCACTGCCTGTTCACAGGGGCACACGGGGGAGAAAGACGGGGACAGAAAGACAAATGTGAGAACCAGGTGGTGGAGCAGATGGAAAAACTTGAGGCAACAGGTGAGGAAAGGTGGGAGAAGGATGAGACTGGGGCACGTGGGGTTTGTTTTTCCAGAAATGGGCAGGCTACCACTGGAAACAGGTGAGCCTGAGGAGGTAATTTCATCGAAGAAGGTGAGTGGAAATACAGCCTGAAGAACAGGAGATAGCGAAGAGGGACTGAAGCTACGGCTTGTCCCGACACGCTCTCCTCCTCCATGTGAAGCCTTGCCATTATTTACCCAAACCATGCCCTAACTTGCAAAAAACACCTCTAAAGAGAATATTGGTCAAAAGACATTTCAGACTCAGTCCAGAAATACTCAGCTTCAGAAATGAGGAGAAAGTCTCCCCAGTCTGTTGAAGGCTTGTTAGGAGATAGCTGGAGAGGACCATGGCAGGTGACACCCATTCCTTTTTGCTAACTTGTATGAAATAAAATAAACTGAATTTTCTTCCCTCTGTGTGGAAAGTTTACAAGTACAAGAGTAGAGCTCCCACCACCTTCCCCATGCCCTGCTGCAACACCTTTGCTGGATGCACTCCAGCAGGCAAAAGCTATTGTAAAAACTATGCTTTCTATTAATTCTGAACAACCAATAGTGGCCTGAAACAAGCAAAGTGCGTGAAATTCAAGGTGGGCTTGCCTAAAATTAGTTACAACCCTTTCAAGGTTTTCAGAGTTTTAATCTGACTGAGGTGTTTTGTGCTTGATGGTTTGGCCTGGCTCCAGTCTGGTTCTTTTTGTTTTTTAAGTTTAAAATGGAAAGAGGTTTTGTTAAGTTTGGCATGCAAAACCATTTTTTTGTCAAAAAGAACTGCATTAATTTTAAAAGCTCAGTGGTGACACAATGCCATGGCATGATAGCTGTTTTTTAAGACAGATGTTTTGAAATTATATGAAATACTGGAAATTGCCTGAGTGTTTAGCATTTAATTGAAGTTTTTCTTCTTGACCTAGAACATGTTTAGCACTACCAATTTATTACTGCTTAGATCAATCACACTGAACAGCCAAGAACATGCAAGCTTAGAATATCTTTGACATCTTACATTTGTTTTTCAAAGTATCCAAGAGTTAAGCTTTCTATTTGAACTATTGTAAAAATGATGCTCTGTGACAGTTATCAGCCAAATTGCCATACACCACTTTCTGGTACACCCCTAATCCATCTTTACATAAAATATCTATTTTTTACATATAAAATGAGCTAAAATTATGTTTGGCTTTCATTATTCAGCTCTAACTGCTATTAGGCAGCAACAGTCCAATTAGAACTAACAGCATTATATTTATTGCCTAATAGATGCTTCTCCTTGGTCTGTGCCCTACTGATGGCTTTTCTAGACAAAGGATTTTGCTTTTATTGAGAGTAAAAACAATTTTCATTAATGAAATCCACAATTCTGAATCCACATTTTGCTTTGGGCAGGAGATTGAATGTTACATCGATGGGGAATGAGGACTTGCCTTCCTTTCTGAGGGAAAGGCAATCCTAAGATGAAAGTTTAACACCTTCTGCACCTGAGACCTGAGAGGAAGGTCCAAACTGTAATGCCTCACCTCTTGCAGGCAATGCCTCTGGGAAGGAACTGTTTGCAGAGAGCTCCTGTGGCACCCCTCCACTGGTCTGAAACTCTGAACAGAAACCTGGTCCCTCTAAACAATATCCCAAGTTACTGACACAGCAAGTACAAAGAAAACAGGTGTATGTAATTTTAAATTTTTATCTAGAGGTGATCCTGAGTTCCAAAATTCAGGCTCTTACGAAATTAAGCTTCTTAAAATACAGGAGCTCGTAAAGGGTGGCTTTTCTCTCTCTTACTTGCAGATAATCAATAAGACTTCTTGGGGAAAACTCAATCAGAAGAAATCAATCTGTACAAGCCGAAACTATAAAACCAAACATAAACAGAAACTACATGAACAAAGTACTTGAGTTAGCCTAAACACTTACTTCTCTTGGAATAAAGACTATGAAGGTTACTAGACACCAGGAGCCATGGAAAGGAATGGTTATCAGCTACAGTAGTGAGCCTGAGTGCTTGCACGGGGAACTGCAATGCACATCTAAGTTTTTGGCCTTAATCACAAATCCCAATGGTATTTGGAAGTGCCTCTATGGAATGAACTGCCTCCTTTAACCATTTCCATCTCTAATTGTCAGGCAATAAGAACTTGTCAGGTTGAGGAACCATGCACAAGGCCAATTACTGGGGCTAGATCACAGTGTTGTCTGGAATAGCCTGGCATGAGATTGGAGGCTGGAGATGAGAAGATAAGGATAAGCCTTTCAGCTATATCAATATGACAATTCTTCATATACTGCAGTTCTCCTTATGCCAATATTCATTTTTATTTATTTCTATGTTACATTTGCTCTTCTTTCCTTCACAGTAGCGGAGAGCAAGGAAATATTGTGCAGAAACTCCAAGCTCAACCCCCCCATATACTTCCATTCTTATTACTGAAGCTTTATGCTCTCTCTAGTCAACACACAGATTATCACCAACACACATGTATTTCAATACTGCAAAATATACAGACATATACTAGGTTATACAAAATAGTATATGCACAAGATTTTCAAGCTGAGTGTTCAAAAAATCATTCTATTCTACAATTTTTTCCCCACTGCTCTTCCTATCTCCAGACTTTTATTCTATATTTCCCAGAAAAACATTAAAAGAGATGTTTTGTACATTCCAGTACAGTTCTAATAACTGTGGAAGAAAACACATTGAAATTTGGTTAAAGGGAGGCCTGAAGCTGCTTCTCAAATTACTATTTATTAAGTATTTAGTAAAGATATGACAAAGTGGAATACGAAAGGCAAATTAAATCAGGTATGTCAATGCAGAACAAGCAACTTATACTGTTATTAGAAAACATTAAAAAGGGGAAGCTCTCAAAGTTGCATCATATGAAATGTAGTTGATAAAGCCATGTATCACCTCCAGTGGGATCTAAGGCTGGATGTATGCTAGCAAGCACTGCAACCCAGTATGAGCAGGTCTGTTGTATTAAAATACTGAGACAACCTTGTCTACATTATACACTTTTTGGGTTTTTGCATTTTAACATTGGACCAGCTGTGTTTGCACTAGATACACTGATGAACACATCTTCAAGGGCAGCTTCATCCAGAAGAAATCGAGTTCTAAAACTGTGTCACAATACAGACAATATAAAAATACAGTAAGAGAAATGATTGAGATTTGCTTCAAAATCGTACACCTTACACAAATGAAAATAGTAAAATATGCCTTAAATAAATCAAAATGCTTCTAGTTTTGCAGTACAGCATTTAGGCTCATTTCCCTTTCCTCAGAGTAAGGATACACTGTAGTAGCCAGTGCATTCCTTCTTCTGTATGGATCTGCAAGAGAGAGACTGGAGTCTACAGGCCAAGGATTTCAAGGTTTCTCTAATTGCAGAAGAATCTGATTTGGGAAACCTCCCATAAAAGCAAGCAGAAGGATTTAAGACGAAGCTTTTTAAGTTAATAGACTTGTATTTTACCACTTTGAAAATTCAGGCTGTTCCTTCATATCCTTATTATTGCTCACAAAAATTGCTAAACTTTCCCATGTAGTAAAGACGAATGTGCTTGAACATTTCTTGATCTCATTAATTAAAAATAAAAAAATTTCCATTTTATTTTACATTTTTTGCACTTTTTTATTTGTTCTACAGTACCAATTTTTAAGTGGTTGAGCAAAACCAATTCATAAAAACCCCAATTGCAGTTACAAGTGAAATTTTTATCCTTGCTCAGACAGTCTATTAGATACATTTCATGAACAGCAGGGCCTGAAAACAGAATACAGTTAGAGATTACTGGAACAGTAGATGTAACCCAGTAAGGGTAAAATCATGCCTGCTAACATATCACAGTGGAAACAAAAGGTGTTTTGCAAAGGTCAAGCTATAATTTAGCATTTAAATGCTCTCCCTTCCATGCTGGCATTGCTGAATGTCCACAAAACCTTGACATCATGTCCAGCTAAAACCTCAGGAATGCGCAAACAGATTCCCTTCTGCCTTGAACAGCCACTAGACAAAAGCACAAAAACCCCTTGATATTTTACTAAACTTTCTTCGGAATCAAAACCAGTAGTAAACACATTTTAAAGTTTGGGGTTTTTTTAAAGGGCAGCTGAATGCCAAGTCCTACAAATTTTCCAGAACACTTGCACTGATGACCATCAGACTCAAATAAGATGAAAATTATGTGATCAGTTACTTAAAAAGAACTTGGCATTGGTACTCTGAAAGCAATTCAAAATCACTGATGCATATTGGAGTAGTTTGTCAGAAGAGTTAACTGGGACACAGTACTTAGTGGTGCTTGAAGGCATCCAGGGTAAGAGGTCTCCTCACTACCTTACAAATCTCACAAGATCAAAAAGTTTTGCTGAGGAGTTAAATGATCACAGACTCTGTCCTTATGCATTAAATTTTGGAGGCAACACTTGCAGCAGAGAACAAAAGCAGAAAGGCAGAACAGGTTTCTTAGAAGGTCTGCTAATCCCTCCAATGTCTTGTTCCTTTTTTTTTTTTTTTAACAGAAGATATATATAAACAAAGAAATAAGGTATGATTTTAGCAGCGGGGGGACTCCCCCCTGCACACAGTCCCAGGCTATGGTTTATAAGTTCATTCCCACCGGGAATGATGGCACTGGGTAACATCCTTGTCCGTGTTGTGCAGTTTGCTCTCCGAGCTGCTCCCACAGCTCACTCCACCCTTCTTGCTCCCTCTGTCTCTCGTGCTTGCATGTGTGACTGCCACTGTAAGATACAGTCAACAGGTGGGAGAAGGGGCTTGGAGCCACTCAGGACACTAACCCACGAGCTGAGTATCTGCTGAAATCCTACCCTGACTTTTGTTTTAATTTAGCTCTTGAGTGCTCAGTTAGACTCCTGAGGGTGGTGCCTGTCAAACAGAAAGGAGCCTACAAACACCAAAGGTATTGGGGAGTTACCCGAATGGGCATAGTAAGAACTATCTCAAGAGCAGGCTACCAACTTAGAGCTGACAGCAAAACCGATACAGAGTTTCGTAAAGCCTAACTCCAGCTTGATTACAGAGAAAAGGAGAAGATGAAGCAACATTACAGGAATCCCCAGCCGAAACCAGGAGCACCCAAAGCTGTGTAGAGCGGACGGCACGGAGCCCCTGAGCCTGGCTCCGGGGCTGGGGGAGTCCCGGCCCGCATCCAGCCGGGCAGGGATGCGCGTCCCCCCGCGGCGGGCGGGGCAGCGCCGGCACTCACCTGTGCGAGCCGCGGGGCTCGGCGGCGGCAGCGACAGCCACAGCGACAGCGACAGCAGCAGGGACAGCGACAGCGACAGCGGCAGCGACAGCGACAACGACAGCGACAGCGGCCCGGCGCCCATCGGGGCCGCATCTCCCGGCCCGGAGCGGCCCGCACCGCGCAGGGAGCGGGCAGGGCAGGGCAGGGCAGGGCAGGGCAGGGCAGGAGAGAGCCAGGCAGGGCAGGAGCTGGGAGGAGGAGCCGGGCCGGCCGTGCCCTCCCGCGGGAGGGGGAGCGGTGGGACCCGCCGAGCGCCCGGCGATGCTGCCGCGGTCCCGTCCTCCCGCCCGCACACCGTCTCCGAGCCGCAGGGTGATTTCTGCCTCATCCTCAGCGCTTTCACTGATGAATAATTCTCCCTCGAAACCACCGCAAGACGTGAGCGGGATGCTCTTGCACACCCTTTCTTTCCTTTTTCTTTTTTTTTCTCAGAGGAAGCTGGAGGCGAACGTAGTATATCACTGGGTATCCAGTGAACATCGTTCAAAGATACGATTTTCCCCACTATTTCGCATTTAATTGTGTATTTGAAGATGGAAAGAGGCTATGGAGTCTGTATTCTTGGAGATACTCAAAATCCATCTGACGGAGCTGAGCATCCTGCTCCACCTGACCCCAGCTGGAGCAGGGGGGCTGCAGATGCACATTCCCACCTCAGCACTTCTGGACTTGTGAGAAATAACATGGTTTTGCTGTGCACAGAACTCTCTCTGAGTGCGTGTGGAGCTCTCAGTGCAGCCCTCACTGAGTCAGGAGATGAGGGGACCTGCAAGAATGCACGCTGTGCTCGTGTGCAGACTGAACACTTGGGGGGCTCTAGCAGCTCAAGGTGCTGAGACATCAGCCCTTCTTCCCCTAGATGGACCCGTGCCAGCTCCTTTCCTGCCAATTGACCTGATTTGCTGTTCTCCCTCTTGTTCTGTTCCCTTCAAGTTTACCTCCTCCATCCTGGCACTCTTTTGCCAGTTTTTGGTCTCTTCTTCAGCACCAGCTACTTCCCTCAGGCCTTTCCACATTAAAAGAATATAATGCAAACAAGAGCCAGGTATCAACACAACTGCTACAGATCGATTCACTGAAGTGATGGTCAGCACAGGCTGACTGGCAAAACAAGAGGCTGTGTCTGGGAATTATTGTCTTGCTTGTTTATCTAATTCTAATTTGCAGAGAACGAGAAACTGCACGTGGTACATATATAGGGTAACATGCATTGTAAGTATGTGCATACATATACACTGCAGTGAAGCTCCTGATGGACCTCTCTCCCCAGTTCCTGTTTCCACGTGTTCCATGCATTTCCATGGAAACACTGGTTTCTCTCCCAATTAGCTGACCCTGTCACTCTGTGTCTTCCCTGCACTTCCTACCTCTCTCCCTGTTGTGCTGTTTGTGTTAGGAAGGGGGTACTTGGTGCCTTTCTCTGGATACAGAGGCCCACTTTGAAAGTGTGGTCAGAAAATAAAATTTCTAGCCTCAATTCTGACTCCACAGACAGAACAGCTGTTCAGAGTTCAAAGCCATGGTCACAAGGCAAGTAATCCTGCTTGCTCAAGGCCTTAAGTATGCATAGAGTGAATGATGGGAGGATATATAGTGAGTTCAGGTACTCAGCTGGGTGGTGTCTCTCCTGTCAATAAATTCTGGGCAGATTTTTCACAAAGACTTTGATGAAAGATGGTACTACTTTCTCTAACTGGAAGTGTTTCCACATACAGCTGAAACTTCTTGCACTCTTGTGGATAAATGGCATTTTAGGCAGATGTGGGGAGAGGAGGCTTTCTGGTGGTTTTTTTATTCCTCTACCCTTGGTCTTGGAAATGTCCCAGCTGACTTGACTTAGGAAGACCGCAGCTTTAGACTGGAAACTTTGTCACGAGTGGCTGAAATTTCTGAGTATTATAGAGAGTGAAAGTAGTCCCTCAATTTCAGTGTCTCATTTTCCATTTTCTTTTTTTTCTTGAAGAGAAAAATTAATACCCGTTTCCTGCCAGAGTTTGGCACTGCCAATACAATTTGCTATCACCTCTGCCTACATCTTCACCCATGACAGTGGATCTTTGTCTCCACTGTAGTTTGATCTTATTCCACTCCATTTCTGGTTTTTTTTTTTGTCTAAAATAAAATATATACATGAGAAATTAATGATAGAATAATCTCATTTTAGCAGGACAGGATCTCTGTCATTTACATTATAGCAAATTTGCATATAGCCCTTAACCTCCGCAGATTTACTCCAGATTTATTGTACAAGAAAGTGGTTAGGAGTAGAATTTAACTGCTGTGCAAAGTGGCTAAAAGACTGAGTAGGGTGAAGAATTTATTCTTTATTAAAAAAAATCAAGTAGTTAATCTATACAATGGAGTAGTCAGAAGAACATTTAGGATTATGTATTACAAATGGAAAAAATTCCAATCCTTGATATTTTGATTTATTCTCCTTTTTAGCTGGGTATTGAAATGGTGTTGGGATAAGCATCTGCCTTTGTCAAATAAGGGTGAGAAAGATGGTAATCTTTCCTGATAAGATGCTATGTTCAGGAGCAGTTTGTTTCTCCAAGGAACTTGCTGGCAGGCTTGAGGGGTTTTGTTTAACTGACATCCTTAGCCCTATAAGCCCAGAAGGAGGGAGGAAATTCTGTGCTTGATGGGGTGGGGAGTGTTAACCAGCTTGGTTGCATCAGTCTGGGATTGCAAGTGCCCATTTTGATTTTCTTTCTCTTTCCCTGATCATAAGAGCTGCAGTTGAAGTAAAGTCATAGTTGTGCTTTTCAGCAATATCCCTCTCATTCTCAGTACTGCTCGAATTTCTAAGAAATACATTTATTTTGTGAAACAGTGCACACACAGCTTTTGGCTCCAACAGTACCTGTAATCCCACACTCCTTTCTCAGTCTCAATTGCTGTTGGCATTCATAGGAAATTTGCCTGAGTGAGGCTGGCAGTGTCTGGCCTTGTGTTTCTGCCAATTGATGGTGATGTGTTGACAGTGCTTGGGTGGTGACTGTTGGTGGGTGTGTTAGCAGGCAAAGAGTGAGGTAGGTGGACGGCACAGATATTTCTATAGACCATATTTATTGTCTGCAAGCAATAAGAAAAGCCCTGTTTGGACAAAATAGAATTTCAGTCAAGAGCATCACATCCTAGATGCATCCCATTGGATCTGGACCTGCTGTCAGTGAAGACAAGAACTTTTCTGAGACTTTTCCTCTTGCCACCAAATAGAGAGATGGCTTTGGAAAATCGAGTGCCAGTACTTTACTCTGTAAATAGTTCAACTCATGAGTGTAAATGAAAGAGTAATTTAAATTCATATAGCATCAGACATTGCCAAATGAAGAACATGAGAACTAGAAGGACATGGAAATTTCAGACATGTGGCCATAATCCAATCCAGCCTTGAACAACTGATCTTTCTATGGAAAATTTTTAATTGTTGTCATTTAAGATGCAGATAGACTGCCTTGAACAATTTTAAAATTATACATGGTAGAGATAAACTTACACTGTTTTTCAGAAAACATTTCAGGAAGTTTTTGCCTTTGCATTCTTTCAACAGAACAGTAGCAGTATAATATTCTATAGAAGAACTTAAAGAAAAAGTACTTGAAAGTGTAGGTGTAGAAGAAGAGATTACAGGTGACTTGACCCATGATAAATCACAGTTGTACTAATTATCAAAGAAGAGGAACAGCCTTGCCCTTAATGGGTCAGAGCTGTGACTAATAAAGATAAATGTGATAAAAGGGGTGGGTTGGCTGGTTGGGGAGAATCTTGGAGACAGAGAGCTGGCAAAATAGGACGTTGAGGAGGTAGAGGAGCCCTGAGGAAGAAGGAATGATCCAGAGAGACACAGAGAAGAATGAAACAAGGAAGAGAGCTGCTGCAGTAAAAGATCTGCTGTGAGGTCAGTCTGGGTCAGATGGAGTCAGAGCCTGCTGTTGGAGCCTGCAGTCACAGCTGAGCTGGGTGAAAGCTCTGCTCAGAGCCTGCAGTCAGAGTCCAGCAGGAAACAGCCAGCAGTCAGAGTCTGCAGCTGGACCCTACAGCAGGAGCTTGCTGTAGTCAGTCAGGATGGCTGAGCTGTAAAGAATAAACCAGGACCCTTTTCATGTTGTTGAATGAGAGTCTGTGTCTTGGCTCTTCTCTTCCCCTAATGAGAGGTCAGCTGCAAGGTGAAAGCACTTATAGATGCTATCAGACTTAGATTTTGAAATCCAGATGTAGAACTGAGAAAGGTGTGTTTTTTGTGCTTGCTGCAGGAACAAATCTGTGTCTTGTGTAACCTGACAAACCATCTTGCAAGACGTAAGAGGGATTTTTAGGTTGAACCAATTGGTTTAGGTTTAGATTGGATGCCTTTTTTCTGTATGGTTTTGTATCTCTCATATTTGCAACTTCCCTTGCCTACTCGTCAGTTCTCTGTTGTTGAAGCTGTATTCTGCCAGCCAGGTTAAAACTCAGGTGCAGGCTACCAGGTTTTGCTGGTGCAATCAAGAGACAATTGTCTTCAGTTCAGCTCAGGAGAAGATTGATGGCAAGGTGCCTCTTTTGCTAATCCTGATACTTGTTTCTTTGCCAGTCAGTGCTTCTGACACTGTTCAGATCAATGAGAAGACTGTCTGACTGCTAGCTTTGTTACCCTCCATGCTGTTATTTAAAAACTTGTAGGGAAGTATCCCAAGGAAAATAAAACAGAGCTCATTTATTATTTTATTATCTGACTCAGTCTACTGATGCTACCAAAACCAGTAAATTCAAACCATTGCAAACATGGAAGTAAAAACCATTCTTCCAGCCTCCTAAGTCACAGCTGCAGAGCTATTTTGAGTGGAGTATTCACAAATCCTGATTTGAATAGTCCAGAACAGCTGACCAAACCACTGAGCACAGCCAAGACCACTCCTGATTTGTAAAACCAAAGTGAGTTCACAGAGATGGAAAAAACCAACTAACTGTGACTGAGAAGTAATAGTTGTAATAATCAGCACTATCCTCAACTGAGCTTGACCCAGGACACTCACTGAAGCAGAAAGTGCTCTGGGAAATGTTTGAGCCCAACAGCCTGCAAGAGGAAGTTTACCTCTGAGTTAAGATCCTCTGATGGGGATGAAAATCAGGTAATACCTCCTCTAGAGGAAGACAACTGATATCCTTCCTAGAGAGACATAATTTATCCTGTCCTCAGACAGCAGCCCCCACAACATCAGAAGGCTGTGCCCAAGGATTAAGTGGGATCACAAGCAGCCTGATTGGACTGACTACAAATTGCATATCTCTTCACTGCCTCTTTGGGAGGAGTTAGTAGAGGAATAATGACTCAGTATGTCATTTGTATGCATAGGTCTCCCTGAGTTACTCAAGCCATTTTATTTCTTTCATCTTCTTCCCTTTATTAATTTGTTAGATAGTCAAGTGGTGTAACAAGGCATAACTAGAGAAATTAGGAAAGATTAGGTGTAACTCCCAAGAGGTCTCTCATGAACCTTCAGAAAATTGTGATGATATGCTAAAAAATGTGCTTGTTATGCAAATCAGGCTTCTTAATTGCTTATCAGAAACACTAATAACCTGAAGATACAGCCTTGTAGAACAGAAATGAGTCTAGCAAACACCTGGAACAGGACAGAAACCTATTCTTGTCTGGATTTTGAGAGTCCAACCTGTCCTTTATACTATGGCAACTGCCTAGAAACTGCAGACAGGTGTCTCAGCTACCTCCCCTGCTGCTATATGCATCATCCTGGCCTGAGAAGTAGAGGAATGATGCAATCTCATCTGGGTTTAGATCAGACATCTGGATTTGTGGGCTTACTCTATGTTCACAAATTATTTTTGAGCACCTGCTGTTTTTTTAACGTTAGATGCTTGTGGTGCTACCACATCTGCATGGCTAACATGCCTGAACTTCAAAAAGTCTGATTTTCAGTCATTTGTTCAGGTGTTTGTGTTTTGGAAACAACACCTGTTTTAGGTGTCTTCCTAAAGCAGGACTGCAATTCAGTTTGGAAGGTTTTTGTGTGATTAGTGCTGCAAACAGCAAGATGGTCAGAGATAATTATTAACTTAAGTGCCCAAAGTTAGTCATGTTTTTGAAGTCAGATAAGCCTAAATTTGGATAACTCATATTGTCAGGACTCTTTATCACATGGGCAGTAAGACTGGGGCAACAACATATAGGGCAGAGCTCACTGCAGAGGTGTAGATCCAAAGGCCATAACAGAGGTAGGTGTGACATGTGCAGAATTGTACTCAAGAAACTCTGAATAAAGAAGTGAAGCATTCAGAAATTTTACTGTTACAGTGCTCTGTTACCTCCCCTTGGGAACAGAGTGGAAACTGTCCTTCCCAAAGAGGTACCACCCTGTCATGATAATGTAACAAAGAAGAGGAGAAACATTGCAAGTGCTTAATAAATCATAAGAGACAGCTGAAACAGTTACCCAAATGGATGGGGAAGGTATTTTCCATATAAATAATGAACGGCTTCTCCTGTGAAAATGACAGACATGTCATGTATGTAAGAGGAAGCAATGTCACCAGCAGTGTTTTGATCCCTAAAGCAGGATTTTGTCCTAACAGTAGAAAAAAGTGCTTCCAGGTGGAGCAGGAGCATGCACAGCTGACATGACATGGCACTTCTCATCCTCTTGGGAATGGTGCTGTGCAGGGCTGGGAGCTGGACACAATGAGCTTTGTGGGTCCCTTCCAACTCAGCTTATTCTGTGAATAATTGTTACTATGATGCACACAAGTCCCTTGGGACCCATGGAAGTGGAAGGTAATTTTAAAGCTCACAGAAGCAGTAACACAGTGAATGTGTGAGTATGGTGAGGTTTACACAGCAAAAATTTAATCAGGCTAACAACTAGAAATTATTTATAGGAATCACTACTCTATTTTCAGAGGCTAGAGGATAAGTTTCCATTTACAGTAACAGCAATAACCTAAACAGAAATTTTGCTTCCATTATAGTTGTTCAGAAAATATGCAGATTTCATAGCTTCTGAATAAAGTTTCTGTTAACTTTCATCTTTCCTGCCTAACTCCAGTATATTAACCCTTGAAATCAAGTTCTTACAAGTATTTTGTTGCTTGAGAAAATGAAATGAAGAAGCAAATAGCCTATAAAGAAGTCATAATGGTATAATTTTGAAAGCATTAGCTATAACTCATATTGTTAACTTCTGAAGGAAGAAAGCGTTGATGCTACTTGTTTTCTATGCAATGGTAAAGAAATCAATATGACCACACAAATGCTTGATAGCATGGATATTTGAGTCACTATAAATTCTATTCAATCTATTTTCTAAAATGTCAACAATTCATCTCTGCAGAAAAGTACAACTTCTGCATTACATTTATCAACATCAGTGACATACAAAACACATTACAGCATCTTAGCCTTAGGAAAATAAGTGCTAAGTTTATATTTGCTACAAGAATCTCAAAGAGTTTAAGGATAATTTTTGTGTTTTCTTACTATACTAGCTCTAATTTAAAAAAAAACTTATGAAAGAATATCTGTATTATTGACTTAGAGCAGTTCAATTTAGAAAAGTTGCATTCAATGCATCAGATTACATTTTAAATTAAATACTAAACAAAAAGAAAATTTATAGTCAAAACTGAAGGTCTGAGTAAGATTAGTCTCAAAATTAATCTCCAGTCACTCAATTGATGAGGATGTACAAGCCCTTTGCAGGTCTCAGCAGTGGCCTGCCACATAGATGGTAGTATTCATCTCTCTGAAAAAGCAGGAATAACTTAAAAGTAGAGAATGGGTATGTGTTCTAAGTTAACTTATTTGCTTTTATGATGTTAAGAACTATCCATTAATTTGTTTTTAATTTTTGCCTTTCCACATAGAAGATGCAGTAATTTTTGACTAACAGCTTCCTTCTCTTAAGAGTTTACCTGTCAATTTGAGAGTTATTCCTGGTTTCTGCTGGATTTGCTGAAAGCCAGTGAATGTGTTGAGCTCACATCTGCCTTACTATGTGCATTTGTCTCTATGACAAAGTGGTTTTTTTCCTGTTACTCACTCTAAAACCCCAGGCTATTTCTAAGCTTCTACAGCTGTTTAGTACTCATACAGAGGTCACTCACTTGGCTCTTTCTCAGTGCAAAGGTTGCAATAAACCAGTCCACAAAGATGTGTTGAAACTCCTGATGGTCCCAAGTTATGTTATTTTATCACTTACTTTCATTCTTAAAATATTGATTCAAATCATAGTGGAAATGTAGTTAGAGATCATTATAAGGACACAGCAGGACTCCTTAATTTATTTTTGCTTTAGAAGGCTCATGTCATGATGCTTCATACTTTTTTTCTGGGGTGGAACCTTTTTCTCAATCAGAAAGAGTGTTAGAGTAAAGGTTAGAGTTTTTTGCTTTGCTTAGGTAGATAAATCTTCCCAGGATAGATTTCCAATATAAAAGTTTTTTTTCCTCAATCAGTGCCTTTGCTCCTTTCCTCATCTCCCTCTTTTTCCAAAATGTCCAAATGAACTAAAAACATTACCAAAATAGCAACTGGATGTCACCATTTCCTTTTAATATCTATTGCACCTTTTTGCTGCAATATTGCAACTTTTGTGGATGGCCTATGAACCCAAGCTTAAAGTCAAGGCAGATCAAGATACTGCATCCCTACCAATGAGGTCCTTGGTGACTCACTTTGAAGTGAAACTACAGTAATTTTCAATATGGAATCATTTTATTGTGTGGGTGCTTCGGCACATAAAGTTTACATTGGGCTCTGAGCAGCATTTAAAGGCTTGTGAGAGAAATTAGGGCAAGTAAAGCACTCATCATTAATCAGAGTACTAAACAAGCGTGAGCACTAGAGAATGAACACAGCTGCCACTTCATTTATCTTGCTGTCAGAAGGTAACTCTCCTACAGAGAGAAGCTCAGAAGTGGTGGCTTAGGTTCTTTTGTGTCTCCCAGCTTGCAGAGAATGTATATGCTCATATATCTTAAATGTATATCTACATTACACACATAAATATTTTTGTATTCAAAAATATACCATATATTAGCACATTTTTCTACTGGTGTGTGTATCCTGTTGTTTGTGGTCTCAGTAGTCCTAAACTCTAGTTTGGAGCTGAAAAGTGAGAGATATGCCTGTTTATTTTAATATTTTTTACTGATTTTTTTATACTCTGAGTTTCTGATACAATAACAGAAATCTTTTCTACAGTCTCACTGTCAAGTAACCTTCAAGTTACTGATAACTTTTATCAGTTTACCACTCATGGAGATGTGATGTGTAAGTAGCTGATATGGTAAATCAGAGTAACTTAGCTTCTATTTCAGAGGGAACATGTGATGCTGGAGGGTGATAAAACCTATTTTCTCATTTTCTTTCAGAAGAAAACCCAGAAAAATGAAGTACAAGTTAGTGAAAGTAGCTCCAAGTAACTCTCAAAGTGTAATTTTTTATAGTGGCTCTTTGTCGAAGGATGCTCTGAAGACAAACTAACAGACAGCCTGTCATTTACTAAGTTTATAGGGCAACAGACTCTGGTGTCTGCTCTTCCTTAGTCTGACCTTTTGCATGAAAGCAATAAATCAGTAGCCTTCCATGTCTCTCATATTTTCCCAAGCTCTTGGGAAGAGGATGGTTGAATAGGAAGAAATAGTGCTGCTGCATAGGATTTAACATAATGGATAGATCACTGACCTTTTAAGTCTGGTATCCTGGTCTCCAAACTGGCCTACCATGGCTGCTTCAAGGAAGCAAAAATCTCCATACAATGTCAGGGGTGGTTTGTGCAGGCAAGGGGGAAGATTTCCCCAGCCAGAGTCATGAGAATGGGCTGCTGTGCGGCTGGGTGGCACTGCAGCCACAGTGGGACAGCACTGAGAGTTACACAGACCTCAGAAACATAGGGACATGAAACGTGTGGCTTTCTGCACACAGCACAGGCAGAGCCAGGCACCCACCTGTGCCAGGGTTGTGCTTTCCTGTGGTGACATCTAGACCTATATCCAAGGTACCTACAGCAGAGTGTCTGAGGGAATAGAAACTCTGTGGGGGCTGCAAGTAGTCAGGTGGTTTGCTATTTGGGGCATTTTCATTGCTACCTTGCTAAGAACATCCAAATTAGCTAGTTTCAAGTCAGCTGAGGAGTGAACACCTGAACACTGATGCAGGACCTGCACTCACTTTGATGGCAGTTTTTAGTTCACGTGAAAGAGCGATTTGTGTGCGATTTGCTGCACCTCAGCCAAGAGCTTGTAGGAGAAAAATACATCACCACCTAAAAGGACAGAGACATCCCTCTGCAGCACTCTGGTAGCTGCTAATATCAGATACTCCAGAACCACTTTCTTGAGTATCCAGGACCCCTGCAAGAACAAGTATAGGGAGACCTGTGTGTTACAGGGAGACCTGAAATCTCTTCTCCAGGTGAAGGTCAGGCAGGATACTCTCAGTACCTAAAATGTACCTGCTTCCCTGATTTAGGCAACTACATCCTGTCCCAGATGTATGTTTACAACTGAGTCCTGTTAAAGTTGGAATTCAATGTTGAAAATAAATAAAGTTTCTAATATCATATTGGATATTTGGTCTTTGAGCCTGCTCAAAGGTACAGTTTCAATTCCACAGGATGTGTCACAGCACTTAAAAATGTATGTCAGAGCACTCAACTTGACAGAGCTTTCTATGAGAGAAAACAGATAGATGTAGACAAAGCTAGATGGGTGACACATAATCAGATCAACCTCAAAAGTATCAGCTAAGTATGTTCTTAATTTCTGGTGATTTTGATGAGCCCTCACTGAAAATGTGTGTTCATAATGCAGTTCAAACTTATAAAATCTATTAAAAATATTTAATGCTCCAGGAGCTTTAATTCATGTCTTAACAATGCCCCACAATGGTCATTATAATGCTTTGTGTGTTGTCTTGCCATCTGCCTACAGAGAGAAGTTACAGTCCCATTACATTATACTGTTGGTACTGTGCTAAAATAGAGGAAAATATCTGAAAAGTTTTCAGCTTGATTGATGCTGGGATATTTTCTAAAATAATGGTAAAGGTAGCAAGTGTACCAGTTTGAGCTGACTTGCACCTCGCATTAACAATGCCATGGATACCAGTGATATTTTGTACTTCCTCCTCTCTTACAGCGTTACTGACAAGTGGCAGTAGCACAAGAGGTCAGTGCAACAAACTTACTTTAAAGGAATGGAGAAAAGGCATAAACCTGTTTCCAGTCACAGTAACACCTCTTTGTGGCTAATCACATGGGGAAGTGGGGAATTTACGGGTGGATAGAAGCTGGAGTCTGACTGCTGAGGCTGCCTGCCTCAGAGATGATAGACTATATAGCCAGTTGCTTGGCTGCCTGAGTTGTGTGTGTGTTCACAAAACTCTGTACAAAACTTCTGAGCATATATTAGGTAGAGGTTTCTCTTTTAAAAATTGGCTATTCCTGTTTAATCCTGCCCACCAGGTGTATTACTATTATTGCCTTTGTATGGTCCCCTGGGCTTTGCTGTCCTTCCCAAGCAGGTATGCTGCCACTTGGCCATTGCCTGACTAATCTCGCCTGTATTTCTGAATAAAAGCTTCTATTTCTGTACTCTTTTCAAGTCATGTCCTTACTGGTCTGTTTTTGCTGCTGTGCAGAATTTTTTTATTAATTTTATTAACAGTGTAAAAGCAATTTGTTTAAATAGCAGCAAGCATTACAAACCTCTGAGTTTCTACGAGTTATCTTCTGTCACTGGCATGTGTACTCACATACACGTGTAACAGGTTTCACCCTTGGGAAATCAGATTTTCAACTTCAACACTTGTTTTGTGCTCTGCTGATTACAGCAAATCAGGGGAGTGGTTGGGAGCTGAGCTTGTCCTATAAACAAAAGTAAAAAAGAAAAAAAGAGCATAGAGCTAACTGTATGGGAAAATTTTATCAGGTCTAAAATTCACAGTTCGCCCACAGAGACTTCCTAGCATGGTCAAGGTGTGAGTGTTAAGAAACCAGAGGGTTGCCACATTTTGCCTCCATGGCTTTACCTTTGAGGAGATGCAGAAGTTGGAGAGGAAAGCAAGGCTTTTTGCTTCTTCAGGTTTCTCTGGAAAGATCAGGGCTATTGTATCTATGGCCAAATTTGAAATGCTTACAGAGTTTTCAAAATAAGTTCTCATTTTCAAGCATTCAAATGGTAAGTTTTTCAAGATAGCACACGTTTTCTTTTGGCAACTCACAGGTTGCTCTGATGTGGTCTGTTTTCTTCTCCTGTCTCCTTCCTGCAGAGAGTTGTTGGTTACCACATGGCTGCAAAATTCTGCACTTCTGACAGGGCTCCATGGGATAGGGAGACAAATGGGATTCATGCCCTGCAACATTCAGCATTGCAGCATTCTGTAATATGTGCTTTCTAGGCATCGTGCTTATTGCAATGCACAATCTCCAGTGAAGTGCCTGAATTGCTGGGCAGAAATCTCTTTCTTATTACCATAATCCCAGACTGAATTTTTTCTGTCTCACCTCTCTTGTTATAATCTGCACTGACTGCTGCTTTTGTGCCTTGCCTTTGCCTTCCTGGCATGCTGGAGAGCTTGGAGGGAGTCTGAAGCTGTCTGTGCATCAAGTTACTGAAGGGGAAAGGTGACAGGGCAGGGCTTTCATCTCATCCCTGTTGTTTGCAGGATCGGGAGTCCATGGATGCTGGAGGGATGCTGCTGCTCCCTTTAGGACAGTCTGAGAGGAGACTCTGCACTGCTGACAGCTGTGCAGCCCCTTGGGAGGTAAAGATGGGTGTCCCCAAAATCTGGCTGCTGGCACTGCAAGGTGTGCCAGGGGCTGCACCAGCAGCAGCCCACAGCTCATTTATGCCGTGGTTCAGTGCTGTCCTCCAGGAGCTGGGCAGTGGCATGTGCAGAGTGGGAGAGTGAAGTTGGGCCGTGGTAACCACTATGCAGTAGCATAAAATGCAAAAAAATATATACCAGTGCAAGGAAGCACAATGCCATGTGAGCACCAGAAGCACTGAGTTGTGAAATAGTTTTTTTCAACTTTCTTGTGCCTGACCAAGGAAGTTGTAAATAAATAAAGAAATACTGATTTAAACTCTCTCACCACTGATACACTTTGAGTGTTTTGCAGATAATGCCTTTTATTTTTCTTGTGAGTAAACTTCCAGTCATTTGGTATTTGTATCTGTATTTATTCTGATAACTAACATTTATGTCAGGACAGAGAGAAGAGTTATACACAAGACAGTGATAGGGGTGGATGTGGAACAACATTGTGAGGTTCCAGCAGCCAGAGAAAATGACTGCTTTTACTGTAGATATCCTTTATGCTACAGATAATAATACCACATGTAATTCACTTCCAGAAAACTTTTCCTCAGTAGGCACAGCAGGTATTTCCTGCATGTTTTCTGTGGACTGCAGGTTTCTTACAGGTGTCATAGCTCTTCTTTAGTTGTATACTTCTCTGTGCCTGAGGAGCCAAATACTGTGCAAGGTAACAGGGAATAATGAAACTAATTTCACCTCAACAAAACGCTCAGCACAGTTAAAAGTGCTGCTGCTTCATTCAATTACCTTAGTACATAATAGTGTCATTAATAGGAATCTGTTTTTAAATTACAACGGGTAAAAAAGTCAAGACACAGCAGTAGTAAGCATATCTCAAGCTCTAGGTTGAGTGTCTACATTTTGCTGGCCTGAAAAGTAAATGGGTTGACGTTTTGTGCTGAAACACAGTACACCCTTTTTTGGGGGAAAAATAAGTGAGAAAAGCGTGATGCTTTTTTTCTAATAGTATAGAGTAGAATCATAAAATATTCTGAGTTGGAAGGGATCTGCAAGGATCATGAAGTCTAATTCTCAAGTGAATAGCCCATACTGGAATCAAACTCACAGCCTTGACATTTTTGGCACCATGTTCTAACCAACTTAATTTTGGTGTTTTCTTCCAAGTAGCAAAAAACAAACAAACAAACAAACAAAAAAAACAAAACAAAAAAAACCAAACAAAAAAAAGGGAATTGTCTTTAGTTATTCTAGGGCTGATTCAGAGAAGTGAGCATCCTTTCTGTTGCAGAGCCAGTCACTGAAACTTTCTGCATCTTTTGAAACATAGCTTGCCAGAATGGATCTTTCCCCTTGAGGTAACTTGGCACTTACAGTCTTGGCTGACCTTTAACCACTGAACCTGTTGACTGTGATAAAAAATCAGCCATTATCTTTATTGTAAAGGAAGACTTCAGTTACAATTTGGCAATCCTGTATTACTTTGACCATTATTTTGTGTGATAGTCAGTATCACATCAGTCCAGTATTTGAGGTCCTAAAATCATAGAAAACAAAATCTGGTTCCCTGCATTGTCCACAAGCTTTCTGTGTAATCCTAGCAATCACTTCGTTAAAAGGGGACCACTTGTACATCTTTACAAACACCCCTGAATACCTTTACAAACTGGATTAGTGCCCTTCCCTGTTCCACATGGATACTACAAAGTACATGAAAGTATTTAAGGTACTCTGAAAGTAGGGGTATTCAGATGATTAACTCCCACTGAAGTCAATAGTTTTTTGGATGAATGTGTTCCTCACAGAAACATGTTTTTTCTTACCTAGGAAAGATGAGCTCTTCTTGCTGCCTTGCTATTTAAATGACTGTGGTCCTGCAAAGATGCTCCATGTTTCAGACATTTCTCATGACCCAGAAAAAAGGTGCACCAAGTAACTCTGCAGAAGTCTTCCAGCTGGTGCTCTGATGGCATGCTGGAACTGCAGGTGCTCAGCCTTGGCTCATGTCACCCTTTAGCTCCCCACCACAGCTATCCACTGGTTAGGATGAGCTGGAGCTCTCTGGCACTAAGACTGATCCTTGGGACTCCATAGATGGAAAGGCTTTATAATGCCATGCTTGAGGAGCTTATTCACTGCCACAGTTCTGTTAATTATTTTCTCTGCATGCCCTTTCTCCTCTGAAAATTTCATGTCTCAGGACACAGCTTGTGCCTGAACTTCTATTCCCGAAGTATTAGTTGATAGGGGAAAGATTATTCAACTGAATCGTTCAGGGATTTTTTTTTTTTTTTTTCTAAAAACAGAGAGCTTTCCAACTGGCTGAAATCTCAGAGGTTGGAGGCCCCCAAATGCATATCTGCAGCTGTGTGAGATGAGGGATTTCCAGCTCTGGATTCAGACAGGGAAGCAATATGCTCTGTGTCTCTCTATGCTAAGAGGTGGAAATGACTTCGCTGTCCCACATACCATGGTTGGAAACATTGGAAGGATCCAGTGATGATGTCTTACTCATATATTTTCTCAATTTCCTTGTCCCTGTCCTCAGTTTGGGGATGAGGACCGCAGACTTCTCTCTGCTCCTCAAGCAGAGGAAAGAGCACAGGGTAGTAGCTGATGGTCACAGCTGTGATTAAGGCATTGCATTACTTCTGTCTTGCCACAACATGTCAGTATAATCCCATATATGCTTCAGCCACACTTCTTTTTATAGTTCCTTGGTTTATTTAGAAAACATTGCCTTGGGATTTGGGATTTAGCTGTTTTCTTTTCAGCTTTAATTTGTTTTCCAATCTGTGAAGCAACAGCTGCATCCACTGAGCAGAAACGTACCTCTTCTGAGAAAAGTAATGCAGATTTGTTTCAGGACTAAATCCTTCCTTTTTATACTTATGTTTTAAAAATGAGAGTTCAAGTATTCATTAAGGGCTCAGTTCTGAAATGTAGTTTTCCAAGGCTGGCTCCTGCCAAGCTAGGTACAATTATCAATGAAAAATGAAATTATACCCTATGACTGTGGTTTGAGCTTTTTTTTTCTTTTTTTTTTTTTTTCTTTAAATATTTAAATTGGGACTTTCTTTACAAAGTAATTCTAATTTTTCTGTGGTAATGAAATATTCACATCCGGTGTTTTTATGCAGACCATGGCAAAAATGCAGTCCCTAAACAAGTGAACAGGTGACCTGTATCATTGTGTGAAGTTAGACTTTGGGCTGTGAAAGCTGGCTCTGATTTTGGCACAGCCTATAGAAAGCAGGGAGTCTGTCCCCACCCCTTCACAGCCTCTCCAAATAACTCTGGTACCACCCCAGACTTATGGTTATCCATACCATAAGTGTATACCATACCATGTCCACTCACCAGTACCTGCTCAGTCCTTGCCTAAAACCACGAGTAAATTGCTTTATGAGGGTTAAATACACAGCCTAAGTCATGACAGTAAATGCAAAATGACCAGGAGGCAAGAGTGAACCTCTCATTCTTTTCTCCTACTTTGCCACTAAGAACCTGAAAATAGTTTCAGGGAATTCTGTCTTCTCTGAATCCCAAGAATGACCTGGGACTTGGACCCACTGGACTGGGTGTCTTTCTCTTGTTGGGTTTGTCCATGCTGTTCCAGCTGACTGAAATGCTTTTAGTCTGGAAGGACATAGTTGGCAAAGGTCTAGATAAGTGCCTCAAAACTTACTTCTTCTTAAGAAATATTACATTAATACAGTATATTTAATAATATAAGCAGCTAGTTTCTCTGTTATGTTGTGCCTACTTGCAGGTTGTTATCTGCATTATGTGGATGTAATGTCTTCCAGTGCTGTTTGTGTCACTTCAGTCTTCAGCTTGCTCAAGTCTTGAAATTCATTAGAAATATTAGCACTGGTGTTTGGATCATAAACATGAAACAGATGTTTTCAATCTTGACTGTTTGTGGAGGTACACCCTGTTCTGCACTGTTCACCAGCTGAAATGAAGTGCAGAGTTAACACTCAGTTTGCTGCATGTAGACCTCAGTGAGCTGTTTGGACCCTCATGATTATACAGCAGGAGTTTCTTGGGTGTTGTTTTTCCCTTCCTAGCCAGTGCAGCAAGCAAACAAGGTGTTGTGAAGTGTAACCTGTGGAACTTGCACATTGTGAGCAGGAGCAGAGCCCCTGGGGCAGAGAAGAGGGCTGATCCAAGGCAGGGGAGACTCTCTGTTCTCTTCTCACTGTAATGCTGATCAGTCTCTGTTGGTGAAATCACAGGGCTGTCATTAACAAGAGGCTGGCTGGAACAACCTCAACTCCTGAAGTAAGACTGATGAATGTGAAGGGAAATATCCTCTTTTTACCTCCTGGCTCGGATTACATCTATGCTTCATTCCAGGCAGAATCACTGAATATTATATATTGAATTATACTGCTTCAGAGAAGTAGCACGTCACTAAAAGCATTCCCAAAGGTCACTGATTGCAGTATGAGCTCTGACTGGATGTGTTAGATAAAGATTGATCAGAGCTGTCAAGGACAATTTCCATTCCTGTCCTACTCCAGGAAATTTAGACATGTATTGGAAATTTCACAGCCTGGAAAATTAAGGACACATGGGGTTTTTTCCCCCACGGAGAATTTTATTTTATTTTATTTTATTTTTTTCACTCAAAAAACCAAAATGCTATGGATGATATTTTAATAAGTGGTATTCTTTTCCTCTCAGCAAAATTCCAGTTTTTCATTAGAAATGCTCTTCTGGAAGTGTTTTCGTTGATACTCTCCACATTCAGGTCAGAGGCTTATGGAAAATCAGCTGAAACTTCTATGCTATTCAGTTTGCCCTCCCCTGTTTGGCTTATTTCCCCACTTTACCCCATAACATAACTGGCTGTCCTTGGACCTTGACAGGTCATGTTTCTTGCTGCAGGTCACCAGGTGTTGGTTACACCAATGCATGGCTCTTCTGTTTGGTCAGGCCCCACTCTGAGGTGTTGCTTTTCCTGCTTCATCTGGAAGTGGCAGAATCTTTTTAGTTGTAACAGTAAAAACAAAAACACAACATGATGTTCCTTCAGATGACTGGTGGTAATTGGAGTTGATGCTTTCAGCTGTCTTTAATATACAGCAAGTATAAAAGTTAGGGAAAGCACCTTTTCCCAGGCCAAGCCAGCTGTCCTCCAGTGCATCACAAATACTGTGTTTGCACACACTGAAAGGATCACACAGCTGCAGTAGCTCTTGCTTGTTTGTGGCTCTGGCTCTTTTTTGAGGTCATAGCACAGCTTGTAGAACAAGGAGGCGTATGACTGGAACATTCAGAATAACTGATCTCACAATGTCTCCCAGATGGATTTCCTAGCTCTGGGCATGTTCTCCTCTGCTCTTCCCATTGCTCATGTTTGATCCCAGCTTCTTAAGTTTTAAAATCTTAGGCACTCAAAGTACATTACACTTTATATCACTGTGTCTCCTGTTGTTTCAGACAATGTCTTTTTGTGGCAAATAGCAATGAGGAGCAAATTGGCAAAAAAAAATGGCCTTGTGTCCTCAGGGATGGCATAATGATACATTTTGTGCAGCTGAGAGGATTTCACTATTTATTTTGTAAGTTTCTGTACTTTTAGCATAAATTCTCATGGTAGTTATAGGAGTGGAGCAATATTTCATTGAGTGAATCAGCCTCAAAAAATTATTCAGAGTGAATGTGATAAAAAGAAGTACCAAACTCAGATCTCAGTCAATTTCTGAAGTCTTTTCACATTCATTTTCCAGAGTTTCACTCATCCTACTTCATTTTCCGTAAGATTGTTTGAATTTAAAAGTCATCATTCAAATATAACTGTAGTCATTCAAAGGCAAAGGGAAGGTCCTTTCCACTAGAAAAGCTACTGTGCCCAAGGTACCCTGCAACTTCAGTGTACATATCAACATAATCTCATCTGTATTTCATCCTCAAAACCAGGTTTTCTCTTCAGATTTGTTCATGTAACCCTACAAATCAAATACACATGACTTCAGGGCCCAGCTTGTACCTGGTAAATACCCCATTAGTCATTACAGTAGTATTTCAGTGACTGGAGTGGAGCTCCAGCCACCCAAGCACAGATGTTTTGTGCATGACTTCAGCTGCCACCCCCAGGACGTGAGGATCTCATGCAGATCCCTTACTCTATCTGCCAACCACGTATGAATTTCTCTCTCTGGCTTCAGAAATCTTCTCTGCAATGGCTCCTCTCCCTCCAAGGTTGCTGCTGAAATAGCTGAAATGGTCTCTCTGATCAGAACACATTTATGTTATGTCCTTATAGGTATATCTTCTCCTTGACTATAGACTCATATGAAATAGTTTTGCTCCATAGAAATGTGTGTCTCCTTTTCCAAGACAGAAATTGCTTAAGGTCTGTGTTGTTTGTCAAATTATTTTGTTCCTATTTTGTATGCTTGTTGAAATACACATTTCTGCTCTAATGCTGCTTCCCAGCCCCTGTCTATGTGCACTTCGTCTTTTCTTTTCTGTCTTTTCCAGCAGTTTCTTCTCCAGGTTTGTATCTCTGAGTCTCATTCCACTCAGGGCATGATTTCACAGACCCTCTGGAAGTGTTTAATTTTGATTTAACAAAGACAACGCTACTTTTTATATTTTTGCTGATATCTTTTAGGAGCTTTATTCTTCCAAATTTAAGATTTCATATTAAGATGTTAGCCTAGAAATAAGACCTTAGCCCTATAACAATCATGTTCTTGTCAGCTATTCAACAAACCCAGTGTCACCTAACAAGCAATGTTAAAAAAATATTCCTCAGTTGTAAAAAATGAAAAACAGGAGCTTTCTTGGAAATTGGTATGATTTGTGATTTCTTACACCCCAAAAAGAAAAAAAAAAACTTATTAGAAAGACATTGCCTGAAATAAATAAATTAACTTAATTTTCCTGATTCTCTTTTGTGGGTATAATAGTACAATGGCTCTACACTGTCATCCTGTTCCTGTGTTTAGAAGTAAGGACACTTCTGAAGAGTCTGGTCCTCAGTGTGATACTCCTGAGCTGCATTTTATCATTATTAAGAGTATGTAGGCAACTCAGTACCAGGGCACCAGTACCTTAGAAAAGAGCAAAATGTTTAAAAATTTAAAACTGTCTTCAGTATTTACTTCAGATCATGGATTTTTTTCAGGTATTCTTTTCCTTGTTTGCATCGGGGCTCAAGATTCCTATTTTTCCCCACTTCAATCCAAAATTCTGGTGGCAATGACTCCTTTAACTGAGTTTTCAGTGGAGTAAACACATAACACCATAAAACAACCAGTGACTTCATAATTTGGGGAATTACATTTAAAAGGTTTTTTTTTCTTTCTTTGGAAACCTTTTACAAAAGATTCTGAAAACTAGTTGCAAAGGAGACTGCAACTTTCCTGATCATGAACACCAGTGTCATTTCTTTCCCTTCCCTTCTCTGTAGAAAGTACCCTTGTTTTGTGTCCTGTGTCCTTTGTGACAAACTAATACTCAGGAGTTTGAGATTTCTCCTTTTCTTTTTTTAAGACAGGTTTTACAGATTAGTGTCTTTGATCTTTGTAGCAAACATTGAAATCCAGAGAAAACCCCGCCTATTTATGATTAATTCCCTGCAGTCTGGAATATTTGATAATGTCTAACAGATCTGTGGCAAAAGCCAATGTCATTTCACAACAGAACCCCACCCTGGGCCATAAAGTGGTTCTCAGCTGAGATCAAGCCATGCAAATGTTTAAAACCCAGGTCCACACCTGATTAAAGCAGTTACAGGGGAGGTATGAATGGGACTGGCCAGATGCTGCACCATATGATAAACACCAAGGATCATGGCATCCTATAAAACTGGGCATTTATATGGTGCAGCTGGCTATGCATAATCTTCTCCTAATTTATAAGGCTGGAGCATCTGGTTCATTGCTGTTGCTCTATCAGCTTTTCTGGAGGCCTGTGCTTGAATTTCTGGTAGCTGAGTATTCTTCTTCTGAGTGCCAGCGGAATGGGAAGTTAAATCCATTTATAGTAGGAGATAAACCCTCATTCTGTCTGGCAGATCAAATATGTTCAAGCAAAGCCATGAAAGACAGAAGGGTAGGCCCCTGTGGGATGGGTTCCCCTTCACAGCAAAATCCACGAGTGCAAACTCTGAAAGAAATAATATCTGTTTGTGACTGGCAGGACCCTCAGCTGTGACAGAGAGGCTGGGCCAGATGAGGCCATTGTGACAGGCTTGTGGCTGTGACTGCAGACATCCCTCAGCAATGTGGCAAGGTCACAGAATAGTGATATATCTCAAGTCCTGCTTTTGTTACACTGCTTGATCTTTCTCTCCCAGTGCCATGGCCCTAGAAGTCAGCATTTCTCTGTTTCCTGGAACAGAAGCTGGAACTTGGCACTTGGTTAGAAAATGCCTGCTGCTGAAAAAACAAGAGACAAGTATTTTCATCTGTGTCTTGCAAACTTTTTGTGAGAAGGAGCCAAGTCAGCAATGTGAACGCATCCTGAACTGAATGGTGTGGACATGCACAAACCCCTGTGGAGCTGTGTGCCAGCCTGGGCACCTCTAGAGATGTGGACCCACAGCAGATGGTTTGCTTGTGCCCACGAGGAGAAGGAGAAAGGAGGGCTAGAACTCTCTCTTCCAGGTATTTCCAAACTGATTTGTCAACAGGAAAGTCCCAGCTATAGTTGAGAATGCTTTTCCACTGCTTTTGTAAGCAGCAGTGCAGCATGCAGCCTAAGGCACAATAAGTGGTTTTTTGAAGTTACAGCATTACCATGTCTATCTAGAAGCTGCAAGTGCAGATCACTCAGCTTTAGGGGAGAAAAAAAATACAGCACCAGCCACCCCACCAAACCCTTCCCCAATAAAATAACGTCAGAACAGCACTGAAAGACAATTTGCATTTCAAATGGAAAGGGAAAATTTGCTTTTGCAGAACATCATGAGGTTGGCAGTAATAAGTCATGGTACTGTCAGAATGGAAGTGGGTTCCTGCAACTCTTGCACTGCTTTCTGTAAGCCTGTGTTGTTGCTGAGGAAGTGAAATCTGGTTAGCCCACAACTTAGCACACAACTGTGCAGGACCTCTTCAGATCTTCTGTTGTTTTTCCCAGCTTATATAATTTTATCAAATTGAAAAACTTTCAGATTTCAAATATCTTCATAGACCCATACCATGGCAGCTGCTAACTAGCTATTTCTAGATAGGTCTAAATGCTTCAGGTACTCCTATGGCACTACATTTTCTTTATTATTTTTTCTTTCTTTTTTTTTTTTCTAATGATTTCTATAGAACAGTTTTATCCTCTGCATCTGACATAGGTACAGTATCTGGAATTGTCAGAATCTGTTCTCTGATAAAGCTTTATCTTTGTGTAACAATGGCAACATGAGCTGCCGTAAAGAAATAAGTGAATTTGAGAAAGAACTTCAATTACTACAGATACTGTTTCAGGCTGTGATAACCCAAAAGTGAATGAAGATTTTGATAACCCACTGCTGAAATATAAGATAGACTATTTCTTAATTGTTTGCCTGGACAGTTTTTCTGGACAGAGCAAGAGGGGCAGCAGGATCTCACACTTGTCTTGGCACCGGGTATTGCACAGAGATTCAAAGGCTTAGTTCTCAAAAAAATCTTACCTAAATAAAGAAACTGTGGGTATGAGTGGGCAAGGCAACTGGAAGAATTGAGAAAGGAGCAAAAAGGGAAATGTGGTGAAAGAGACCCGGTTTTATGGTCTAGATGTGTGGATATGGCTGGATGTCTGCAAACTTAGTTGTCCAAATATATCATGTTAAAAAATCAGGTGATGGAAATATTTCTTATGTAATGACCTCTTTCATTTTGTTAAAGGCAAGAGTGAACAGCATTAACTTCCTTAAACACAGCCTCTTCTCAAATGCATACTGTCAGCATCCTGAAGCAACTCTTAGCTCAAATACCTCCAGAGGAGGTGCTAGTGACAGACCATGAAAAATGCTTTGGATGTGGCTTGAGAGAACTCAAGGTCTGTTACTGAAACTGAATTGATCTGCCTTTGTGTATGTGAATTAAGGGAAAAGTGGATAGTGATTATGTAGCTGGGACCTCATGATTCCCAGGACTTGCTTTGCCCTTTTGTGCCTGGACCACTCTCACCTCCTCTCATTTAATCTGCAATAACAGAACATAGTTAAGTACTAATATTCTAATTACTTACAGACCTTGCAGGTCTGCAAAAGCTATTTCACCTCTCCCTCCTGGTGTGGCTTAGTGAGCCACTACCCAGACCTTGCCCAAGCAATTTTTTTCTTTGTATGATTAAGGGCTAAAATTATTAGAAACCACAGGTAATGGTCAGCATTCAGTCATCATTTACTGTGAAATGGCTAAAATAGAGGTCACAGAATCACAGAATTCTTAGGTCTGAAAGGGACCTCTGGAAATCATTCAGTCCATCCCTCCCTGCCCAGACAGGGCTACCTAGAGGTGACACAGGAATGTGTCCAGGTGGGTTAGAATGTCTCCAGAGAGGAAAACTCCATGATCTCCCTGGGCAGCCTCTTTCAGTGATTTGCCGCCCTCAATGTAAGGAAGCTTTCCCTCAGACTGAGGTGAAAGTTCTTGTGTTTTAGCCTATGGCCCTTGCTCCTCTTCCTGTCACTGGGCACCACTGAAAACAGTCTGGGACCATCCTCTTGGCACCCACCTTTGAGATATTTGCACGCATTAATGAGATCCCTTCTGTCTTCTCACCTCCAGACTAACAGACCAAACTCCCTCAGATGCTTCTTACAAAAGAGATGCTCCAGAACCCTCACCATCCTTGTGCTTCCCCACTGGACCCCCTCCAGTCACACCATGTCTTTCTAGTACTGAGGAGCCCAGAAGTGGACACAGCACTCCAGGTGTGGCCTCAGCAGGGCTGAGTAGAGGGTCAGGTCAGGTCATCTCCCTCGACCTGCTGGCCACACTCTTGCCAGTGCACCCCAGGATACCACTGGCCCTCCTGGCCACAAGGGCACTGCCAGCTCATGGCCACCCACCAAGACTCCCAGGTTCTTCTCTGCCAAGCTGCTCTCTAGTCCCCAGCCTGTGCTGCTACTTGGGTTATTCCTCCCCAGCTGCAGGACCCTACGCTTGGTCTTATTGAACCTTATTAAGTTTCTCTCCACACAATTTTCCAGCCTAGCAAGGTCCCACTGGATGACAGCACAGCCTTCTGGTTTATCAGCTGCTTCCCCACAGCTCTGTTTCATCAGCAAACTTGCTGAGGGTCTCTTTCCTTTAACTCCTTTCACTGTATGGGAGAGAGGATCTTTCCTGTTTTAGTTTACATGCATTCCTGACTAATCACATACTGGTTTCACTGTCAGAAATATTTTGTTGGGGGTACTGTGAAGACACTCTGAGCATGGAATTACTCCTGTATTGCACATTTCTTATTTTAAAGAAATTACACTTTCTAAATTTTCTGTTGTAATCATTGTAGAAAACATAAAATATCTGAAACTTCTATTTTATAGATTGTATCTTAATTTCAAGACTTAAAATACAAAACCTCCAGAGGCAATATTCAGAATATTTCCACAAAGATTTTTTTCATGCTTTTATTTTTATATTACAAGTCTGTTTCCTTTGAAAATGCAAATATATACCATCATAAATTGTAATACGAGACATACAAAAAAATCCTTGACCTTCAGGTAGCACAAAATGATTGTGATGAACCAAATAATTTAGTGCAGCAAAGGTTAGTTTAAAAACTATCCAAGTATGCATCCCAAACATAGAGAGCAGATGTTGATTTTCAGCTGGACCTGTGATGGAAGACATCTTCTGCCATTATCCCTATAATGGGAAAGAGAAAGAGGATTGCTGCTGGCACAGGCATTTAAACTGGGTGGCATTAAACTGAGCTGACATTCAACATATGCCATATGCCATTCACCTGCATCTGTCCTGTTCCTCTGCAAGTTGTTTGGAAGTCCAGCTCTTTACAGTACAGGAAAAAAAAAAGAAGAAGCAGGAAAGTCCCCTAGAAAGTGACTCCCTCCTTACCCTAAACCCACTGACAAAAGCCATGAGACACTAGTGATATGTATCATATGAAGCAGAACAAAGGAAAAGTTCTATGGTTTTAGGGTACAGATCTGAGATCAGAAGCCCAGGTTAAAGCTGATGCTTTCCCTGTTTTCCTCTGTTACCCCAAATCTGAGCTTGCTAAGGCAAATTCCAGTGAAGTCAAGTTTGGGTTAGGCCTTTGCATTCTCCATGCCTTTGCACCTGAAAGACAGGATTGATAGCAAATCTTTTGGCTAGGTATATGATGTGTGACAATAGTCTGGTGATTTATGTAGGTAAAAAAACCCGTATTTTTTCAGATCAGCTAGTAGAGATAATTCTTGCATTTTTGACCCATAGGAACCCACGACATTTGATAACTGATTTATTTTTAAAAACACTACACTGAAAAGTAGTCATGAAAAGGGAACAGGCTAATTTTAATTAATCCTTCAGATCAGTTACTGAGCAGAAAAGGCTGGTAGAGCTTGCAGGAGAATTGCATGTTAATAAAGTTGGAAGTAACTTTTTTTTTCTAATTAATTATTAATTAATTAATTATTAATTGACAGAAAAAAATTATGAAAGCCATGCTATGTATAACTATTTAACTATACTATGTACAACTGTTTAAAGAAAGGGAAGAGGCAGATATTTCTGAGGACAGTGCCAGCATGCAAATAATTATCCATCCCATTCTTTTAATCACCTTGGCCTTATCATTCTTACCTGGTGTGCTTTATGTAAGTATTCCAACTAATATTGTCACATGGGATGGCAGTTTCTATGACACACTTTTTTCTCTACTTTTGGAGAGTATCAGCCCTTGGTGAGGGGATAGATCTTGACTTCCAGAGTCACCTCCAGTTTCAGTCAGTGACTTACCTGCCTCAGGGGTGCCCTGTCAGCGCAGCACGGTGCATTGCCTGCTGCTGTAGGCACTGCTGTGGTCCAGCATTGGCATGTACATTTTAGCCACGATGCAGTAGCTGACTCCAGGCCTCAAATCTTGTATTTTAATAACCTTCTCTTTCCCTTCATACACTAGGACCCTGTGTTGCTTCACACAGAGTGGAGAAAAAAGAGTCAGTGAAGCACATTTCCCCAGCAAGTGTGTCTGTGAGTAAAGCTTGATGAGAACAGAGGATGCAGAACAACACATGGACTTACACAAACCCAACAGCATTAATATTTATGCTGTTTAATATTTATGCTTTTTAAAGAAAATCCCCCCCGTCCTGTTCCTCTCCTGTCCCAATTTTTTAATCTAGATTATAGATTATGAAGTATTAAGTTGATGGAAAATAATAAAGGGAGGAGTTACAATCAATTCAATCAAATGTAATTCCTGAAAAATAAGCCTACTTTGTTTTCAAACACTTGCATAGTCATTGCTGCTCTCACAATCCCAGAAGATTGTTTCAACAGTAAAACAAGTATGGTGTGCCCCCACTTTTCTGGCTTTTCAATGGTAAAGGGATCATATCTGAATATACTCTTACCTCATCTAGAAAGTTGTTAATTATGAAGACTTGGTACAGCAGATCATAATAATTTGTCATTGGTATTTTGCTGCCTCTCTTCCTTTTATAAGGAGAACGTGGAGCCTGGAGCCTTACTGTTATGGATTTGTTACTATGAACCACAGTTACCATTGGAGGTCCTATTATAGCTATGCAAAAAAAAACCAAAGCTGTAAACACAATTATAGTTTATGAATAATATTTCCTAGAATGCAATTTGAATCCATTCAACAAATGCTGATGTTACAAACAATATATTATGCTGTATTTCCTCCTAAAGTGACACTTCATAAACTCTTACTTCTTGGTGTTTATTTGGTTTGGTTATTTTTATTTTGGAGCTGACATTTCCTGTGTTTGTAAACCTATCTTTGAGCCAAACTTTTTGAAATCCCTTGGAACTGATGTTGTTAAGTGCTGACTGGTCGAGCAAAATTCCAAAATTGCCCTGATTTTCTTTTTCCCTCATATTTGTCTTTGTGCTTGGACTGCACAAAACATCCATTCAAACCATTTCAGCTGTGCCAAGGATGCAGTTGACCTCATCACTTTCAAATACTTTGCAATCTTTGGTTAAACACAGCTAAGGCTTCAAGCTAGTGCCTGCATGCATGTGTGTGCAGCATCAGGAATGTGGGGACACAGGGCAGCAGCTGCCACATGAATCTCTCCAGGAGGAGGAGGTGGCACAGGGTAAGGTGTTCTGGTTTTGCTGCAAGGTACTGCTTTTTGTCAAAGCTTGTCTTTCATCTGTGCAGGAGGCTCAAGGCAGTTTGCACTTCGGGGCTGTGAAGTGACCCACAGTGACAACTTGATTTTGCATTGGCCAGGGAGGGAAAACAGGTTAGTTCATGGTGAAGTTACTGGTAGGTAGGCTGCTACTGTGCAGTGTTTGGGCAGTCCTCCATTTCTAGCACACTGTGGCACTATAATGACACTGCTAACCCAAAGCTTTGCACATGTCCTTTCTATGTCCTTTCCTGCAGTCAGGATAACACGTAAATGTGAGAAGAATAGTGGCCACACACCACACAGCTCTGCTCTCTCTTCTCTCCCCAAAGAAAAAAATGCTTTCTTTTTTATTGTCTTGAGTCTTGTCCTTCCAGAAGCTCCAAAAATGCCTGAAAATAGTTGGTGTATTTCCATGCTCAGAGGAAGAGGTTGAATTAAAGGGAACTTTTGATCTCCTAATTACTGGTAAATGGCTATTTAGCCATAATCACTTTGCTTTCAAGTGTGTGGAGGATTACTTTGGCATAACTTCACCTGAGAGCCATTGACTCACTTGTTTACATACAGCTTTGTGGCTAGAAAAGGATTACTCATGTTTGCAAGTTGTGAGCAGAAATGATGTGTTCTGTGCCTCTGGAGATCAGATTCCTTCCTGGGGGAGGCGTATGTTTGCACTTACTTTCTCGCCAGGGAGTGAATCTGCAGCTGAGGCTCCAGGTGGAATAGACACCAGCCAAGGCTGCCCTCACCCTGCTGTAGTAAGGCTCCTGGATGTCAGAGGTCTCATGTGTTAGGTCACAGACATGGCTTGAAATCCCCCAGCATTCGTCTTTGTTTTGCCATGTGCTCTGCCCATACCTATGGAGAAAGAGGAGGAAGGATGTAAACTTTAGGGCTAACTGCCTGTGTCCATGCAGATTCTTTTTTTTTTTTCACTCTTGCGGCACTGACAAGTGTCCTGCATGGAAATTAGCTGCCTTCAATTTGATAACAGGGAAGGTTGATTTCATGGGTGTCTGGGAGCTACAGCTTTTTGTCTTTTGTGAAAGAAATCTGAAGCAGAGACATGGCTCACCAGCCCTGGAGGAAGCCTCCTCTTAGCTGCCTCGTGGGAGAGGTGAGCAGTCTTTGGCTCAGCCAGCGTGTTCAGTGATGGGTAAAATGCCAGATTTCACCAAACCATTTCTCAAGGGCAATAATCATTTCAGCCACTCCACCTGTGTGCCAGGGATGGGAGCAGACCCTGAAGACCAGCCCCTAATGTTGTCTGAATCATGCAATGCACCCTGAGGCAGTGCCATGGGCAAGGTAGGCACTGAAATGCCTTAAAGGTTCTGTTACAGAGGAGCTTGAGCTACCTAGACCTGCTTGAGGCAGGTGGCTGGACCCAGTGACCTTCAGAGTCCCCTGCAAACCACATTCAGCTTCACATCCTTGGTGCAATGGGAGTGCAGGGCACAGTGCTGGAGGTGCTTATTCCTTGCCTGCCTCGTGCTGCTTGACTGCACCTCATGGGATTGGTAAGTGCAGAAACAACTGAGAGCTGACAGCCACGCAGGACATGGCTGCTCCCCAGCAAAGAGAGCATCCTGTCAAATCTTTTGGATGTGCCCAGCCCAGCGGGAGGCCCCAGTACTTACACTTTATACTGCACGAAGTAGAGCGCATCTCTCGCCTCCCTGGCCCAGCCAGGCTGCCAATGCAAGGTGGTGTTGAAATTTAACGAATGGAACTCTACCTTCCGCGGCTTAATCGAATCTTGCAGCTCGTGGTTTTCCAAAACTAAAAGTGCTGCAGATAAGAAGGAAGGATAACATAACGTGTTTGTCACAGACACACTCCTCCATACTGGAACCAGCGGGGATTGCTACAGACTCTTTAGTTTCACAACTAGCAGACCACAGGGAAATTAAATCTCCTGGATCTCACATTCAAAACTTTCCAAGTCATGAAATCAAGCAGTTACAAAAGAAATACATTTTGAACTATGAAAGGAATACTTTTATGTGGTCTGAGTGTTTGGAGGTGGGGTTTTTGTTGTTTGTTTTGGGTTTGTTTGTTCTTATTTTGTTTTTCTTTTCCTTTTTTTTTCTTTTTTGTTGGTTTGTTGGTATATTTTTCCTTAGTGAGTTTGCTGCTGTGAAAGATGCCTCATGCACATCCTGGGAAACAAACCCTTTGGATCTATCCACAGAGTCTGCAGTAAGCAGCCCCATCAATACCTAAAAGTCAAGTGCGCTTTCCCTCTCTATTCCACAACTCAGCTTTAACCTGAAAAAATTATAGCTCTTTTAGCTGTTCCATAGTCGTGTTTACTAGCTCCTGCCTAATAAACAACCACCTGAAATTCACTGCTTTTACCTCTCTGTAGCACTAGAAAAGCTGTCTGATGATTTTCAAGATCGTCACTTTTCAAACTGCAATACTACTCTATAACAGATTCTGTTAACAACCCCTGTGAATCATTCAAACACTAATATTTTTGTGAGTTTTGCAACCCAGATGACAGCAGCTTTTACCCTGGCATAGCACAGAATCAGATAAGATTGTACTGGCTGAACTGAAACTGATAATACAGCCATGAAAAAATCTAATGGGCAACATGTTCATTTTATCTGCATTTCAGAACCTGGAAAGATAAAATAACAAACCAATTTGCAAGTGGCTGGCTTTTGAAACCCACCAAAGGATCCAGAGATTTCCTGACTAATCCAAAAATTCAATAACAAGCCCTGTCCTCCCATCCCCCTCCCATACAGGAAAAGAGCAAAAAGCCCTTACTTACAAGTTGTCTCATCCTGAAGCAGGTGCATCAGTAAGCAGAGGAAGGAAAGCATGATCCTCCTCATGCTTAGGAGAGAGCTCCATGACTGAAAAGTACCTCTCTTCCTTTTGGGCATGTCTTATGAGGAAGTAATTGTTAAGCACTCCAGAGTTCCCCTTATTTTCAGTGTCCAAATTCCCCGGTTTGGCTTTGTTTTAATTTAGCTGGAAAACATATGAGTAGCTCTAAATTAAACATGAGCAATTGTTCTTTCTTGGCAGCTGTGGTCATGCAGAGTTTGGAACTAATTATGAACCAAGCCATTATGAAAAAGATCCTTTTTTTTTTTTTTAAGATACTAATTCCCAGATGATGTCTGCCCATATTGCTTTATCCCATAAATTTGTCACAGAAGCTTTCTTGTTTGCCATGCTAAGATTTTTAATATTTATTTATTTATTTATTTTTGGCTCACTAGCTGCTCAGAGCTGAAGAACACAAGAAATTTTTGTTCCAAAGACATGAAATACCTACCCATGAGATGTGCTCTGGTTTGATGGACTGCCTCTGGGCCAAAAGCAAGAGATGGAGTCTGCAGGTGTGCTGGTGGCAGGGCATCATCTAGGGGGCTGTCACTGGAGGAATGAGGGTCTGTGCAATCACTTCTGGCTGTTGGGCAGCATGCTCACCCCATGCTGGCTGCAGAGGAGATGCTGGGAGCTGGGGAAGTTGCAGGACTGACAACCTCCAGACAGGGATTAGGAAGGCAAGCCCAGCCCATGGGGCCAAAGTGCCACTCTGGGTTGGACTTTCAGACTGCCTGGAATCCTATCCCCCAACTGGTGCAGGTGTGCTGCAACACTGCCTGCACAAATATTGGCATTTGTCAGCACTATCCTCTGGATCCTGCCTGCCCAAAATATCCATCCCTACAAGCCTGACTCCAGGGCTGGGGACGCTGGGGCTCCACGATGAAAAAATTTTGCTTTGTGCTTGTAAATACTTTAATGCCACATGCACATACGGAAAGCTCAGACAATTCGGTTGCTGGTGGTGAACGTGGTGTTCTAGCCTTGCCTAGCCTGGCCCCTCACTCCTCCCTCCCTAAAAGCTCCTCGATGCTGACACCCACTGGTACTTCACTGCTTGTGCACTAGTGCAGCAAGCAAAAGTCAGGATGCAATCTCTTTCTGCAAACTCATGATGATAAGCAAGAGGAGAAAAATGGTAATTTTATAAGATCAGGGCAGCCCTGTGTAACAACTTCCATAAAATGAGTAATGGCTCATGAATGAATGAGTGAAGGCTATCTGTCTGCAAGCAAAAAATTGTCATTAAATCTTCTTTACTTTGGAGAAAAGCGGGAACAGAAGACTTGTCAGGTCAAAAAAAGTGCAAGTTCTGGTTCAAATGAACTTATTTAAAGACCACTAGTTCTATTGAACAAACTCAACAACATCTAGTCAAGAAGCTGATCTTGGTCAGATAGATGGGGACAGGGTCTCTGTTCAGCTGCTCACCTATACCTCATTATTCTAGCACCAAACCTGCAGTATATATAGTAAAATGTTAACTGTATAGTTTTAAATAATGAATTAGTCAAAACAATTAAGGAAATTAAAGAACTGAGAAAAAATGAGGAAAAAAACCCTACCAAAGTGAAGGCAGAAGTCAGAAAGTTTATCTCCGGCTGCAGTTTTTTTATCTATCCATTTCCCAAACACACCTTCAAAATCCAGTGACCTTTAAATAGTTCCCCACACCAAATTTAATTAATATTTCATCATGTTATATGAGCTCAAGTACGGGAATAGGGAACATTTACAAACCAATCACCAGACTGAGAATTCATCCGTGTTTCGTCACAGGTCATGCATTTGTTTACTTGAATTGAACACACCTTCTCATATCCCAGGAAGCAGCTCATTGCTAGGAGCTCAAGTGTGGACCTTTGTCAAGGTTCCTTTTGATGTAGGCTCCGCCTAAGAAAGCAGAGCTGAGGGCCAGCCTGCTGGCACCAGTGGGTTTTGCTCGGAAAAGGCTGCTGTGCAACGTGGTGAAATGGGGCAAGAAATGCCTGTCACATGGGGAAACCCAGGGTTTCCTGTGCACTGCACTCCCAGTGTTTTATCTGCAGCTGGGCTTGGCATTCTGCAGTAACTGGTAACTCTTCACATAATTTCTATTGTCTGTGAAACAGCAGCTGTTCCAACAGCAGGTTATTAGGACCTGTAACACTGTGCTACTCATCAGCCTCAGTCACGCTGCTTCAGTTCTTTGTGTGATTAAAATCACTACAGTCCAAGGAGGACCAGCTGCACACACACACACATGCAGACATGTACATACATATATGTCTGGAGTCTCACAGAATATGTGTATAGTGAACATTTACATTTCAGAATGTAAACTATTGAGGAGCACAGGATGGTGCACACTGCAATGCTATTTAAAATACAGAACTTTTATAAACAATATTAAGGGTACTTCAAACAGTACTTTATGAAAAAATGGAAAGTTAAAATTTATTACTGAGCCCAGCAGAATCCACATAAGTAGCTATGCTACTGGCTCATCCTAGCTTACACTGCAGCATGTTTCTCATCCAACCACTGTGAAATAGTAGAACTGGTATTTTTGTGAACCAATATAGAAAACCATCGGTATGAGAATTTTTTCCATTGCTGGAACAGAAACCCATCTGAGTGCTGGGTAAACAGCTTTCTTTCTCTTAAGGACGGAGTATTGCTATTTAGAGAGGTAAAAGTTAAGTACATTTTTGCTGAAAGCTGCTTGACTCACCTCATTTGAAAGAACCACCTCCTTGTTTTTTTTTTTCTTTCGCCCTTGAATGAGTTGTTTCCCATACATAAGAGGAGAAAATGTAACCCCGAAACTGCTACTGTAGCACGACCTTTGGCTTTTCAGATTTTCTGGTATTTGCAGTGGATGTGAGAGTGGGTTTTGCTTACATCCTGGGTGAGGATGTGGGAGGATGAAGAAAGCATACCCAAAGCAAACAGAGAATACTTCTAGTGACTGACAGAAGCAAGGCAACTCTCACTCAATGTGTGGCATTTCACACAAAAATAGAAAAAGTGAGTGGTTTATGTTACTCTAGACATAAAGTCTATTTGTAATTGGAGCCACAGTTTTCAGAACAGCCAGTGTGGACTCAGAGGAAAACCTGTCTTGGGAAGGGCCTCTGGAGGTCATCCAGTCCAGCCTCGCACAGGGCTACTGACAATCCCACAGTTAACCACTTTTAATGTGAGTTTCCTCCTGCATATCCTAGTGGGATTCCTGTGCTGCAATTTATGACAGATATTTTTTGTGGTTTTACTGGGAGCTTCAGACAAGTCTGCCATTTCTGCAAATGCTACAGTTGGCAATTAGGTCTCTCCCAAGGGCCACCTCTCCTGGCTGAAGGGATCCAGCTCCCTCTGGGGGAGGGAGCTTCTTCTGGTGTGTCCTGGGCAGCAGGACACCCCTTCACCAGCTCAGTGGGGACTGGGAAAGTGAATCACTACACTACACACAAAAACTAAAATGAAAGTAAGGAAAACCCCTACAGTCAGGCATGAGGGACTTTCTGGATTTTTCTTCCCTGCTCTGTAGAGAAGAGACATTGCATCACACAAGTTCTTACAGAGAAGTTTCTGAGGAAGACTTTCACTGTACAGCATGTGCCTTCCCTGCTCCCTGCCCACAGGTACAAACTTCTTCTCTCACTGTTAAAGAGCTTGGGTCAACATTTTAAAGACTGCAGTTAGAAATTCCAGTGCTGTTGCTGCATTTACATAGTGAGACATTTGACCACATCAAAGATGAAGATCTGTAGGCTCAAAAGTAGCAAGTCATCATTTGCACATGCAGAATTTATTTAACAATGTGCAACACACTGAATTGATCAGGAAGTTACTAACCAACATTAACATCCATTAGGAACTGAAATTAATACTAAACCCCAAAACAGCTCCAAGTCTTTTATTTAAATAACAAGTTCCCTTTAAAATTTTTCCATTTTTCTTACCTTTAAAGCCATAGAACTATATTTTTTCCTTCCACTAAGGAGTGCTGTAGCTTGTTTAAGCCTATTAAGACACAATTTTACACTGTGGATCCCTCACCAAATCATCTGCAGACAAAAAATACCAACTTAGAGTCACGTGAAATTAATATTCCAGAGTCTGTCCGTTTTTCCTAGGTGATTTCCATAGCATAGTAAAGGTGCCAAGTGCTCCCTCAGCCAACAGAACCCACAGATAAAACTGGAGAGGTACATCACAAACATTGCTCATGCTTCCTTGATCCACCTACTAAAGTAAAGAAAGGCTCAATTCTGATAGTGACAATGCTCTCTGACACCCTGCCACCAGAGGTATAGCTGAGGCAACTCCTGAAATATTGGTAGTGTGGGTAGGGTATGACCCACACACTGACTTTCTTCTTGTAGGGAGTGATTCAAAGCCTCTGCATCTGATCACAAAGTCCTGTCCAGGCAGCAACACTGGGCTGACTCAGCACATTACACAAGAAGGGCAAGGGGCTGGCAGGCCTGCACATGGGAAAAGACACAGAGAACTGGGATGCCTGCCTCCACATTTGTCACCAAAAATTGGGCTGCAGAAGGAGCAAACACCTCTGGTAGCTCCTTTGGGCAATAAAACCTGGAAAGATGCAAGTTCAAGGAGTTTCCCTGGCCAAGGGAAAAAATAAATACAAGGAAGAAAAAAAGAAACTGCCTTTCACTCATCTTTTCTGCAAGGAAAAATTTGCAAGCATCACACTTTCTAGCCTGTGGTCCAGTTCTGTGATTGTCTTTTGAATTCTCAGTATCATTCTCCATCATCCAAGGAGCGCAAACTCTAGACCAAAAAGTCCATTCTTAAAACAATCTTTTACCACCACCATCTTCAAATACCTGCTGTATTTGTATATTCACTGTTGTTTTACAAACCTTTTATGTTTTCCTTAACAAATAGTGTTGAAAATCTTGTGTAGATAGCCTCTGAGCATTCAGTAATAGATGCTGAGCTTTTCAGGACAGGACCCTTCACACTTAACTGGTTTTCACACTTCTCAGAGGTGTTAGTTTCAAACCTACTGAACCGTGACTGTTTTAACCATTAAGATCACCCTGTGATTCTTAAAGACAAAAAAGCTTTATTTCATATTGTCTTAAATTAAGTTTGGTGTATCTCAAATTGCTAGCTTTGCTGCACACCCTGAAGCAACTTACATTTCTTCAATATTCACCAGCAATTCTTCATAATTCACCATCCAAATTCACAGTACTTCATTGCAATTTCTATTCAGATTTGGGGGGGTGAGTATGAATTAGTACTGTATTAAAAGCTGATATAAGCCCAGAGTGATACCTGAGATGGAAGATACCACATGGAAGAATGGACTGAGAAATGGCAAAGATACTCTCTACCTCCTTGCTACCACTGCCCCCTAGCCATTCAGGCAAGCTTTTGCAACCCTTTCTACCTTGTTATAATTTATCTCACGCTTAATCACATATATCACAGGCTTCAACCCTACCAAACCTGGCAGGAGAAAGCACACTACAGTTCCTGGCTTCTGGTATGGAACTGCAAATGCCCTCCACCTTTCTTACAATTAACTGATCTGCTACAGACTTGCAAAATATGCCACAAAACAAAACACAAAACAGTCATGGCCCAGAAAGAAAACAAAGTGTGTTTATTTTTGTTCTTGTTGCTCTCTATTTCCAGTCTGAAAGGATTGTAGTTACTCTCTTTGAAAGGGTATTTTTGAAGGGATATAAATTTTTGAGTGTGTTATTCAAGTCATGTTGGCACAGAAATAAAGCTGTATCAGTCAATGATCTTAGTGCTGCACTGCACACATTGCAAGGATTTGACAACTGCAGGATTAATTTTACAGGACAGAGCAAACTGGTGGGCAGAACCTCTTGGTTTGCCTTTTCATGGTTTGCTCTGCTTGCAAACCTTTTCCTCTTTCAAGCTGTGGCTGGACAGCAGAAATTAAAACACCTGTGAGCATTTAAACTTCTAATGCTCAGTAACAAGTTTCAAGGAAGGCTAGCTTTTCTCACTCTGTAACAATTATTCCATTCAAATGGTTTGACCATTTGATCCTTGTCTATAATTTTTCAATAGAACATAAGGACGCATCCCCAGGCTGAAGCAATAGGACTGGACTTAAGTTACTGCAGGCTGCATCAACAGCATCAAAGGACAGAAATTTCAATGCTGAGGATGAAGATGGTCAGCAGGATCCAGGAACCAGACGCAGACAGCCACACACACAGACGGGCCACACACATCTCCCCCAAACATTGTTTGGATTCTCAGTAGTGACCAAGTATACACCACGTAAGTAACATGAACTGAGAGAGCTTCAAAAGCACATTTAGTCTTTAGAACAAAAGCCAACAGTCATAAAAGAGATGTTTTTTTATTTACACATTGAACATTTAATATATACAGTATTTACAGGAATTTCATTATAGATTTCAGCCCAGCATCCATTTAGAGAATACAGAACTAGTATTAATAAACAAGAACTTCATAGTTAAAGGACTGAACTATAAAATAATCACACTAAGCAAATTTACACAGGTCACCTTTTCCTGAGATAAAAGGTGCTTTGTATTTGGTTTGTCATTTTGGTTGGGTCTTTTTGCTTTTTGTGTTTTGGTTTTTTTCAGATGTGCTGAAACTATTAATTTGAGCCAAGTATAACATCTCTTACTTATTAATACTCAACTGTTTACATGGAACCATTTCAGAGCAACTGGTTATTCCTAACACTGAGAAAAACAGGTTCTCATGCAAGTTTCTTTTTCTGCAGTCTTCTAGTGAAGGATTACATAAACACACACGAGTCTGTTCCAGGCAATTAGGACTCTACATGCTGTCTTGTTTCCACAGATGTCAGTAGGTTTGACATTTATTTTATTTTTTTACCTACATTATTGACTTCTGTTGAAAAACACACAAAAGCAGATTTGATGTTTCTGTGCCAGCACACAGTACTGCCACAATACTTCATTGGTAATTGCAGACTTAGTAACAAAAACTCAAGAACAAGAACGAAATAAGTTCTTAGAAATGCAAGCAGGTATGAGGTCAAAGTTAGTGAAGTTCTCTTTCACAGGATGTAATGTTTTGGAGTCTTACATCATCACCCAAATCATCTTCAAATGAGAGGAATGGGGCAGTGCTAAGCAGTCAGGACAAGAGCAGTAATCAGCTGAAAAGTGGCAAAACCTTTTAAGTGTATCATACTGCATAGCTGATAGACCTGTAAAAGGCAGGAATACTAAATTATTTTCAGTGTATAAATGTTAGGCACTTTAATATTCTGGATCAAGGTGCTATATGTGAATATTCAGAGGCTCAAGCAAACTACCTCATCACAAGAGTATTAATCAATTAAACTAATTCAACTAGGTGAAAATGCATAAATAAATACTACCAGACAGGTTCCCAACCACATAGCTCAGATATTTGCTGTTACAGAGCTGCAAAAGCAAGGCTAACTAGCTGTAGCTGGAAAGGCACTTCCATTCCCAACCCAAGAAATCATCACACTGCAGCTGCTGGATTGTATCCAAACAGGGATTACCACCATGAGCTGCCCTACTCTTAGGCTCTCAGTATCACTACGGGCAACTGCTAAAAACAGGACTGGTGGTAACAGAGCTTAATGACCCAGAAACACATCCTTCTCTTACTGTGACCTCACATTTTCAGCTAGTCACAGCTAGTAAAAGAATCCTGTGCTTTGTGCACACTTAAGCTTCTTTATTTCACAATTACAAAAGCTGTAAGCTAGCCTGAGCAATTTAAACATCTAAACTATCACTGTGCCACTAGGTAAGTACACAGCACACAGGAGACAAACTGCAGGGATGGTGCTAGTTCAGTGGCTTTTGTATTTACAGTTCAGAAATTCTGATTAAAAAGTACTCTTAACCTTGTTTTATTTCAAGAGCAGGTCTGTTGTATTTATATTTGATATAGTACAAAGCACTCATACTGCTGTTCTTGATTTTCAGCTTCTAAAATAACACTGCCTTATCAGTACATGTACATCTGCCACACCAAATTTTCCCATATGTTATATTTTTGTGTAATTTCTTATTGATCTTAACATCACCGTTCTTAATGATATCCCAGCTTCTGGCTGAGTCCCTTTACTCACATTTGACTCCATGTGACTTGAAAGATTCAGAAGAATGTACAATGTAGTTGTATTGCAGGGGTAAGAGAAGAGATCCTGAGACAGTCACCTAGTTTTAAAGTGTATCTATCTGCATTCCCCTTCCTGTGTGTCAGCAAAGGAAAATCTTCCAGACAATGAAACACTTAGCTCACACAAATCTAAAATGCTGAGTCTTAGTTCTAACAGCAGCAGGGTTTCCTGATGCACTGTTAAGAATGCAAATCTAATAAAAAAAAAAAAAATAAAGTACATGCTTCGAACAGAATCTTGGTTTTGAGGCAGAAACATCAAATTCAACAAGTTCCAGAGATAATTCCTGATGTTCTTGGACAACATCATTACATTTTATCTCTTTTTTTTATGACAAAAAAACTGATGGAAGGAAACAAACTACCAAGTGTAAGGTTAAATACTCTGAGCAGTTGCAAAGAAAATACTCAGCAAATTTCCTGGTCAGAAACTTCTTCCCAAAACACAAGACTAACTTCACAGTTTCTAATGCTCTCTTTATCCCTTCAGAGCCAAGTTGAACTTAAACACTTCTCTGACATTTATAAACTCCTGAGGTATTTCCTGCAATACATATTAATCAAAAAATGTCCAAAGTCAGAAAGAAATTACATCTACTCCAATCCCTGCACAAGACACAGCTGCTTGTCTACTTAGTAGACAGCCTGCTAGGAGCTTCAGTGACAAACCACATCATTACCTGGAAAGTCAGTTTAGTTGAAGTTTCAAGTGCAATTAATGCTGATTTTCAAAAAGCCTTCTCATAACACCAAGAGTGTTATTTCCTGCACCTCTGCCATGGGGAGACCTACACATTAGTGCAACCTAAGAAGTAAGTCACTAAGCACTGCCTTCTAAGAACTCAACCCAGAACACAACACTGAAAAAGTTGCTAGGGGGTCTCATCATGTTTGAATATAATGCAGAAATAAATCACAGCCAGTTAACAATTAATAATTGGGCTTTCCATGACATCATAACTACAAAATTCACCTGCTTGATTTGGTGTTTCCTTGAATTATCAAAACCCTGCTAACCAATCTGCTACTTTCGTATGAGTAGAGATGGGAAAAATAGCTGTTGTCCTTAAATCTCTTGTAACACTGTGGTCAGTATCTGACAGATACAAACAGAAGCACTCCCAAAACTGCTGTACAAACTAACTTCACCTTAAGTGACTCATGTCACTGAGAAATTTAAGGAAGAAGTACTATGACACTGATTAAAACCACCTGCTGTAGCAGCAATTCTGATAATACATACTATAAAAATTTCTTTTAAAACAAACCCACAATTTTGTGTAAACAGACCAACTTGTACCCGTAATGGGTTTTTTTCCTGAACTAAACTTCATTAATAATTGCTATAGACATTTCCTACAAATAGAAAATACCTATCAAAACTTGATTGAAGGGAAATAAATGGATTGCATAGATTTCAATATGAAAAAAAATAAATATAAAAATATAAAATTCTCATTCCTCAGTTTTCAAAACTACAATCCCTATGACAAAATTCAGAAGGCAGTCAGATGACAATAAAAGTTATGATGTACAGCTTAATCACACTATTTTTCTATTGTCTTAAGACATATTTTTAGAGGGTGATTTTGTGTAGTTCCTGAGTTATATTATTAAAAGGGGGGAAATAGCAGTGATTGTCATCCTTCTAGAAAACATGTTTGGAAGAAGTTCTAATTATTTCTATTTAAAGAACATACTGTTCTAAAAATTAGGATAAAAATGTCCCAGAAGAAACTAGACTTCTGAATTTTGAGGAATTTGTGAAACCAACCATTGGACTTTTTTTTTCCCCAGTGATGATCAGTCAGCTTGCTCATATATTCTGCCAGAATGTGACAAGGTTACTCACACCACTGGGTGATCCAAATGGGTGCTGCTGTACTCAAGTTAACAGCAAAGACTACAAATAACTGGTACTTTCACAGAATTGTTAGGGTTGGAAGGAACCTCCGGAAATCATCCAGTCCAACTCCCTGGCAAGGCAGGGGCACCTAGAGCAGGTGACACGGGAACAAGCTCAGGTGGGTTTCAAATGTCTTCAGAGAGGCAGACTCCATGATCTCCTTGGGCAGCCTCTTCCAGTGCTCTGCCATCTAACTCTCACTGCAAAGAAGTCCTTCCTCGTGTTGAAGTGAACTTCTTGTGTTTAACTGCCATTACTTCTTACTTCTTAGACATGGAATGAAATTCCTCAGATATACAGGAAGAGCTTATAGGCATAGTCTTATTTAAAAGAAATGGGAGCATTTAATTTAATGTGAAAACACTCTTCAAAAGAAAGAGGTAAGCAAGAGGATACCTCCAACAATGGTAAAAACTCTCAAACATTTCTTGCACATCTGTAATAATCAACTGAAGGATTTCTTAAGCATTATGTACATTGAACTAATTTTGAATAGGATTTGAAGCAGAAGTGAATAATGGTACAGCTGCTGTTTTATAGATGATGGTATGTTTTCTATAGAGTATTGGTAAAAAACATGGCACTATTTCAAATAGGAAATAATGAGATATATCATATATAAAAGCATTTCAAAAAGTGGTTATTATGAAATTTCCCCACACTTTCTATGCCATTTTCAGGTACTATTTTCAATTGTGTACTGATCAGAACAAGTACAACTTAGAGATGTACACAATTTAACCTGGACTTTCCATAACCTTCAGTAATGCTGTTCCTTCTGAGTTGTGGTTAAGCCTTCAGTTACCCTGGCTACTCAGTCGGCCTGTAAGCATTTACAGGCTGTTCTTCACCAATATCTATCATCAACTCTTCTAATGGAACATGAGGCTTGTCATACCCAGAAGACTTGAAGCACCTGCTTGGAATGACTGTTTGCTGTGTTTCTATGGTAGAAATCTCTGACCCTGAAGATGTACTGCATATATCCATTTGGTTACTGTCAGAAATGAAGTAACTCCCTTTTACTTTGCAATTTTGTTCATCAGCATCAACAGAGACCTCCTCTGTGCCTTCCTGCACAGGCACCTCTTCTGCTTTGGCTGGTGCCTCTGGGGAAGGGACAGAAGATTCTCCATCACAAGAATATACAGGACTAAAAGTTTGTTCTTCTGGTTTAATCTCCACCAAGGTTAATTCACCAGTCACTGGCAACTCCGAGTGGCCTGATGGTACAGATAAATACTTCCCCTCTGATCTTGGTCCCAGTAAGGCACCTGTGTTCAGGTTTCTCATCACATTGACCTTAAATGGGGAAAAAAAAAAGACAACAACTTTGAGTTAAAAAGCTGTAAAAATATGTAAGTTGATAATAACAAATGTAACATCATTATTACCAAAAACTGCAAAATTAAAATCTGGCATGGTCAATGGCCTATGTCCATGAGTTTAACTGTTACAGTAACACTTGTATGCAAGATCTCAAAAATGCTTTCTTCGGGCAAGCATATTTGCAAGAAGCAACCCATTTCATGTCACCTACTATATTTTGAAGTTTCCAACCTAGAGGAAAACCGTAAAAGAAGAAAGAGATGAAATACTCTTCAGCTGGGGAAAAATTTCATACTCTATAACTAATGAGTGCAACATACAGTGGCTGTGATAATTTCTGGCACCTGTCTCAACCAGGAGGGAAACGAACAACATACCCAGTAACCACATCTATGCTGAAGCCTCCCAGCTTATTTCACAGAGCCACTGAATAGTCTATCAATGCTGCAACTTTGATGTTTCACTTTGAAATCCCTTCACAGGCTGATCACATGAATTCCTTCAGTGGCCAAGACCCCAGCTTGTTTAAAAAATTATCATATGCCTTCAGGCTGCTTAGATTGTTTTGGTGTTTTGGTTTTTAAAATATCTTTCAAGAGTACACACACATGAAAAACTAAGTAGAGTAGATTTTCAGCTATTTGATGGTGTTCCCTAAACATAAGAGAAAACCTAGGGAGAAAAGAGTCAAGAATGTCCTTTCACAAATTTCATAATTCACTGTGTATGTGTATCACACAATATCAAGTAATAGAGATCCATGAATTTCTTAATTAAAATACACAATCACTGTCTTTTCAGATACTTTGCAAAAATAATCTGCCTGAAAATTCACATGGAGGCAAATTTGGAAGAAAGATGTATACAGGAAGAGGAAACACAAAGTAAAATAACATTAAAAAATTACAAATAGGCACAAAGTCTTACACTAGTCTGTACTAGTGTAAGAACTGAGTGGGCCATCAAAACCAGATGATCCAATCTGACTGTGCTTTTCAAGAGTCTTCGCTGATCAAAAGGTTGTAAGACTGTACTTTACACTCACACCTTCAGAGTGTGCTGACTTCATTGGAAATTGCCTTCATCTCTCACTTCAGTCCCATTATCTTATCCCTCAGCAGCCCTGATACCTGTTGATGCTACTCTGGTTAAGGCTGGATCAATAAAAGCATTACAATTTAGGAAACCCAACCAGCCAAACAACAAACACCACCACAAGTCAAGCAAACACTCCCTCTGAAGAGCAGTTACTGCTCATCTAAGTTAGTTTTACAAACAGCCAGATGAACATCACTTAAGTGAGGCAATCCCCTGGGGAATCAAGGGTTGCCACTGAAAAGTGCATTCAGGTGGCTCCTGACAACCTGAATGACACTCAACCATCAGCTGGATATTTATTTTCTGTTATGGAAACAGAATACTACATAAAGAATATTCAGAGTAATTTCCATGAGAATTCACAGAAACCACTCATTCGTAAGAAGAAAATGCTTAAAAGTTAGTTCAAGTAACAGATTACAATCAATAATGGGTAGATAGTGAAAAATGTTAAGAACACCTTAAAGGATTAACGTACTTTTTGAGAATCTCTTTACACAGGCATAATGAATATATAATCAGAATACTGGGTACTGATGTTATGTAACACTGATCTTGAAGGGACCAGCATCTGTAGTTTTTTGGGGTGGAGGGTTAGCAAAAATCTGACTCCAATAATCACACAGCAAGTGTCAAGAGAAGGTAATTCTCTGTGTAAGATGGAATACTTGAGGAATGTGAATTACAACAAATTACAGAAATCATGGTCAAAAGCTGCGTTTTTAGCTTTCCATCTCTCCCTGTACCGGTACACACTAAACTGAAGTTAAAAACAAAACCCATTGAGTTCTTGTTTCTGTCCTTTTAGGATTTTCACACAGCTCTAAAAAAAAAATCACAATCCTAAAATGTGTTAAGGGATCACCTTTCATTCTACACAGGTCCAGCATTTCATAGTGAGCGCTGGCAATACTTAGAAATAATATACATATTATATTCTCTGTACACCTACATTCAAGACTTCTCAAAAAAGCAAACACATTTTTCTCAAGTTTCTGACCAAGACACTCCTATTCCCATTCAAGAAAGAAGGAAGCAATCAGAAGAAAAAACTCCCATGTGCTTCCCGGTACCACAGGTTTTTTTAAAGTTATTGAGTCATGACTACAAGACAACTTAGCAAGTCATGCAATTGTTTCTAGCTTCAAAGATAAGAATCACATCTTATTACAGTAACTGAATGCTTATTACAGTAACTTTCAAAAGATCTTAAGTAACAAGTGTAATTAAGATACAGTTGCTATTTGAAGAAAAGTATTTACTATAGGTAGGTTAATATTTTTCTTTTATTCACATTACCTAACACTAGCAAAGTGACAGTCAGTGACCTTAAGATGGGTATCACCAGTATTTTGTGGCATGTGAAGGTATTCCCATAACTTCCTGTCTCCAATAACAGCACCTGAGCTTTCAGGTCTTTCACTGTCTCAACAGACTTGGGAGACACACGGCTGAAAGGCTCAAGGACACAGATAAATAACATAACCCAAGGAATCCATAACAGTTGAGGTAATTAAATTCTTTCTTAACTTCCTTCTCTAATGAGGTGTCCACTCATGAATTTCAAGTTATCTTCAGGTGCAGATTTCACGAAGGAGTGTTTGAGAATTCCATTTCAAACCTTATTAGGATGATGGCAAAAAACTTTGTGGTCTTTACACGGTTCCACAAAATATTAATGCTATGTAAATTTATAAAGAGAAGACTATGTTACTGCCCCCTACAGATGCTCACAGGGGAAAAAAAATGTTTTCACAAAAGTAATGAAGCATCTTCTCTCTTGTAAGATGCCAATTATTTGTGGCAAGTGTCAGTTAATATTTATAGGAACAATTAGCTTCTCTACATCAAAAATACATGTTGTAAAACAAAAAAACCAAAACAAAACAAAACCAGAGCTGCAAAAAATTCCCAAATGCTTTTAGAATATCCTTAAATGTTCTATAAAGAGAGAATACAGCCTTGTCATTTCTGTCAGAATCAAAAAAAGCATCAGCAAATACAAGAAAACTAGGCATAAGTAAGACTCAACTTTTACTTGTCTCTTATAGAGTAGATGTTTTATACTCACAAAAATACTTGCCACCATTCAAACATAAAAGACACTGAAGAAAAAGATAGGGAAGTTAAAGCCCACAGCATATCAGAAAATTATGATTAGGTTCCTTTAAAAGTGGGTAAGCCCCTATCACAAACCTTAGAACAAAAATCTATTGCAGGGGTAACCACAAGACAAATTGCAATGACTGAAGACGGGTGGAAAAAGCCTCGTGTAATACCTTTTGTGAGATAAATGAAAGGAAGTTTTAACTACAGCTGAACTGCTGAAACCTTGATTCCATTGATTCCTTGATGACTAACATGAAGTCTGTTAAAGGAATCTATCCCATTTCACATATGCATATTCCTGGTAGGATCCTACTGTTTACAAGGATATTTAAACATTTAAACAAACATGTTTTCTGATGGAGACAATCATTCATTGCCTATACTGAATGACAGCTGCACCGTGGAAGCAGGACCAAGACATGACTGATATCTAATTCCTGGGAGTCACAAATGGCATAGAACAGTATAAAAGCTCTGGAGCTCTACTTGGCAATGGATTTTTTTCTTTTCTCTGAGTATATAAGACTTGCAAAGGTAGATGCTTGATGGTTACTCTTTCTTATTTTTCCTTCTGTTGGGAAATTCCAAGTTGCTGGAAGTCACTCAAATGCTGTTTTAGCATCTACTTAAAGCTGCCAGGAAGGAGATAACTGAAAAACAGAAGTCCTAAGGTAGGAAATCTTGCCCAGCCTTTTAACAGATGAAAAAATTCCCTAGATGTTTTATTTTCAGACAAGCCCACGTAAGGCACAATGATCATATCCTGTAGAGAAAGAAACGCCTAGAACATATTCAAAGGTCAGTGATAGGCTCCAAGTGCCATTAAGTCTATAGAGATAATGTCATAATTAAACTTATCATTCATACTAATTATTTGTTTGTTCATTACTTTAAATGATCAACCATGAAATAACTATGCTTTAATTATTGACTACTTTTTTAAAATTCCCACAGTAATCTTATTAACTGCATTTAAACTACCCCTATGAGCTCTACAACTTGGATTTGTCATTAGAGACTTCATTGGAAATGGACAGAAATATTTGCAAGGGACCCACAAGAATCAGCCTACCTCCCGACACCACTCAGGGCGACCTAGGAGTTAAACCACATATCTCAGAGCACAGGCCAAATGCTGCTTGAACAGGATTTGGGCAGTGACCACTTCCCAGAGAAGCTTGTCTCAGTGCCTGACCACCTAGTTAACAATATTTATAAATAGTTATAGGATTCATTCAGCTCTTTAGCAATAAAATATGATGTAGCATGTGAACCATATTGGAACCCAGGAACCACAAAGTAACATCTAGCCCAGTAAAACGAGAGTATGGGCACACACATGAATTTCTACAAGGTAAGCTCCAGCATGAAGTTGGAGCAAGCATCAGGAAGCTCACAGGTGTTAAGGAGCACACACTCTATTTGTGATATTCTGCTTCTTCATCCTTTAGATGGGATATCACAGTAGTACCGGCAAGCCAAAATAACTATAGATCCATTGAGCACAGCACTCTAATCCTGCATGAGCCATCTTTTGCTCACAGAAATTACTGTTGCATGTACCAAGGACACAAAGTTATATAATCAGACAAGTACACTCTGGTGTGAAGATCTGCAGATGTCAGAGAGGTTTCACTCATCTGATTATTTAAAGCCTGCAATGTAAATGGCTGCCTCCAAACTAGTCCCCGGAAAAAAACAGGAATTTTAGAAAGCGTTTTGTCTGACCAGAAGTGCATATAATTTCAGAACAAGATGAATCATCTTGTGCTGCAAAAGTTGGTGGATTAGATCAGTGCTTTACTACAAAGGGACCACCTCTGGCTTGGATATCTCCATTTAGTTAGAGCAATCTCACTATCTGATATTCCATTTTAAAGAATGCAGATTCCAGAGGGATCTTGGGCATTGACTATGGAGAGGTCATTTTAAAAGGTTTTGAAACTGAAGAACATGGAGTCGAAGATCGCTGTCTACTCTCTCTGTAAATGAGACTTCCCCAATTCACTGAAAAGATACTCTTGTGTGATTTCTGTTTACTACTGCCTCAGGTGACAACTCTTTGAAGTTGTGGTAGTTCATTTGCTGCGACTAACATGACACCAGGAGAACATTACAACAGCAGTTCATAGATACTCCACTCTTGCCTGACATGAAACCAAGGAGTGCCGCTCTTCCAGGAACATTCACTCTGTTTCCTAGGGATGGCTACAGGAAGTTTTTAAGATACAACAGCTGTTGACCTCTCTTCCCTGTGACTGCTCAGGGTGAGAACAGACTTCCTCCTCTTCTTCCTACAGAACTATTACTCTGTCCCCTAAGTCTGCACATTACTAAGAAAATTGTAGCAATTAGCGGAGTTCCAATACTACTGTTTAATGAAGGAATCTCACGGCTCCTGTGTGAATGCAAGAAAAACTGTGAGGGAGGTTTAACACTGGAACAGATTGCCCACAGTAGTTGTGGAGTCTCCTTCCTTGCAAATATTCAAAAGCCATCTGGATAGGCTCACGACTAACCTGCTCTTGTGCCTGAACAAAAGGCTTTGGGTAGATGACCTCAAAAAGTGTCTTTGCATGCCAATGATTCTGTGGTTTTGTGTGTCTGCTACTAGAGTGAACACAAACCTGCCTAGATAAGCACACACTGAGTTTTTAAGAACCAAGTTCTCAAACTAGACCAACTACTGCTACTTCAGTTAGAGAGACTGAAGTCTAGCCCTAAACTCTAAGAGGCATCATGTTGCAAAGGTTATCAGAACATCAGCATCATATCAGAATAATATCATATATTCTAAATATCTAAGAGACCATGGTAAAAAAGCCAGACAAACCCAAGAGACTGGCAAACTTACCAAAGACTTAGGCAGCTGTATGTTGTTTTTCCTTAGTTTCTTGCAGCCACAATATACTGTTGGTATAACAGTCAAGATCCCAATAACAACACACAGAATGATGATATGGTATGTACCTAAGAAGATAAAGCAAAATCTACTAGGAATTTTGGAAAAACAAACCACTGCTGAATCATTTAGAATAATTTCAGAAATTGTAATAGCTCAGAATGCTTAGCTGTAATGTGCGAATTTGTCAGTCTACTACCTTTTTTCACTCAGGAAAACTTAATCCATAACACTTATATGGAGCAAATAAAAATCAGAATAACAGAAGCTTTTCAATTTATATAAACATAATCACATATTTATAGAAACAAAGGAATTTTGCAACTAATTTTTTGTTCCTTAGAGATGACAGATGGGGATGATGAGATTTGTACACTTTCTCTGTGATAGTGTATTAACTGACGTAACTACACAGTTTATGTACAATAAAAGTAAAACATGAAATCTCCCAAAACACAGAACAGTTAACAATTACTAGTAGGACTCCACTAGTCTGACTCTCCTTAATGCCCTCCCATCATCCAGCTGCTCCTGTATGTTCAAGAAAACTGCTTCCATCAATTTTATCTCTTTGCTGAAATTACAGGCCATGATGAAGTACAACCACAATGTTTGTAAGAGGCACAGGGATATAAATTTGGGTCACTATCTGCCTTTTACTCTCTTTAATTAGGAAAAAGACATTAATATCTTATTTTAATGACCATAAGTTTATACTTGCTTCCAGTTAAAACTCTATACACATCATCCTCAGTGATGACCCCGAGCAAAAAGCCAGTTGCTAGAAGAGACAACGCCTACAAAAACCACACAGCTCAGTGAATGATCCATTTGTGATTTTTTAATTACACCAGTGCTTATGTGCAATAAAAATAAGTTTTGTAATACCAACAATACAGAGAAAACACCCCAAAAAATTCGGGGTCACTTGAAAATAAAACATGATTTGTAAAGGTCAGAACTCTCAAAAGTGCATTTGGAAAACAATGACCAAGCTTTCCCTACTCTTTCTCTATTTTCCCAAAGGCATGCCAAGCATCAATACTTGCTAGATCATATCTGTTTTCAGATTCAGTATGCTCTTAATATAGCATTAAAATCCTCTTACTTAATGTCTGGTTGAGAGGAACAGAAGTGCAACTTTCCTCTGATGGAGTGCCAACCATCAGCTCCTCAAAAATTCCTCCTGCTGAAACGCAGTAAGTGGAACCCTCAGTATGAACTGGGATTTTGAGGCTACACTTATGTATTGTACAGTTGTCCTCATAGAGTTCTTCAGTCTGAAAAGAAATGGAAGATATATCATTTGACTCACTAGAGCAATGTTACAGTCCACCTTCCACCACTCCCAAAAAATGTTAAAACACTTTTAGATATGTTTCCTACATCACCCATGTGCCTTGCAAAAGCCATGTGACCATCAGCTTACTGGCTACCTTAAGATGCTGTATTTGATCAGAACATGGTATTTTGCAGCTAAAATTTCTGTGCTCATAGTAGAGATTCACATTTATAAAGCTTGTACCTGGATGCATACAGGAAGCTAATGAAGTAAACACACCTGTTGTAATTCTCCTCACCTTCACCCTCCACGATTGCTAACTAAACTGGTATAAATACCTTGAAAGGTAATTTTCTCAAATGAAGTATCTCTTTAGACAAGTGAGAGGGGCACAAGTTAAGCTACCAGTGTTTTGGCACGTATGCAGAAACAGCAGTGTGTGATCGAGTAACACTTATCTTGTGTACAGCTAATGCAATAATCTAATTTTTTTGTAAGCACTCATTTGGACAACTAAAATACAGGCCTTTAATTGTAATGCACTCAACATTTTACATGTTCAATTGTTTTCTTGGTATCTGTTAGCTCAATGTGTCACAGGCATAAAACCATTGTATAGGCATTTAAAGTAAACAAGTGTTTTTAATTTTAAATGTTATTTTTGGAACTTACCTCATTTTCACCGTCCCGAACAGTCACCAAGTACTGAAGCTTTGAATAAATGTCTTCAATACAAGAAAGAGGGAATACAGGATGGTAAATATCTACCAGGATTTTATCACCATGTCTTGAGAGATTCAGTTTTGGCGGTCCTATTTTTCCTGCAACACATTATACCATTGCTATTAGGCCAAAGCTTTTAACATAAAGTATGGTATTTATAGTTAGCTTTCCAAAATTCATCAGAGGTTTTAGAAGAATTACATATTTATTTCCATGCTGTTAATATTGCATAGCTGTGGTAAGACCTCTCTGTTGCTTAGAAGTAATGGAGGGATTTGGATACAGTAACTAATCAGTTTCTAAAATGAAAACAGATTGTCCACGAAGAATTTCACTGCTAAGCAATTTAACTTTCCTACACACATAAGGCCATAAAAATTCAGCTGACAACAGAAAAAACTAACAGCAATTAAACATATACATGAATGAGAACCAAACACAAGATCCTGCTGACTAGATGCCACCATAAATCACCTAAGTTAAAAACAATACTGCACAGAAACAAAGGCTATATGAAAAGCTAAACAAATCTCACCATGACCACCATTTGGAAACTCTGGATTTTCCATGGCAATGGCTTATGTAAATTTTTCGTGTCTAATGGTCTGACTGAACACAAGTTTCTTGTTCAATGGGAAAAGGATTTTGTCTCTCTTCCCCATACGTGGCTACCAATTTTCTGGAAACTGTCACACTGAGCATTACTACCATGACTTGTGTCCCTTTGTCAAACTCTAGAAACCAGCCACTATTTCAAGTCATAGGACTGAGTGGGAATGGAATCATAGCAGAAAGCAAAGAAGGAATCCTTCAGCTCCAGCAATGCAGAAATCCAGTCCTAGCTAAAGCATAGCTCAAGTCAGACAGAATCTCATGGGCCAGGTGCTCCCTGAAAGCTGTATGTTGGGAATGGAGCAAGCATAGTAAGAAGTCTCTCGGTCTTTCCTGACTCTGTTGTATTTCCTTGCACTGCCCATGCAATGCCAGGGCCTTGCACACTGGACTGTAGACACAAAACTTACTTCTACAGTACTGATTAAAGTTAAAAGACTCAGCTAATCAGATAAAGACTGATTTTGTCTGAAGCAGCCCGAAGGATTTACATGAAGAACTAGGAACTCAGTTATCCAGTTACAGCTTCTAGGTAGTACCTAGATACCTGAAGCTATCAGTACATGGCATTCTAGTGTCAAGCAAGACATTGCAACTTCAGTGATGCCTAAAGGTCCCCGTGGTCTGGTGACAGTTTCCTACCCTAACCTGGTGTCTGGATTATGGGAAGGATTCAGAGTGCACCATCAGCATCACCTTCTTACCTTTAGACATTTTATAACAAATAATCAGAAACAATAGAGTCAGAGCTAACAAGCACCATGAAGTTTCTACCAAGCAATCATCACTCTTCATTTCATCCTGGACTCTTAGCTTTAAGATATTCCCAAATCCAATGCAATAACAGCCCAAAAGGAATAATTACTAACTCTCTAAATTTTTGGAACAAATTACAAGGTTTAGTTTAGAAACAACTTACCAAGCCTTTGCAAAATAAACTCATTAGCCTCAACATATTCAGACTCTTGTGATCCAACAACAGCTTTAACTCGAAACCAGTGAGATGTATAAGGGTCACATATTTCCTCTGAGAGATCACAAAAATGAGCTGAAGTGTTCACACAGGTTGAGACACTCTTATAGTAGCCTAAACTGTAAAACAGATCAAGTAATAGTTAATACAATTTCAACTGCACAGTTCTGTACAATACACTGCCTGTAACAACAAACTGTGAGGGTGGCCAGGACTTGTAAGGGCACAGATTGCCCAGGGAAGTTGTGGAGTCTCCTCTCCCAGGGATATTTGAAAGCCAACTGGACATAATCCCGGATGACCTGCTCAAACACAAGGTTTGGACCAGAGGACGTTCAGAGATCCCTGCCAATCTCAACCATCCTATTACTTGACAAATTTTGCCTTGGGCAACCTCCACCCTATGTGACTTCAACACACAGAAACAAAAGAATTTACCATGGACTGCTTTTATAGGCTTCTAGAGAATATCAGGTATAGGAAATAATAAAATAGTACGAACTTACTTGTAAGGCTTGATTTCCACAATAAAATGAGGAGTTTCAGGCACAGGTGGGTACTGCCAATGCAAAACTGTTTTGAAATTTTCAGATGTTACTACAATCTCTGTTGGTGAAGGCACTAGAATGAAGAGAACAATTGCACTTTGATAAACAGACCATTGCAAACACAAGAACAGCCAAATATACTTCTAAATTATTTGGAAAAGGCAACATGCTAGACATAAAAATCACAAATGCTTCCCCCAGATGAGCTGGTCTGTCACCAGTACGAACACCTATGAGCCCTGTAAGCTGATATATTACTCACTTCTCCTGCAGAGACAGCTTTTGTCCTCTTTGCAACAATGTCAGATAACCCACGCACACTGAAAGCAAGTCTGTGGGACAGCCTGTATCAGGTCCATAAGCAGTGATGATTATACCCCGTGCTGGTCTTTTACAGACAGAATAGCAAAACAGGCTGTAAGACTTTACTCATTTTAGAGGAGATCAGCCTAGCTCCTGTAGATTTCTCTTGCTGTTCAGAAATTGGAGTGGATGGGCTGGGAGATGGTACCAGAGCTGGAGTATCAAGGCCAAAATACAACAGCCTTCCCAGGGAAAGCCTGGATTCCCTATGAATTTCTAACACTGATACTTCTATCACTCCAGCAGTATTTTCAGTAAGCTGCGATGACCAAAATAAACTACAAACATTTGTGAGGAATTTGAACATTGCAGCTATAATCTTCCATTTGAAGTACACTTAACAAACAACATTAATGTAGTAAAGCAATCCAAAAAATAAGAAGCAACACTGACAGTCTGCCATGTGCAGCAAGTATCTGTTTCAAGCAGCAACCACAATAGGAATAATCAAGGCAGCAGCTGCAGGGGAAGGAAAATTACAGGATCCCGTAAATGTTGAAGGCTGCCACATGACACTCGGGAAGAGAAGAGAAATGAAGGTCACTCAACCAAATTTAACTATTACAACTCAGCTTCTCAGTGTCTGGTTTGGCATCCTTAGTATTCTCAATGTGGCTTTTACAAAACGTTGAGGAAACTCATATTTGACCTGCTCTGATGGCGAAGTAAACCATTTTCACATCCTGAGAACAAGACCACAAATGTAACACATTACTGAAAGTAATACACAGAGGCTGAGATATGCTATTGACCACAGAGGTTTGACAGATGTAATACAGATAACTCTGCAAATGCTTCTGTGGTTTATGTTTTAATACATACAAGAGTGGTATTTCAGTATTGGAAAAAAAAGGATCATCAAATTCACAACCACAAGGAAAAAAAAAAGGTAAGTTGACAGAAGAGGTGTCAAGCACACAGATGGGCCAAAGCATACAAATATTACTTCAAATAAGCCGTTTTAAGCCACTGTGTAGCCAGCCTTTACAAAATTTTAACTTTTGTGTACTATTACACAAAAGAAACTGCTTAACAAAAGTGGTTGACTCCAGAGCACTGAAGGAGGTAGCAAATGTTACAGTACAACCTCTCCATCATCTGCCTAAGGTTTGGGGAGGTCCCTGCTGACTAGAAGCCAGCCACTACTCCAACCTACAATAAGGGCATGAGGAAAGACCCAGGAAACCAGACCTGTTAGCCTAACCTCAGCACCTAGAAAAAATGATGGAGAAGATCATGCCAGGTGTTCTCAAAATACATTTCAAGAACAACACAATCCCAAGAACAGTAAGAACAATTGTAAGAACAATACAATCATCAACAGGGGTTCACAAAGTGAAAGTCCTGTTTAACTGATTTCTTACCTGCCTAGTGGGTGAAGGGAAGCCAGTGGATGTACTTTTTCTGGATTTTAGTGCAACTTTTGATACTGTCCCTCACTGTGTTCTTCCAAACAAGTTGGCACATGCAGGCTTACAGCACACTGAGTGAACTGGCTGAAGGGCAGAGCTCAAAGCATTGCTGTGAATGAGGCTGCATCTGCTGGGGACCAGCAGCGTCCCCTGGGTCCCAGTTCTAGGGCCCGTTCTGCTCAGTATTTTTACCAATGAGCTGGATGCAGGAGCTGAATGCACCTTGGGCAAATTTGCCAAAGATACTAAACTGGAAGGTGCTGTCTACTGTCTCAAAGCACGCAAGGCCTTACAGAGGGAGCTGAACAAATGCTCTTGGTTGTCTAGCTCACAGCTCCTTTACTCAGGCTGGATATCTGATTTCTAATAATTTCTTCTCCAGACAGCCCAGAGACAGTGCCTGGGGACACCACAGTCCCATTTCACTTCAGCATCAAGAGTGCAGACCACAGAGGACACTGCAGATTTTCAAAGTGCTAATGTCTAATGTTTATGGATGCCATTTCTGCATACTGCCAGTTAGAAAGCCATAATACCTTATGTGAACTTTCTTTAACTTTACCTATAATGAAGCTTACATTTTTCTAAATATGCTTCACTACATTCTGTTTTGCTCTGCAGGCACAAGTGGAAGATGACAATAGCAGTTAGTGCCACGAAGGTAATCATTAAACATAAAACTCCTTTTAATTTATAATAAACATAAATGCAGCAACACTCAAGGTGCAAATTCAAACAGTGAGACAGCAAGTATGGAAAGAGAGAAGAAAACTGATCAGCAATTCATGTCGTAATGCATGGCAGAGAAAACTCAGCAAGTTCTAGTTTGCCTCCAAGTTCAAAGTGATTCCCATCTGCAGGTCACCTTGCTTTGTAAGACAGTAATACTGGCTGCTGAGAAGCCAACAGAGAACAGCAAGAATATTTTTTCACAGAAATTTAAATGTGTATGTGCATTGTAGAACAACATAAAAGGAACTTCAGGAAACAGCTCTACACCCATAGCATAAAAGACTTGTCCTGGGGTGACAGGACATCCCCATTTGTTTGTTCAGCCCAGAAATAAGTTTTGCACCTTTAAAACTAGATCTGAGAGCGAATGGGGGGGGGGGGGCAGAAGGAGAAGCATGGCATGTCTGAGGCAGTCGCATTCAAAAACATAAAGATAAGAGCTTCAGCTCTCCTTCTCACAGACTGTGTCATCTGCAGCAGGGACAGAGGGAGAGAGCTCTCCTTTGCTTTTTAGTTAGTTTTTTTTACCTAGCCGAGGCAGACAATTTCCCCAGACTGTGGCTTTTCTTTTTCTTGGACCTGATCAGTCCTGCTCTGGACCAAAAACCCAGAACACCAGGAGTTCACACCTGTGTCCCACCAGGGCTGGGATGTGGCATTTTCCAGCAGGAAGGACTGATAAGAGACTGAGCGAGCCGAGCTACACCCCAAGACAAGGATCTCTCTCTGAATTTGCCATCTCTTCAGAATAACGAGAGGTTTTATCATCTAATATTATTCATTTTTTATGCTTGTGAATACTTTGCTTGTTAAATAAACAGTTTTTTCCACTTTTCTCCAAGTAAATCTTTTCCCGAACCAGTATGGGGAAGGGCTGTTTGAATCTGCGTTCTGGAGGGACCTCTTTGGAAGTTTCCTCCCAAATTTGCCCTAACCCAGGAGGCAAGGTAGGCCAATCAGATATACCTTTGTTAAGTGTGCCAGAAGAAATTAAACATGCCTGTATTTTGAGGATAAAGAACTGAAATTTTGGAAAGCAAAGGTAGTACTAAGAGAAGGGTAAAAGTAAAAATAAGCATGACCACAGGAAGTTTAGCATTAAACGGAAAACAGATGTGGGAATACAGTCACACAGTTTATCTCAGCAAATTCACACCTGCATCAGTTTATAACTTGGACAGAAATGTACTTATTTGTCCACATGCAAGCAACCCAAACTATTGCTGCCATACTGATGGCAAAGATCTCATCAGGTGTGACTGCTGTGGGACATGAATGTGCACATACATAATCAAACACTTTCTCAATGTGCAACCAATGTATTTAAGATTTAGTAGACATTTACATTCTCAGCAAACTTGCAGAACAGACAGGAAGGAAATACACGTAGGAGGAAATTAAAAGCCGAACTCCACTGAAAGATTTGTTTTGCTGCAAGTTGCTGCTGCTGCTTGATTTCAGGCTTTTAAGAAATAAGGGGGATGTTGGGTTGGTTTGGAGGGGTTTTTTCAGAGTAACATAAACAAGTGTGCCTAGCTGTGTCTTCTTAGACTAAGACAGATAAATGTCACAACTAATCCACTGCTTGCACACAATATATGATGCAGTTCTGCTTCAAGAGTGCACATCATCAAAGAAGAAAATGCTTGTTTTAACCTACAAGACAAACCTAATTTGTGAAGAACAAGTCTAACTTGTTTTATACATTCACTTTCCCGAGTCCAAAACAACGGCACAACTCTCACAAATCTCTGCAGCATCAGACATTTGTAAACCCTATAGACATAAAGAAAGATTTCTCTACCAGCTTGAAACCTGACATTCTTGTTGACTACATAAGTGCTCCTGAACAATACTACCTATGGAAAATACTAATGAAACACAAGTTTGAAGCAGCCATATACTCAATAAAATCTATTTTTAAAGCATATACTGAAGAATTTAATGTTTTGTATATATGTAGATGTCCTACCTGTTCAGTGATGGTTGGTAATGCATTTCCTAGAGCAAAAATTAATTCAATGAACTGGACATTTCCGAGAGGTAAAAATGAGACAGCTTTCAAGCTGATACTCGTATCTTGTGCAAGACTGAAATTCCTTCCCCCATTTTATATATACATAGAGGGATTTGTCAGCACTGCTTATGTAAGTGGAATTCAGCTGAAGTGCAATACTGCACGAAACAGATCGGGGCCTGATGAATCCACAATGCAGTTTATGCTACAGCTACCCGAGAGTACAGTAGCCCTAAAAGCCAAAAAATTTCATTCAGGTCATATCTGACTTTTAATCGTCATTTAGTCACTGAAATACAGACTGAAAGCACAAACTAAAAGCTTGAAAAGACAAACTGTGAAAAAAGAACAAGTAAAAACTTATTTTGGAAGTTTGTTCTGTTTTTTGGATTTCCATTAAAAACAAACAAATCTTTATAATCCCCAAGTGACACATCATAGGAAAATACTTACAAGCCACTTCAACAGGCCAAGAGGGACAACAGTTTGAACTTTGCTGAAGAATCGTGGTTACCTCATCATTTAAAGATAGACAGCTGCAATAGTAATCAGTTGGTCCCTTCTGGGCCCCTGACTGGGAAAAGTGTGCCTTTCTTGTGCCAGCCTTATGTTCTACTTACAGTTGCTTCAGCTCATAGATTCATAGAATATTCTGAGTTGGAATGGAGCCACAAGAATCATTGAATACAACTCTTACACACATGGGGAACAAAGGGTAGCAGTTCTGATGACTTCACAAATGCAAAAAAAGTCACTCTCTGTAGCTTTCATCACCCATGAAAATGAAGGAAAGGGAAAAAAGGTCAGATAAACTTGCACTACCTTTGAATGCTTCTCCAGTATTCAGCTGCCATATGCATTGAAAAAAAACCCAACAGAAAAAAAGGTGGCAAAAAGGCAACCAATACTCTGAAAGATGGATTCAGGAGGCAGCAAGTCAATGCTAAGGATAAAAAATAACATGTAAAAATAGTTTAGTCTATCTCTGAAGGCCAAATTTCCTTTTCTTTTTTTTTATTTATGAGCCCAACTTGGGATTCAAAAGGTTTGTGATAACAACAGACTCAACTGGGATGTATTAGACTGAATTAACAATTGTTAGTACTGTTTAGCTAGTAATGAGCAGGCTCCTGTGCTTGCCCTGGGGCTCACCTTCCTGACTGTATATTTGAGCCCAGGGCTCACTGCTTTCACTGCTTGCTGTACTGCTTATCACCTCACAGCAGTGTGCCTGGGAACATTCTGTTAACAGCCAGGGCACTACACACGGGCTGGCAAGTGGCCAGGGTATTGCTGCTTTCTGTACTCTATCACACACAGGACAAAGTGGGAGGAAGAAGGAGGAAGTGTGGGACATTTGGACTGATGGTGTTTGCCTTTCCAAGTAACCCCTTCCCCATCTCTCCTGGAGATGGCTGAACACCTGCCTGCCCATGGCAAGGAGTGAATTAATTGTTTTGCTTTGCTTGTGTGTGTGGCTTTTGCTTTCCCAACTATCTTTATCTCCATCCATGACTTCTCCAGCTTTTACCCTTCTGACTCCCTCCCCAATCCTGCTGGAATGGAGTGAACAAGCAGCTGCCTGGAGCTTGGTTAAACCATGACAGAAGGGTCCCCCTAATCATTTATATCCTCTCTTCAATCTGTTCTACATAAAACAAAATTGGCCTGCACTAAAAGCAGAGTTCAGCCACCTGGGGGCTAGAGGAGAGGTAGGAGCACTGCCCAGCACCACAGGACCAAAGCTGAGCAAAAGAGGTCACTGCTCACCACAAGCTGCAGGAGCACCAAGCATGTCCCTTGGGAAGGAATGGGAAAAGTCTGTCAGAGCAGTGGTTCTGCCTTCTGCCACGTTCCCCTTCGAGGCAGCACACCTGCATGGGGTTAGCATGGTCCCCTCTTTGTGCACTTCTGGCAGGCCAGGTGCTAAACAGTCCCTGCTCCTATCAGACTGCTGACAGGAGGGGAGATGCCTCTGGCTGTGCTTGGCTGGGAGCTTGGCAGACTGGCAAGCACCACGGAGCAGGGTGATGAAGAAATTTTTTACATGCTACCTGACAGGCTTTGAGTGGCAGCAGCCATGTGGTGTACGTGCAAATGCTTGCATGTGCTTGTCTTCATCCACTTTCATTTATCCCTCCAAAAGAAACCCAGGATGTGCATTTCTCTTGTAACGCCACTCCCACACCTGCATGGCACTTCCTTAAAAAAGTTACTGCAAACAAGCTTAAATTAATGCATGTAATAGCAATATATGCAGAAGGTTCTACAGGAGGTTCTCGAAAGACCTCAAATTCACAAAAGAACTAGTTGACAAATTAAATGAGTACCATGACTGACATAAAATTTAAAGCTATTATTTTTGAAATATTTACTGAAATTAACTTAAATTATTTCCCAAGTATCATGAATAAATATTATACACAGTATATAGAGCATTTTTACAGCTTCTACCTACAACAGAATTTTATTTTCTAAGGGCTCAGAGGTTTGACATTTATCTATGGAGTTTTTAAACATTGTTTATGATAATCTCCACAAGGTTGTAAGCTGCTCTATGAGTGGCAGACTGAGATTACCACCTTTAGAAAAACCACAGCAAGTTGCACAAGATGGACACTTAAAAAAACGGATGTAATAATACAAGCTAAATATTGTTTTATCTGTTTTATCCATTTTATGAGTGTTCATCCCTTTCCTTATAGATCAGAAGTGTTGTTGTAATGATATCTAATTCAGCACTTTCTACCATGTAATTTGTTTTTGTTTGCAGCTTGACAGTCAATTGCTATGAATGTTAATAATTTGAACCATAAACAAAACAGAAGTCAGCTGCCTAAATGAACTACACATGTCCTTGGAAATGTGGCTTAAAATGTGCAGTACCACCACAGCCTCTAAGTCTTCTTCACCTTGACCACAGACCTTGTCTTCCACAATACTAAAATACACACAGAGCTCCCATCAACAAGCGCCCAACTCCACTGCGGAGTCAGAAGCCTATCAATGCAGGCACATTAGGCACCCAGCTGAAGGAAATGCAGGAGGTGTTCCTGGGCTGTCTGGCTTCATTCCTTTTCTAAGGAAAAGTGTCCTACAATGAAAGACAAAGATGACTGAACATTTCCTCATTACACACTCAGCCTTGATATATGTATTATACTACTAGCACACTGTAAGACTTAAGGAAAAAAACAAAATCATACAACAGTTGCCATGGAAATTCTGGGCTCCTCAGTACAAGAGAGACACGGAGTTCGTGGAGCAGGTCCAGCAGAGAGCTACAAAACTGATCAAGAAACTGGAGCATCTCCCGTATGAGGAAAGGCTGAGGGAACTGGGCCTGTTCAGTCTCAACAGGAGATGACTGAGAGGGGACCTCATCAATATCTACAAGTATCTGAAGGTGGAGAGCCAAGAAGACAGTTTCTCATTGGTGCCAAGCAATAGAACAAGAGGCAATGGCCAGAAACTAACACACAGAAAGTTCCACTTGAATATGAGGAAGAACTTCTTTACTATGTGAGTAACCAATAGATCACTGGAATAGATTGTTCAGAGAGGCTGTGGAGTCTCCCTCACTGGAAATAATCAAGAACAATCTGGATGCAATCCTGTGCCATGTACTCTAGGATGACTGCAATTAAGCAGGAAGGTTGGACCAGATGACCCACTGTGGTCACTTCAATCTGACCCATTCTGCTATTCTATATGTGACAGCATCATAAACATGCTTCAGACTTCCCCTTCTACCTTAATTCTTCCCCTGTAGGTCAGCATATCTACTTGCACCAATATTATAATGAAGTAAGGACATGTTATCAGTCATTACACATAAAACCAGCATTTTCATTCAACTAATACACAGAATTGTCAGTTAGAATTCCCTTCATGATGCTTTTGTTCACTAAAAAAAATCAGTTTTTACTTATAGTGGCTGTGACCAAGCTGAGTGCAAGTCACCAAGAAAATGCTGCTTTTCAAAACCTAACTCAAAAATACATTCTGCTCCTTTGAGCTGAGGGTTTGCTGTACTCGCATGCAGAAAAGTGAGCTTTCTGCTTCTGGGTAGCTTGCTACATCATCTACACCACAGCTCTCTAAGCTTACAGAGATAACTGTTGTGGCAGCATAGGCTGGATTATAGCAGGTATGTTTGACAATATTTACTGGTATTGTGTTTTTTACCCTAAAAATGCTTAACACAATGTAGAAGAGGCATATTTTACTAGCAGTTAAAGCATGCACTTAAAAGAGACTAAGACGGAGCAAACAAGACAATATTTAATGTATCAAGCCACCTTGCTGATCCAGTGTGGAAAAAACGTAAGTTTCCCCACAAAGTTTGCCAGTTACAATCAGACACACCAAGTCAAATGAACTGGATATTCAAAATGCAAACTACTAAGTGACAAGAATGCGGGCAGATTGCCATTTTTAGCACTGCTAGTCCATATCAGACTAAGCTAAGCAGACTTCCAAAGCATGGCGTGGTGTGGCCTATGCTCAGGGGCAATCACGTTCGGTGACTTCACCTGGGCATGGATCTGAACTTCAGGAAATCTCCACTTGCAGAATCCAAGGAGCCTGGGCACACAGCCAGCCCTCAATAAAAATTAAATGCACGCTCCCTTTAGACTATCAGATAGCAATCTCCGTTTTTCATTAACTTTTCCAGTTTAAAATGAAACTAGTAAGCCTCACTATTTCTTTCCTAATTTACTCGCCAAAACTCCGTGCAAAGAGACACAACGCTGTTCTCCGCTGGCAAGCCACCGCTCCTCCCCAGGAGCGCTTAGCCAAAATGAGCGTGTTCCAGGCCGCGATCCCGGTACCCTCCTTACACCCCACACTCCCATTTTCGCACCGAAATGCCCGGTTTCTCTGCTTCTCTGGACACATGAAGTCACAAAGCACAGCAGAGCGGGCCTGTCCGACGCACACACCGAAGACCCGAAACGCAGGCTGATGTCAGCAGCGCGCCGCCGCTGCGCCGTGCTCGACACGGCCTCCGACACAGCCTGCACCGCGCTCCGAGAGCTCGGCCGGGCTCGGCTCGGCGGCACAGCCCGGCCCGGCACAGCCCGGCACAGCCGCGGGGAGCGGGGGCTCCTCCCCGGCCGGCCCGCCGGCTCCCTGCGCCCGCAGCGGGCGGCGGCAGCCACGCGGGGCCCGCGGCCCCACCGCGGCGCTCGGTCACGGAGCGCCCCGGGACAGGGCGCGGCGCGGCCGGGACCGGTGCCGGTGCCCCTCAGGTGACCCGTGCTGCCCATCGGCCTGCCCGGGCCGCCCCATCCCCCCGCCCCGCCCCGCCCCGCCCCGCCCGTTACCTGCGGGCAGCTGCTCCCCGTGGGAGGCCGCGCCCCGGCAGGGCGCCAGCAGCGCCGCGAGAGCCAGCAGGGACAGGGACAGGGACAGGGACCGCAGCAGCCACATGGCGCCCGGCGGGCACCGAGCGGGCACCGAGCGCAGGCCGCCCCGCACGTCTCAGCCCGCCCTGCCCCTGCGGCGCCTGCGCCGGCCGGGAAGGGGCGGGATGCCCGGCAATGGTAGTGCGGGGGCGGGCGGGCCGAGGTCACAGCCGGGCGGCGCCCCCGGGGCGCCGGGGGAGGGGAGGAGAGCGGAGTGTAGCCGCGGGGCCGCGGGTTGGCGGCGGCCTCAGCAGTGAGGTGGGTGTTACCCACCTCTGGCATTGTTAATGCTGTGTTTTAGGTGCTGGTGCTGGGCCATGCCTGTCAGCTCCGGCCGCTTGGAAAGCGCCGTCCAGCTCGTCATGTTGCGGCTTGTGCTCTCTCCCCATTTCTTAAAAAACACCGAGTGTTCACCCTGTGGAGTGTTTCAGAAACAGCACACTGCAGTCATACACATAGAGGAGTCCTGACTTACGCTGGGAGGCTTTATTCTTTCTTGGAAATAACCTAAATGTATATGCACTTTAAAAAATTGAAGTCTGCGGAGCAGGAAGGAGCCTGCAGTTTTTGCCACCTTACGCTTCCTGTGTCTCCCATCCAGTGTCCCAATGTCACCTTAACTTCTCAAAGTCAAGGCCACCCTGGGCCAGATGAGTTGAAGGACACAGAACCCCCTTCTGCTGCGTGCCTCTGCAGCCGTGATGAGGATGTAGCAGCTATTTAAGCTCTTGGCAATGATTTTGCAAATAATGCTTTTTCCAGATGTAAAATGGAGGCACCTTGATGGATCCTTGACATCCACACATCTTAGGCTTCCAAGGAGACAGGAAGGAGGAAACAGAACTACTTGCCAGTGCTATTACGCTTCCCCTTTCCCATACCTCTCTGAAAAAGTTCAGCTGTTCTGTCTCCTTTATTTCCCGTCCCAAGCATTAGTTCACTCACTAGGGAAAGGTGGGGGAAAATTGATTCTCTTGTCGTCTGCTATCCACACTGGCAAAACCCAGGAGACAGCACAATTTGCTGTGTGGGAAGAATGAGTAGCAAGGAGAGAGAACGTCACGAGCTAGCAATGGATGCTGAAGAAACCACCCCACTGTTACAGCCTCAGAAATCATGGTGTTCCCAGAGGTGATGAGGTGGTACTATGGGCTGTAGAGAGCTAACATCTCCTCCCACCTGTGCTAAGGTTGAAGAAAATTGATTGTGAAACTACACTGACTTTGTGTACCAAATGACCCTCATGGACCGACTTTTGTGCTTAATGCAGTGCAGTAGCAAGCTTTTCACAACCAACGAGCACTTAACTGCCTTGACTGATGTATTGACAACTCGCCTGGATTTTAACTTCCTGAATGGTGACGTGCTTGCAAGGTATTTTCTAACACATAATGCTTTTTCTGGCACATAATGACAGGACAAAAAGAAACGGCCTCACGTTGTGACAGAAGAAGTCAAGATCAGATATTAGGAAAAATTTCTACATCCATGCGGTTGCCAAACATTAGGACATGGCTTCCCAGGGAAGCGGTTGAGTCACTATCCCTGGATAAAAAAGGTGCATATGTTACACTTAGAGACACTTAGAGATTTACTGGTGGACTTAGCAATGTTTCAATAACAGGGGATTTGGTGATAGGTAAAAGGTGCTAGTTTTTTCCAACCTACATGATTCTGTGATTGAAATTATATTTTACACAAAATTAAGTAAGAACAAGGCATCAGCAGCCCTGGATAGAGTTTAGGTGTTCTGACAGTTGTTTCAAAGGCTGACAGTGTACCTAAGGTGGCTGTCACATAAACAGAGCTTGATAAGATTGTGGGTGTTTTATGACAGTATTTCAGGGACTTGAAAAAACACGAGAGGGGAAGTCAGTGAATAAAAATTAAGCCAGCTCTGTATGGAGAAGGTAAATATACTTCCACTCATGAGAGCTGTTCCTGGTGTACTTGCTGCCTGTGCCACCAGAGCCCTGTACACGGCTCCTGGCAGGAGGTGTTCTCACTGTGCAGTCAATGTAGTCTATCACCACCAAAACATTGCCAACTTGCTCAAATTCATCCTTGTCTTGAAGTGTTACACACTGGAAAAAAAATAAATTGGCTAATATGTAAACTGCAATGTAACTTCCTCCTTTGCTCTTCACACTCTCAGCCCAAGTGCTGGTCATGTGCCTTTTTGTCAGAAAAGGTCTGACAAGATAAACAGCTTTACACATTGTGGGGGAAATTTCCACAGCCTTTTGCTTGCTTGTTTGTTTGCTTGCTTGTTGTCTTAGCTGTCATTTAGTTGTGTCACAGGGCTGCTGTGCCTTCTTCACGTGCGTGTGCAGTAGCGTTCAATGTGGTTTTGCTGTCCTTGAAGATTTTCACCTCACTTAGACTGAAATGCCTGCTCCTTTGATTCAATATCAGTCATTGCACCATATTTTCTTTAAATGTTGTCATAAAGAGAAATCACAGACACAGGGAAGTTATGTCTAACCAGAAGTTCCCCCAGTGATTAAAGGCACTAGCTGTGCTCACCTTCCAAAGGTAAAAGTAGTCAAACACATACACAGCCTCAAAAGAAATAAAATTTCAAAGTGCTCATTTGTGATCCTGTCACTTCTATACATTCCATTAATCTGTCAGGAAGTTTAGTAATATTCTTATATAGAGAATATTACTACATATTCTCAATATTCTCTTACAGTAAAAATATACATTTGACCTTCCAGGAGCATAATTCCTAACTCTCTAGCAGTCATTTCAAATGCATGCCCATTTTTATTTTCCTTGGCTACCCATTCTTTCTAAATTCACAGTTCCAAGAAAGAGAGAACTCCATTGGACCCCCGCCCCCTTTATTTTAATTTTAAAGTATTTTAAGAAATATTTTCCAGTCGGACAAAGGAATGTAGTGTATTCTCTTTGGCAACAACCATAAGATCTTGATATCTGACTGAGTGTGCAATGGATGTGGAGTGCTGAGCCAAGCAATATGACTCATACTGGCTATTTAAAGTGCTGGTTTTGCATAATGAAGGTATCATGGGGGACATGGTGTGAGCATGGAACTTGGGAACCAGTAACATAAATCCCGAGGAAACCAGGCTTCATTAATTATGCTGTTCATGGAAAGTTTTGTTATGTGAATATGTGTTTGCTGAAGCAAGTAGCTGGAAAGGGAGGAGGCCAAATAAACAGTAATTGGAATGAGTAGCAGGTGAAGTCAAATAGATGAAGCAATATATTAAAATGCCAGTGTGTGTACTGATACCAGCCAAGCTTTCATTCTTTTTCACAAACATCCAAAGAGAATTAAGCAGCCATTGCAATAGATGTCCTGCATTTGAATAGGAACAGGAAGAGGAAAATGAGGATCTTCAGTTACTCATTTGAGCACAATATTAAGCTATTACCCTTGGGTGAAGTTGAGATGGAGTGGGGCTCAGTTCAGGATCCCACAGGGAAAGGGGTTATTCCTGAGCAGGACACTGCTGGGCTTTTCCGGGAACATAAGAGATAGTCTCAGAGAAAACTCAGATGGCAAAGACTTACAGAGACACCCACCTTTCCAAATTTATCAACATTTTTTTGTTACCTTGGGCATTTATTAGATATAATTTGTTTGGCTTATGCTTCTGTAGATTGAAAACATTAAAAAGATATTTGATAAATTAGTGGTGGATCAGGAAACCATCACTTCAGCTGAAACCAGAACAAACACCTGGTCTTTATTCTATCCAATGATTTATTGTGTTGGGAACCTTGCAGCAATTGAACAGTGTGATAATTAATAGACTGAAAAATGTTATCAGATGCTGTTTATCAGCCAGCAGGCTAATAAATTATAAATGTGTTGAATCCAATAGAGAGAGAGAAACAGCAACTCCAGCACTTGAGGAAGGAGTTAGATACTTTCTGCAGCAGTGCACTGGACTGCCCATGTCTGTCCCAAGAGGATGTTGCAATCAGGAAGAGGGGCTGAAAGGAACTACTCTGATCAACAGTTGAAAGTGGGTATTCTGAGGAGAGGCTAAAAGTGCTTGTCTTGTCTAGTCTGGTAAAAGAAAAGGCTGAAACGGGAATGTCTCCTCTCTGCAAATATGTTCATAGTTTTTAAATCAAAAGATAAAGTTTAGACAAAATCATGAAATACAAAATGGTCCTGACTGAATTAAGGCTGAAAATTACAAGAAAGTTTCTAATTTTCATGAGATTAAGCCTTGGAACAATTTCAGACCAAGATTAATGGGAATAAAAATCTAGTTAAGTGTAATAAAGTTTGTTTATATTATAAGTAATTATTAAAGAAGACTACCTGTTATAGCAGTGAAAAGTGTTCTGGTAATGTCTGCATTACTAGTGAATGGAGGAATGTATATAAATATAAGCTGCTAAGAGTATTGTATTTTAGAGCTTCTTTTTCTTGTAAAGTGCATTTTTGATAGCCTCCAAACCTTTAATTTTAAAAGTTGTAGGACAAAAAGCAAACTACATCCCCGTAAGAGGAAAAATTCTTCTGGTAATACTTAGAAATAGTGCCAAAAGAGAAATAAAACCTGGTAAAAGAAGAAAAAAGCACTTGATTTAGTAAGAAGTCTTTCTGATTTGTACTGTACATGTGTTTTGTTTGTGAGCATGCTGAAACAAAATGCCCTGCAGAGCTGCACACAGACTGGCACAATTCTGACATAATAAGATCAATCAAGGGATGCATGTTTCATTTCATCAACTAAGAATTAGTTGTTAAAAAGAAAAACGTCAAGAATGGTTTAGATTGTGGGATTGTGCTTGAGAATTGATCTGTTCAACAAACTTATTTAGCGTACTGTAAAACATAAGCAAAACATATTGCTACTTAACAAATAGACAGCTAACCAAGCAGTTAGTAGTTTGTGTGATTTTGTTTTCCTGATTATTTCCTGACAGTAAACTTTCCTACAGTTATTTTTGTTTTTTCTGAAGAACAGCATGAAACTTGTGGTGGCTTTCTGTTATTGGGAGGAGAGCCATATAAAGACAAGGAGTTAAACATAATACACATGTCGGGAAATGGAGTGGTGTTCGGGTTTTAGAAAGTTAAATTACTTGTTGTTAGAATTGTTTTGTTAAAGTTTAGGGCTTGACATGCTTCAGTGATTTCAGTCCTAGGTGGGGGTAAACAGAGCTTGGGAAGAAAGATGTACAACTGATAGTGGACGCAAAGAATACAGAATTTACAGGCCACAGGGACATTTGGCAGAACTCCTTTTACCTAAGGGTGGGTTGTTACAAACTCACAAAACAAGGAAGAAACTAACACAGCCAACTCAGCAACTGTGCTGAATCCTCTCTAACTGTGTAAAAGCCAATTCTGGCAGGGAGAGATCGTGACCACTGACTCATGAACTACCGACCCAAGAAACCCACTGACTCAAGAGAAGACTGAGCAAACTCACTAATTTGCATAAGAAGCGAAGAAATCATTCAACCAATTAAGATAGAATATTAATTAATAAGAGAACTAGGTAGCTTGTGGCCAATGAACATTAATGCCTTTGTTTGCTAAAATGTAATAAATAGTGAAAATTTTTGAAAGTCGTGTGCTGATTTTGTGGATTTGCCATGCAGCACTGCTTTCTGCGCAGGGCTGTAAATACATCAAACACCTCAGCTCTGCGTGGGGATCAGCCTCTTGCACACCAGGAGAAAGAGCCCATTTTGGGACAACAAGAGGATCTCTGAAAAGAAAAAAGAAAAAAATCACTCCTCTAAAATGTGTAAAGCTGCCAGGGCCATGCAGGTATGTTTTGTCCAGACTATACATGGGTACAGTTTTTTATTGCTTTTTCTCTAAACTATTGATGTTCAGTCACAGAGCTAATAATCAGTTTTCCATGAGAGAGAATAGGAACCAGACATCACAGAGGGGTGTGTGCATACTGTAGATATAACACTACCAGGGTGATAGGTGAAACTGCAACTTTTGCACTCCAGTGCATTTTATTTGGGGAAAAAACTTTCTATAAATTAAACAACAGCCTTGAAAACCATGTTAAAGAGCTGCTCACCGCACACATGGACCATTTCACAATTTGGTTCCCTGACCACCCTATTCCCAAAGGAAAACAGGACACCGACATTTCGGCAAATATTTGAACCTACACGGTGAATGAGTAAGACAAAACTTCCCACAATCACATCAGAAAATCATACGCCCATCTTTGTTCTTATTGAAGGCATTTGTTTTTATAGAAATCAACCAGGAAAAAAAATACTTTTCTGATATCTTAGATAAGAAAAGCATGGTAGGCTGCTGTAGAAAACAAAAAATCAAAAATGACAGAAGCACTTTTTGGCCTCCAGATACCAAAAAAAGGCAATGGAAAGTACAGGAACTGTTTTGCAGCCCAAAATTGCTGACAAACTTCAGCCTCAGCCCAATATCACTGATAAAGACTATCCTGTGAAAAGCAGTACTTTTATGTCATGGCTTAACAGCTGAGTAGAGTTTCATTACATGTCTTAACACTTATTAAATTTTTCTCAAAACGCATAGCATTGGGAGANGATATCTTAGATAAGAAAAGCATGGTAGGCTGCTGTAGAAAACAAAAAATCAAAAATGACAGAAGCATTTTTTGGCTTCCAGATACCAAAAAAGTTAATGGAAAGTACAGGAACTGTTTTGCAGCTCAAAATTGCTGACAAACTTCAGCCTCAGCCCAATATCACTGATAAAGACTATCCTGTGAAAAACAGTACTTTTATGTCATGGCTTAACAGCTGAGTAGAGTTTCATTACATGTCTTAACACTTATTAAATTTTTCTCAAAACGCATAGCATTGGGAGAAAAAGGATGATAGTTGCATTTTTGCTATTTGCAATCTGTTGTTACTTCTTTTTCCTTCGCTTTTTTTTTGATCCATACAGAATGTCATGCCTCTGAACTTCACTGGGAAGATGGGAAGAACTGAGAGAGAAGGTATTTTAGTTGCTGAGACTGCAAAACTTCACTGCAGCTGGCAGACAGGACTGCAGTTGTGCACCAAGGGCATGCACACCTTTTACAGTGGAAACAGCCAGAGTTACAGCTTGAGCAGAGGCCACTGTGTGAATCAGATGAACTTTGTGAACACGGTAGTGAGGGACACGTGACAGAAAACAATACTCAGGAGCAAATGGAGAACAGGAAGGAAAAGTAGAAAACTCCACCAAACTATGAATGGAGGAAATAATCAGTAGGTAATAAAACAAAGAACAGGAACATTTTAGGAAGAGCAGTGCTTTGTAGAAAGCTTGACTGTATTAGAAAATACATTTATTCTTCTTGTTTGCTTCTTACTGTGTTCAAGTTCTGTTAGAAAAGAAACCGTGCCTCAATCTTAATTTTTTGTTTATTAAAGAAACCAAAATCCCTGGATGTTTCTGTAAGTTAGAATCAAAAGCATTAACAGTGTGTTCAGTAAATAATAGCAGATATGAGATAAACAATGAAGACCCAAGATAACATTTCATTCACTGTCAGTCTTGATAATATAAATATCAACTTTACTTTTACTTTACAGATTGAGGATAAAATCTTCATTTTCACATTGTTCAAAACATCAATAATATGGTATGAAAAAAATGTTTTAAAAAAAATCTCATCCTTTTTCTCCCAACGCTATGCATTGGGAGCAAAATTTAATAAATGTGAAGACATGTAGTGAAACTCTCCTCAGCTGTTAAGCCATGACATAAAAGTACTGCTTTTCACAGGATAGTCTTTGTCAGTGATGTTGGGCTGAGGCTGAAGTTTGTCAGCAATTTTGGGCTGCAAAACAGTTCCTGTACTTTCCATTGCCTTTTTTTGGTATCTGGAGGCCAAAAAGTGCTTCTGTCTTTTTTGATTTTTTGTTTTCTACGGCAGCCTACCACGTGCTGAGATATTTCACCACATCTTGTGCTGCAATCCAAACCTTGATATATTGGCAATGCACTGCATGCCCCAGAGTTCTGAAGGGGGGACCATGAGGCATTTGTGCTGTGCCTGCTGTGGCTGGAAAGGGATTGTCTTAGGTTGGTAACACATAAATAAACTGCAGATTACAGAAATGTGTAATGGGTCTAAAAGGGAGCCAGGAGCACCAGAGGACTGTGTTCATTGCCAACTCTCTATATTATTTTCACTAAAGAGGAAGTGGCTATTTTTCCCTCAAGAGACTGGAATTATAAACATGCATTTGCTCAGCCAGTTCCTGCAATTCTGAAAGATCAGTGACCTGGCTTGCAAAAATTGAGTCAAGAAACGGAATGCTGTTCTTTGTGCCAACACTTGGAGGTATTGAGCTTTCTGCTCAAAAGCAAATGTTAGCTATTGACATTTCAAAGCATAAAAAGTAGATTATTAGATTTAATCCTCTATCATAAAGTAGATGATTCTGTTGCTTCTGTATTTAAATTAGTAGTTGCTATTGATGACCAAGAGCCGTAGTCTTCACATTTGTTGTTGGAATAGGAAGGCAAGCAGGTAAAATTTAGTGATTGAAACCAGCATACAGACTAACACAGAGGAAAATTCATTTAAACATAGTTACTAATTCATTTAAACATAGTTACTAATCTTCTTTTCCTGTCTGAACATGTGACTGAGTGACCCAGTTGGCAGCCAAAATGCCCATTTTCATCGCTTTGCTATGTTGTCATCCCAGAAGCATCTGTCAGATCAAACTGGAGAGCTATTTGTATGTGATACAGTACTTCATGTGGATTGAGGAAGTACTAAAAGCTGGAGTTCTAGTGTTGTAGGATTTATAATGCATCTAAATAGAAAATAAGTAGTCTGATTTAGGGAGTAAAGGAGCAAGAAGAAGGGAAATATAAAAGCCATGATTTAGGAGCCAGGGTTCCATTTCTGGTCCTGCTGCTGGCCTTGTCAAATGACTTTTACAGGTGACATCTTCCAGCACTTCCTCAGGTTTCTCTCTTTCTAATGAGAGGAATTAAGGGGTGCTATTGCTAGCATGTATGTCATACAGTAAATATGGAAGAAATCAAATCTGTGTTGGAGAGGCAGTGAAAAAACCCACAGACTAAATTACATTTCTGTCTACAGCTGGGTATCCTTGAATTTTGCATTAAAACTCACATAGAGAAATGGATGTAGCTACTTCACTAATGTGCATTTTCAGCACTGTAGAATCTCGAAGTTAAGCACTGAAGAACTGCTAAATCTAACACAAAGGGTTTACATCATGTTTAAGTTGACTGACTGCAGTGTCTGTAGTGTTGTTTTTTACCTTATGTTAAACATTCTCAGGAAATAGTTTCTATTCTCAAAACAGGGACTGAAAGACTGATAAAATCCCATCTATATGGTCTTCTGATGTCAAATGTATGTTTGGCTGAAATTACAGCAAGTCTGTGTTGTTTTAATTTCATATTAATTCTTTCTATTTTGTCTGAGTTAGAATATTATTAACATACATAAAGATAATTCTGTAGGGGAGCAGCAGACAGTCAGTGGGTAAATTCATAGATCCATCCCACCAATAAGCACTCACAGATCAAAATGAGCTTTGCAGGTCTGACTTTTTTACTTGCTAGCTTCTCCTTACGTTTAGTTACACTGGTTCCATCCAGAGTCAAAGCAGGAGGAGGCTGAGGCCTCAGCTGGGTGCAGTTTGCATTTAGGAAAATCTTGAAGTGTTGTCATTGAACTAATTGTTTGGGGCACATGTTTGTTCTGAGTTTGTTTAACTCACTCAAGTGGGCTTTGTGCTACTTCGTAAAGATTTCAGATGTCCTTATAATTTTATTTTATAGGAAAAAAAAATCAAACTTAGGAAAAAAGAAAAATCCATAAACCCTCTACCTCTATGTATAACCTTGACTTCAGAAGTACAGCATGTTTGTGAGGAATATGTCTGTTTAAAGTAACAATATCAAATTGTTTTTGCTTTTCCTTCAAATCAAGTACAGTTGGCAAGGTGAATATCAAGTTGCTTGTGGTGGAAAAACAAAAAGCATTGATGTCACACGTTTTACCTGTTTAACATCATATGGTATCAGTAAATGGATCCATGGAGGAAACTCAGCTTTTGAATTTGCTGGAGAGGTGCATGGCCAGATCTAGGTTGTGTTATCAAGAAGAGGGTCTATCTGTATGTGCCTTGTATCTAAATGTGTGCATTCCCTAATCTGAGTTTCTACATAACCTGTCCTAAGTGCTACCATGAGGATAGCCTTGATGGACTTTTGGTTTTACTTAGCATGCCTCTACTTATGAGTTCCCCATGAGAAGCTGAATATCAGAGAGCTAACCTAACTCTGGAATGCATAAATGGAAGAACAGCAGACAAGCATAGAATACATGTTTATTAACAGTACCTCATGTCAGAACAAATTATGCAGAAAGCAGACAGGATCGTTAGCATTTAATATTAAATCAGGATCAAGAATCTTTCTTGAAAATATGCCATAGCCTAACAGAAGTTCTAGGATGAATCCAGAAATTAAGAAGTGTAATGCAGGAATTAAAAAGCGGTCACCTGGTACAAAGGTGGACTAGATGATCATGATTGTGTCTTCAATTCAATTATACAAGAATATGTAAGAGTCTGCAAAAATTACTAACTATAGTTGTTAAAGAAGGCTGAAGGGTCAAGTTGTGCAAGAGTGTTACATGATAGGGAACATTTCAACTACCACTTCCCTCAAGGAGTTTTGAAATCCTTTTTCTGTGTTGTCTGCAGAACTGCAAATATAGAAGAGAACCTCAGTTCCTAAATAAACTGAGATTGCACACCACACGACATGCAGAAGACACAAGAATCCTTAGAGATTTCTAGGCTTCTTGTAGAAAGGAGAACTGATGACAGAGCATGTGATTTTCCTGACAAAAACGTGTTTATTTGCAATAATGTCTCATAACTTCTTTATTTTGATTTGCTTTGGTTTTAACTTATTGTTGTGGGGAGAGTGGTAGACTTCAGATTAAGTTTATTAGAGAAGCCCTTCTGTTGAGTCACAAGATGCAGAAACCCCCTTGCTTTCTAAACACCTACTCAGAGAAAAGTCTAGGTGCAGCTACATCCAATCTTAGCCCCAGACTTTGTCAATGGTTTAAGTTTAAGGAATTGCAAAGGTGTGATCTTTGTACAACTTTGTCCTGCAGGCTTAATGATGGCAAACCAGATATATTTCTATGAAAATTAATTCTTCCTTATAATAAATGATTAGAAAAAATATCTTAATCAGAATTATTTGCTAGTAAAAGTTAAAATTACTCATAGTGAATACGATAGGATGGATAGGATAGGGTAGGATAGGATAGGATAGGATAGTGCATGATATCAAAACAATTATATTAAAGTTAGCAAAAAGAAACAATCATTAAAGGAGAGATTGATGTAACTCACCCATACCAACAACCAAGGGCTTAATGTCTTTCAGTCAGCCTTGAGGGGTCTCCCTGGGGGCTGTCCCCTACCCAAGGGAGGAATCTCCACCCACACCAAGGAGGAACATGTTAGAAGAACCTAACCATATGAGAGTAGACTGGACTTTGATAGTATAAAGTGATTGATTGCCAGTCGCAGGTCTCCAGTTGCCCCACTACCAGTATGTTGATTTGGGGGTGGGGGCCCAGACTGGTTTCAGCATAATTCAACACTAAAAGCAGCACATGATTCCTCATCTCAATCCTTGCAAATAGGGCATTGTCCCTTGACCACATTCCAGGCCAAAGAATCCTGCTGCACTCATATATAAATAAAGAGCTGGAGAAAATCTTCCTGTTTGTTCTTGGGGTCTTGTGTGTGTCTGTGGGTTTTTTCCCGATTCTTAAAACCATTGCAGTTGCTTCTTGAGACAAGAGGGGTGCTGTAGTAATGGGAAAATGCTTGATGATGCTATCTCTACAGTCCTGGAGGATTTAGATTACAGCTCTGATGCAACTTGCTTTCATGTAGTGTAAGTGTAGCTTTTATACTTTTTCTGCTGGGAGCTGTGCCTCATTGCCCAGCACTGTGGGAATGTAGCTTGGGATACCTAGTCTTCATGCTAGCTTTGCAGAAGCAGGGGAGATATCTTTACCCACAGATCACTGAAATCTCTATGTCTTGTGTTGGCCTACAAGCTCAGTCCTCCAAAGTTCAGAAGCTGGTTCCCCTCAGCTTCTGAAAGCCTGACTGACATCCTCCATCACTTTCCTTACCTTTGGCTTCTATCCCACAGAACTGAAAGGGTGGTTTTATTCACTCAGGATTAGACAGGCATGAGCTAGTGCTGGAGTCTGGTTAGAAATGGCTTCAGAAAGCAGGTTTGGCATGAATGGTTGTGCGTAATGTGCTCACCGCAGCCACGCACAGGGGTTTCACTGCTCACTGCTCTGCCTGCACATCTCTAGTGTGTTGCATTTGTTGCTATGGGAGAGTGGCGAAAAAGATAATGCAGCATAGTTCCTCGTGTAATGGAGAAGCAAAAGAGAGGAGCTCTATTTAAAGAAACACTACATTATGTATAGTGTAGTACGTGCAAAACAGAATAGAAAAGACTCATTGGTCCAAGAAGGCAACACCTCTTTGAAAACATGCTTTCTGCAAAACATCACAAGATACTCACACGGCTCTCATGCACCCTGCAGGTGTACAATCATTGTTATAATTTCTTGTCCTTGTGCAGGCTGAGAGAGGCAAGGCTTCAAGGCTGCTTTTTCCCTGGTTCCCAGTAGTGTCCAACGACACTAATGGACTCAAGTTGCTGCTGCAGAAAGGGAGCAGCATCTCACACACAGAGACAGGTAATTTCATCTCTGCATACCTCTTTCCCTTGTATCTTCAACCTCTGTCTTTTTTCCTCTTCAAGGCTGATGATGCTGTCTTGAAGATCATCTCTACTTCCAAATGGCAAGAGCATTTCAAATGAGCATTCTTCCTGGACATCCACTTGTTTGAAGTAGTTTATGCCTCTGAATTAAACATTCAATGTCTAAACACTTTTAATCCAAGATTTGTTTGGTTTTAGAAACTAGTTTCTACTCCATAATTTCTTACTAAAAGTGTTTGCATTTACTAGTTTAAAATACAAATTTTTTCCCCTTCTCAATGATCAGGCATCCATCACAGATGCTTTCCTTAGGAGACCCTGGTGACAGCACACCTTGTTTTCTATGACATAATTTCAATTCTGGCACCAGCTATCCATGGCAACAAGAAACTTAGTCTGCCTGTATAGGTCTTAGTGTTTTAGATACAATTATTGCTTAAACTTTTCCTGTCATCTTATGCATCTCCTTCTGGCTTAAGGAAACAAAAATACAAATGCACCAGTCACCTTTGAAAATTGCTTTCTCAACCTCACAAACATGTGATACCTCTTTAGAATTTTTTTTTTGAGGAAGAACATCAGAGTTAATATAGCAGAATAAAGTTCAATAGCAGGAAAATATGGAAATTAAATTGATACAGGCTCCTAACACATTTAAATCAGGATGGGATTACTAAAGGCGTAGGCTGCCCAGTTCATCTGCTCTGACAACTGTGATTTTTTTAATCATTGCATTACATATGAAGCATTTCCAGAAATCAACACATCCTTTGTGAGGACCTACAGGATAATGATTTATGTTGAGCAGTGCCTGTTTCCCACCTTCTTTCTTGAAAGAGGCAGATCTTTCTGTTCTTGCAGAGACATTGATACATAATTGTTTGAGAGCCAGCAGAAGCATTTGAAAAAAATGCAGCTGTTCATTACAACTTCTCAACTGGATATTGCTCCTCACATGGCTAAGCTGCTGAAACAGATCTGATGGGTGTTCTTTACATTAAAAACTGGACATACTAGTACAAGTTTCAACAGTGGTTTTGGCTGAGTAAGACTAATTTCTCCAGGAGCAGATTGGGGGTGCTCATACAACCCATCACTGCTCAGCTTCTAGAACTGAATGTTACAGCTGAGAGAGGGGCAGTGACCTTTAAAGTTTCATTTAAAGTGTGGGTGTTGGGATCAGCTTTTGCATTCTTTGTCATGACTGGGGAAATTAAGTTTAAAAGCTGTTTGGTTCTGGCTCTTCTGTGGCTGAGAACAGCCAGAGACTTCATTAACCAACAAAAAAAACCTGAGGGTTCAGAGAGCAGCTGATGTTTCTCCATAAGCTTTGATCTCTGCCCAGTCTTTCTTTTATTCTACACTCAGTCCTGTTGAGTATTTTTAATATCTTTATTGATGATGGGGTATCAAGTGTACTCCCAGTAAGTTCACAGATGACACCAAGGTGTGTGGGACTGTTGATCTGCTGGAGGGCAGGAAGGCTCTTGCAGAGGGATCTGGACAGGCTGGATCAGTGGTACAAGGACAACTGTGAGGTTCAACAAGGCCCAGTGCCAGGTCCTGTCCTTGGGTAACAACAGCCCCAGGCAGTGCTGCAGGGTGGGGGTAGAGCAGCTGCCCAGCCGAATAGGACCTGAGAGTGCTGGTTGGCAGTGTCTGAACATGAGCCAGCTGTGCCCAGGTGGCCAAGAAGGCCAATGGCATCCTGGCCTGTACCAGGAACAGTGTGGCCAGCAGGACCATGGCAGTGATTGTCCCCCTGTACTGGCCACTGGCGAGGCCACACCTTGAATCCTGTGCCCACTTTTGTGCATCTCACTATAGTAAAGACATTGAGGGGCTGGAGCCTGTCCAGAGAAGGGCAGTGGAGCTGGGGAAGGGTCTGGAGTACAAGTTCAATGAGGAGCAGCTGAGGGAGCTGGGGGTGTTTAGCCTGGAGAAAAGGAGGCTCGGGGGGACCTTATCCCTCTCTACAACTGCTTGAAAGGAAACTGCAGCCAGGTGGGGTCAGCCTCTTCTCCCAGGCAACTGATGACAGGACAAGAGAGCACAGCCTCAAGCTGTGCCAGGGGAGGTTCAGGTTAGACATCAGGAAGAATTTGTGATAGAACAATTCTGGAAAGAATTGTTAAGCATTGGAATAGACTTCCCGGGGAGGTGGCAGAGTCACTATCCCTGGAGATGTGCAAGAAATGACTAGGTATCATGATATGGTTGACAAGGGGGTGATCTGTCAAAGGTTAGCCTTGATCTTAGAGGTCTTTTACAACCTAAATGGTGCTGTGATTCTCTGACATGCCCATGGACTGAGAAACGGCACAGTAGGGCCATTGTAGTGTGTTTGGCCATGGATCTGCACCTCCTCTGGTGTCTAATAAGGCCTCTCCTGCAGATGGAAGAGTCCCAGTGTGTATATGTGTCTATGTGCACATCTCCCCCTTTCCTCAAATTTCTGCTGAGTAGCAAGAGGAGAGCTTGCATTGCAGCTTTCCTTCCAGTGGAAGCTAGAATCTATTTCTTCCTTCTATCTCCCTTTTTTTTTTTTTTTTTTTTAATATTTGTAAGAATTCACATGATATTTAACAAAAGTTGTCCAATTAATTTGCAAGCTTTTGGAAGAGAGAATGACCACTTGTGCAGAAATACACATGGCAGAGAGGGGACTGTCACTGCTGTGTGCACATATGCATTTCCTCAAATGGAAATGAGGCTATAAACATTTTTTGTTTTATCTGTAAACTGTGTTTGCAGCTATCACAACATTTTTAAGATTAAAAAAAAAAACAACAAACCAAACAAACATATGGGCAAAGATACAGCAGTTTGGTTTTTTTGCTGATTCCAGGTTAAGTGGGAAAACTAGAAATCAGCACTAATACAAAAAATAAACATCCATTTAACCTTTTGTTTTTGTTGTTGCTGTTCTGTTCATCTGGCATAAATTAAAAAAATAATAATAAATCTTTTGGGGGCTGTGATTGTTTTAATCTGCCAGTAACCCCCTTGAGTTCATCAGAGCAAAAGACAGCGAAAGCCTGTTTATTGTCCAGCAGGCACCTACACATGTTGTAAGTGAAGTTCCATCTGGTCACAACATCGTGGATCATCTGGGTAACAGCCAGGCTTCATTTGCTTCATGTCCTGGACAGCATGGAGGCAGCCGAACAGGAATATTTCAATGACTGACCAACCGCAACCAAGTTTGCCCCTGAGAATTCATTTAATAATGGCTGCTCACTATGGAGCAGTAGCGGCTCTGCGAGTTATTTTCTGTTTGAAATGATCCAAGCTGGGCTCCATGGAATGATTTCACCTTTTTATTAGGTGCCAACAATTTACTGGAGGCACACTCCTGTTCTTATCTTGGAAGATCGGGGGTGGATATTGACTGCGCCTAAAGTTCTTCCTGAAACTTGTTTATAAGCTAAAACCTGCAGAAACCTGGACTGAATAGCACAGCTGAGCAGTTGTATGGAGTGTTTTTAGACCTGTGCAGAGGGCACCTAAAGCTCTCCCATATCAGAATTTTCCAGACCTTTGAAATTATTCATACCTATTTCACATAAGGGCAAAAGACAGAGAAAGCAGATGCATCACTTAGTTTTTTTGCAACCCATGATGTGAGCACACCTCAGAGAAACTTTTGGTGGCCAGCACTGCCATCCTAATAACCCAGGGACATACTGCCTCTGCCTCCAGAGGTTCCCCAGCTGGGCAGGGGTAGGTAGCTCACAGCTGGCTGTGATGTCCTGCTGCCAGATGTACTTCCCCTTGGAAAACTCTGGTCTGCAGATCTGGATTTGGGTGCAGGTCTACAGCTGCCTAACACAAACACCTGCATCTTCAATTACAAATGTTGACAGAGGCAGTGCTTGCTAGGTGAATAATACCTTTCACCTGGGGCTAGGAGGATGGAAAAATTCCAGCATGCTACGTGAATAGTGATGAGCGCTTCCAAAAATTCATTCTGTCTATAAATACTTGGTTGGCAGTACCCAAAGAAGCCTTTTAAAGCCCAGCAAATCTTTTCTAGTTCTGCTTGTTTATCATAACAAACATATTCATAAATTATATGGAGAAGTACCTGAGTTTACCTTCAGAGGTGGCTGTGAAAGGTATTCCTTACTGCGTTAAAATGTGAGTGTTTTCTATAATGGTGTCATTCCTGTAAGATCTTGGAGTAAAAATTATCCAGGAGAAAATGGCTTAGATACCACCTTGACATCTATCAGGATGGTGCATGGGCCACTCTTTTCAGAAAATCTCAGGAAGTAAGTATCTAGATGAATTACAGGGGGAAATTCATGGCAATTTGCAGTTAGTTGCTGTAGAGGCCATGGAGTATTTAGGGGACATCAGGTACCCCAGAGCTGGGCATACCTGTGCCTGCCACCTCCCACAGCCAGCCCTGGTGCACAATCTCAACCGACAAAAATGTGCTTAAGAGTTTACGAAATGGGATTTCAGACCCTCTTTGTGTCTGTATCTCTCCCTATATGTAACCTGAATGTAAGGACTCAGAGGCAGGCGTGCACATAAATATAAACTTCACATCGGTGGGGCCAGTGACCCCGGTGTAACCACTGCGGGATAAAGCTGCGCAGGAGCTAAGGAGGCAGTAAAGTGAAGTCTGGCTCCAATCAAACTGCCCAAGCATCCTTTCCTTTCCGGGGCGCGGCAGTATCTCCCCAGATCCACTTGGAGTCACTGTAACACAGCGCCCGGGCTCCATCCCTGCATCCCCGAGAGCGCTGGCCAGCATCCGAGCCGTACATTCGCCTTACACGGTGTGTCGGGTATGAAAGCACACATTGGCAAAGCTTCCTGGGTGTTTGAGGGATATCTCTATGCTGCGCAAAGCAGCGCAAAAGGAAAGCATTGATTTGTTAAAAAGACAAAGCAATTATTTCATTACTGCTTGTGCGCTGAGGTATGTGCTCATATGGAGGGGATGGGGTTGATCATACTCCCCTGTTTCTGCAGACATGTGCTTCTGCAGAGCTGGAAGTTTTGGGAGAGAAGGAGATGTGACTGGGAAAGATCCCAGCTCTCTTCTCAAATGAGGATTGCAAAAATATGCAGAGATTGACAGAGCACAGCTACTGAGAAGAGCATTGACTCCGGGTTGTGAGCTGTACGCAGTGAAGAGTGTATTTTACCTAAGAATTTTAATTTTAAACTTTCATCTTTCTTTCTGCTACTGTTATACAGTTAATCTCACAAATGTAGCAAAGGTTACAAGGGATTACCACACAAAGCAGTGTACACTGTACAAGAGTCTAAATGGATACAATGTGGTTTTAGCATGCCCTTTAACAAGAAAACGTGCTATGTAACAAATGAACATTAAAGTAAATTATTTTCAATGGTTTGGTTGGCAGAGAGGTAAAAAATCAAAATAGCTGTAAGGAACAATATTTAAAGTCTATTATGTTATTACCTAACAGTTTCAGTCACTAAAAATTAGTTGAATTGACATGAATCCATTTCAGTTTTGTACAGAAATCTTGGGTGTATTTCAGAGATGGGATGTTTTTCTCTGGCAGGAACAGCATAGTCATGTTTCTCACGAAATATTCTGCTATCCTCTGTCCCTTCTCCACATTAACATTTGCAATCTAGATATTTAGACCATGCCAAAGTATCGAGTGAGACATTTATAGTAGCTCTGCTGCCATAGTTGTCTGATTTTGTCTCTAGCATTATAATTTCAAAGGTATCCTCTGAACAATATCCTAAGCCACCAGACAAATACATATTGTGTTAGTTTAGCAAAGGATCAAACCAGAGTACAGAACTGGTGCTGAGCAGGCTGCAGTCACAGGCTGCAATTCTCTGGGCAGTCCCAGAGAGGCTGTGGCAATTGGTACTTAACAGCATTTGTCAGAAGGGTAAACGTGGTGTAAAATGCTGAATAGGAAGGAAGCTACTGCCTTTAGCCTATTAATAGCAAGACATACTTTGAATCTAACTTAAAAAATACACATCAACCCTTTTTATTCTGAATAAAGAATATATTCTATTTCTACCCGAATGATGAAATAGTAATAGCTAAAAAGTCATTTCACTCACCAAAAACCAAAAGGCTGTTTAACAATAATCAGCACATAACTATATCCTCACATATATTTACTTTTTTTGGATGAACATTACATTATGTTTAGGAATTATTCATTTATTTGAAATTGTTTTCAACATTAACGTTTTAATGATTGTCATGACACTGATCTTGTCAGCAGAATATGCTCAAAGAAACCAGAGGATTCTATAATAAATATTTCTACAAATTTGCTTGCTTGCCACAGAATAGAACATTGGTATTTTGCAGTGTTCCAAGGACAGGACAGCCTGCAGTGTTGTGCAGGAGGACATCAAAATGGAGACTTTCACAGTGTCTGGAGGAATCTTCCATATAACTATTCAGGACAAATTCTGTGTTTCACTCCTGACTGGATAGGATCTCAATCAATCTCCAGTAGATCTGAGTCTTAAGAACGCAAATGGCAAGATGTAATTATATCATTTTTTTCCTTCAGTTACTTACTTGACCTGAGTTATGCTTTCCATCTGAAGCCTAATTTTTCTCTGCTGTATGGCATAATTTCCACTATCTGTATAGTTTAAAATGAACAAATGCACACTGTAGAGTTTCCACTGTGGCGAATTACATGTTTAATTTGGTTTCTTTATCTTCATTCTATATTCTCAATCCAGCCCCAGTTTGCATGCAATCTATTTCTACAGCAATCTCTCTTTCTATATATTACATATATGGAGGGGTTATACAGTGCTTCTGACTTTAAGAATTCCATAAAGAACCTGGAAGCAGAGGAGTTGAAGAATCTGAAATATTCCCAAGAAATACAGGTCCAAGCAAACGCAGACATTTTCAATGTGAGCATTTTCAAAATGAAGATAAACTCTTCAATAAACTTCCATGAAAGTGCAGTCTCTTTTCTAAGAATTGCTGTTACAGAAACTATATTAGCTGCAATTTAGAATTGTATATACTATAAACGTGGTCATTTGGCTCTTTTTAGCAAGTGGTGACAACTTAAATTTTTCCAAGTGAATTGCACCACAGGATTTTTCAAGGTAATTGTTGCACTAATTTTTTATTTGCTAGATAGAAAGTGCTCAGTGTTCAATAAAACACAACTTAATGAATTGTTGGATACTCTAAGTACATAAAAACTTCTTTTTAGCTTCATTAGATCATATGCTCTTTCTAACATAGAAGGTGAAGAGGGAGGTACATTTTACTGTATGCTGCTGTTATTTATTGTGCCAAGAAGGATTTTTCAGTGTACAGCCTGGAGTTTAGTAGTTGGCAGTGAAACTGCTTCACATTCCAGGTAAATACATTTAACTCATGTTTCTGTGATACTTTCTGGTTAATCTGCTGACAATAATCTGACCTGAAAATTGCTACATGATTTTAAGGGACTAAGTTCACTGAGTGAAGACTTGGAGGTTGATCTCCCAGGGACTGTCACCATCATAACCTGTGAGTGCCCTGGCAGTGATAAGAACAGTCACACTTCCCATCATCTCCCTGGTGTTGCACTTTCTCCAAAAAGATGTGTATTTAGCTTTGAAATTCTTAACTTTAAAAAATATTTCCTCATAGACTGGGGGCCCTTGTGGGAAAAAAATGAAGGAAAATGAGAACACTGAAAAAATTTAAAATTACCTCTAACAGACAAATTGAAATTTTGAAATGGTAGGAAAGTATTTACAATTTCCAGATGAAAACTAACTTGCTGGATGTTGGAGTTTTTAGCGTTTGCTTTATTTGATTTTCAGACTGGTTTTTTTTTTGTTTTTTTTTTGGTTTTTTTTAATTTTAATAATGATCCTGATAGTCTTATGTGAAATTCAAAATGAGACAGGATTTTCTTGTCCACAAAGTGGTGAAGAGAAGCTGGAAAAGTTGACTCCGAAGCTCAGCCCACCAAATTTTTCATAGGTGTTAAATTAAACTCAAAATGCTGTTCATTTTTTTTAAGCATTTAAAAACACTCATTATGGCTTGTTTTTGTTTGTTTGCAGGTTGGGGTTTTGTTTTTAAACAGTTTGTGACCCAAGGTTCTTCTTCATTATTTCTCTAAGATACTGACAGCTCAAATGTTAGCTGGAGAGCTATTGCTGTTTTCGCTTGAGATCAGTCCGATAGTTTTGTTCACATCTGCCTGATTCCATGAACTTTTCGTTGCTTTCTGTTTCTTACCAGTTTGAGACATGAGGCAGATCTTTTCAGTTCTGTGTTTATTCATAAGTACCTGACAGGCTAGCTCCTGCCTTTTTACCTGTAGGTCCTAAAAATGTTTTATGGAACCTAAACTGTAACTTGTCATAGATATAAATGAATAGAAATGTCTTACATTATGGGGGAAGGGAGGAGCAAAAAACCCCAACAGTGAAATCACCAGAGAATGGAGGTTAAAAGCTCTGCAGACAACCTTTTTTGTTAGCACTGTGAGCATGACACTACAGTAATTCACTGACCTCCTTATCTTATATATCTTCCTGTGAGTCTTTGCAATCAAAGCTGGCAGAGACTTGCAGGCAAAGCTGTTGGTTTCAGTCTGGTCTTTTGGACAGGCTGGGAAAAGGCATCTGCCTGGGAGAGCACCCTTGGGAAGTTTTTTTAATCAGTCTGTAACTGCATAAAGAGAAAGCACATTTCTGGTAGTGATAACAAATTGTAGTGCCACCACTATACAGTGATAGAATTGATGTCATCAGCTCTGATGTTGAATGGCACCAAAGGCATGGAAAGCCAGTTTTCAATACTTCCTTCTTCCTAGTGATCTGAAAAGGTAGCAGAAGAAGAGGAGAGGTGCATTAGGATGGATGTTTATCCTGCAAGAAAAGGAAAAATCTTTACTTCCCATCAAAATTCCAGAAGCTTGGGCTTTTTCTGCTTAATGCCATTTCAAATATTTTTGCTGCAGGGTAGGTTGAGCATTTATTTCATTGCCTGGGATGGCTTTTAAGTATCATGTCCCACACAGCTGTGCTGTAAGTCCTCACACTGAGCTGGGAGCAGATCCCATTGTGGTGAGATGACATCTCCAGAGGGAGAAAGCGAGAGCAGGCTGAGTCATTCCCTGTCTCCTTATCCTCCCTAGTGGTGTCTCTGATTTGGGTTCCCTTCAGCCCTATTCATGAGCAGATAACTCAGGGAAGGGCATGGGGAAAGTTATTTGCATTCCAACATTACATTTAAAAGCCATAAATTACTGGCAACTATAAACAATCTCCCTGCTGACAGCACAGCTCATAAAAATCTGGGTTTGTGTATTTGTTGCATTCGCATGTGTGTGTGCATATTCAGCCTTGTGGGATTTCTCTCCTGCTATTTATTTTTCTGGACTCTGAATGCAGTGCACGATGGAATAAAGATTTTTGCTTCTTTCTCTCATTTGATGGGTCTGGCTGAAAAGTATGTTTATTACCACTGCCTTGAGTTAAGTTTCAGCTTTAAACAGGGAGAAAAGGTTGTGAAGACCTGGACTAAAACCTAGACAAATGTCAAGAATGCTTTTGATCCTGAGATATTTACTGTAGCCAGAAGGCTGCACAATCCAAATTGCTGCTAAAGAGGAAAGAGTCTAAGGGAGAAAAAGGAGGAGGGCAAAGTCAGTGTTTGCTATGTGTCCACAATCTGACCACCGAGTGCTTGGGAATGGGGTTTGCAAATGAGGGGAAAGCTGCCTAAAGATGTGAATGTGAGAGTAAACTGAGAGTGGTGATGGTGTGAGGTCTGTGTCTCTGCTCTGCAAAATCATGGTGTCATAGCAATGCAGTGATCCTTCAGCCTGGTGGATTCCTGGTCTCCAAGTATACTTTTCAAAGCATTCTCAGGTCTCCAGTTTGATGCATAATGGAAGGAAGGAAATTCTGCTGGAAAAAAAACCAGTCTGTTTTATATGTATTTTATATAAACATTATTTTAGGTAAACATACAGTAGTAAACTGCCAGATTTTTCCCTTGTGGGATTTAATTCCTGGCATTGCTTCAATTTGTACTTGTAATGTCCTCAAGCCAGCACAGTCCTCAGTCTTTGTGCTTAGGAGGTATGAAGGTTTTGATTATCACAATCCATTTCTGCACTAAGGGAGAAAAAAAAAAAACAACAAAAAGAAGAAGAGATAATTCCACTGCTGCTGCAATAGACTGAATGTCATCTGTGTACCTGAAGATGGGGCTGCTTTGGCTGAAGTGGTCTGATGGATGATTAGGGAAGAAGGAATGTTGCAGCTCACCGTTTCATAACCAGATGGAGAAAGGCAAGAGCGCTGTAGTGCAGTGGAGACATTCATAGCAAGAACCACAGCCTAGAGTTCTTGGCTCAGGAATAGCTGTGATATGGGAAAGTTTCTCATGTGGTTTCAGATGAGTGTGGCTAAAACTATCTGTAGAACCACATGTAAAACCCTGTCAGGACAAGGTCACAGAGCAAGGACGAAATTCTGCTATGAATAGCACAACTTCCAAGCTGGGCTAGTATTTTCAGTCTCTAAATAAGAAGATGTTTTCTGGATCCAGCCAATGTTAGGTCCAGTGTAACAGCTTGAGAAGACCAAGCATGTGTGTCCAAGTTAGCAGGCAAGGTGCTATTGAAAAGCCACCCAGGAGTTAGTGCTGATGAGGGACTGACTGAGAATGAATGTCCCCATCATGCCATTGGAGCACTGCAGAGAGAAGTTGAGCCCAGGCAAAGAGATGGGAAAAATGAAGAGGAGGGGACAAAAGGTGAAGGACACAGAGAGAGCATGTGGTGTCAGGAAGGTTCTGGAGAAAAGGGTTTTCTTTGCACTTGTTCACTCTCCAAAGGCAGGGCATCACCCTTCCCCTGTGCCCTGGTCCCCTCTATGGATGAGCAGGAACTGCAAATATCATCTCACAGGCTGTTTGGAGATGTGTTTTTTTCTCTGGTTCTTGCTCTCATATGTCTCAGTAGCAACATTTTTCAGGCCACTTTCCATACTTGTATTGGGCAATTAACCTGGAGCAGGAGGCATGGCAGGATCATGGCTGCCTTTCATAGGGCTGGTGCATGTGCTGGAGACCCACCAACTTCTCTCCAGAAATGAAGATATTGGCTGGCTGGGCCACCACCCTGACAAAGACAAGGCTTTTCTTAACACACAGGCTATGCTGAGGCCCAGCTGACTCATTGAGAGCTGAAATTTGGTCTGGATCAGCTTGGGGCAGTTTCATGGCTGATAACACCGGAAAAAAAATCCTCTCTTTGGTTTTGTGATGGTTTGGGATAGCAGCACAACAGGAGCATGAGCCTGGACACTGGGCACCTCCAGCTGGATGCTGCAATTCACAGAGAATTTCCCCTTTAATTTCCCTTCAGCACTATGGGCTTTTGCTGGAGGAAAGCAGCAAAATGAAAGTCAAGAAAAAGTAAGCCAGGCTTTTTCTCAGGTGTCTGTCTTTTGCATGGCTGTGTGATTTTTCCTGAGCTCCTCCATTGCTGTGCTGCTTCTCTTGACACCCATCCACAAGATCAGACTGAAATTCTAGCAGGGGTTATCAAGGTCTGATCTCCCATGCTGTGGATAAAAGAGTGCAGTTCTGTGTGCATTGGCAGATCTATGTACCTACACTGATCTGTGGCTGAAGCAAATCCTGGCAAGGAGTGTACAACACTCTGGTGGCTCCTATGCTGGGTGGAAGGGACAAGGTTAAAACCTGAAAAAGCAGAAGCAGGTCCTGGCCAGCCCTTTGCAGGCACTGAGGGGGAGAGAGCAGCCCTATAGACATCCATGAGAAGCGCTGCTCGCTCGGCAGGGAGAGTGGAGCAGGCTATGCCTGTGGTTCACATCTCTTTGTCAATGGCATCCAGCCCCTGGCCTTGGGAACTGACTGGCGGCAGTTTGCAAATGTATGTGCTTGGCTGGGAGCCTGCAGTTCCCTTTGTCCCGGCGGCACAGGGGGGCTAATAGGGAAGCCGGAGCGTGTCATCCCTGACTGCCAGAGCCTCCAAGCAGTAACATGACGGGCAACTTTTCAGACAATATCCAACATGAACATTCAAGGCTGAGCCTATTCTTCTTCTAGACACTGGTACTGACTGATTCCACATGCTGTTTTCCAGACTCTGTTGCCGTAACAAGCTCCAGTCCTGAATATGGACCGTCCTCCCAGTGAAAAGTCTCATTAAATTTGAAAGAATAGAAACTGTTTGGGATAATAAAAAGTTGAATGTCTTTGAACATCGTGTATAATGCTGTAGATGTAAAGAAGTAAAGTATTTGTAGAGAGTCTCATATAATGTACACAAAATTATTTGTATTTGCTCCACTCTGCTTTGCACACTCTGCTCCTGGTTCTTATATGCCATTTGCATGGATGTGTGTGCAATTAAATTGTGCTGTGCTGGACCTTTTCTTAAGATGAAGTAATTACAAGTTAGAGAGTATTTGAGATGAGAGTGGTAACGGAGGAAAAATGCTCCTCCTTTTAAGTCTTGGGAAAATCTGAATCAGGTGGCTCTAGGGAAAAATTCTTTTGCAGCTTCCATTGACCTTCCAGCTTAAGGTAAGAAATTTTGTTTTTCTGGAAGGCTAATTCTTTTGGGATTTGCCAATGGGCAAACCATGTGCTGGTAGATTTCATATCATGAAAGCAAGGCAAATGGAAACATCCATAAAGACATGGGTGGGCTGCAGACCTAATGGATGAGCTGTATATAGACTTACACCTAGTCTTCTGAAGGCTGGCATGATGGCCATGGCTGACCTGGGCCTGCTTTGAGCATGGGACTGGACAGCATGGCCTCCAGGGGTGCCTTCCAACCAGCATTCATCCAGTCCACATGTGGGCTGCCTACATTTGCAATACGTTGCAATTCACTTAAATAAATTTCTTCATTGCTTCCCTGGAAGAAATGTTTCAGTTTTACAGCCCTGTCTGCAAATGCTGTCAGGTGGCTGTGAAAGACAGACATTTTTCAGTACTGCAGTTACTCTGTTTTCTTCTGCCAGAAATAGAGTAGTGGTGGCATGTGATTTGCAAATCTGGCATACAGGCATCAGCCTGGTTGAAAACAATCAACAGAAGCCATTTCCTCAGTGCAAGTAAATATATTGACATGTGTTGACAATAAACTGATTTTGTGCACTTTTGGAAAGGCAAACAGCAGCTCACATGTTTTAACTGCTTAGTTCCTCTAAAGCAGTATGCAGAAAAGTATCTTTTATAAGCTATAGTAGGCAATTCATCTTCCACATCCCTGGACCAGCCATGGTATCATCTAATTAAAAAAATAAAATTTTTACACACTATTCATGCTGCACTGACCATGACAGTAATATGTAAAAAAGTACATCTAAAGCATATGTTTTAGGATATGTGATGGACTTAGGGATGTTAAATAATAATTTTTATCCTGTCACTTCCACATAAAGTGTTAGCAAAGGCTTAGAAACCATTTGCTATCTCTGTTGTGTCTTTAATGCATTTGTTCCTTGCTGAATGATTACATGGTATAAACATCCTTCCACTATTGTCAATAATCAAGAAATATGGCACTTTGTAATAACTGAGGCGCTGTCCAGTGAGGCCCTACATCTCGTGTTTAATTACACTGCTCTTGCTCTGAGACAGGCTGGTGGGCAGGCAGGCACCACAGCATGGCATGGAATTCAGCTGGCAGCCCAGAATGGTGGGGAGTGCCCGCTGCACCCGGCCCTGCCAGCAAGCCCTGGCAGGGCAGCTGGGCTGGCACCCAAACCCTGGCTCCTGGGACAGCATCACAGCCTGAGCTGCTGTGCAGAGTCATGCACCTCCCAGAACAGGAGAGCCCCCATGGGAGCACAGCCACAGCCTCAGCAGAGAGGCCAGCAATGCCCTGGGCTCCTACGATACCAGTGGGGAGTGAGCAAGGCTGGACACCAAAATACCCTGCCTTTCCACAGGGGTGTTTTCAGACTGCAGCCTGGAGGCAGCCTGCTGAAGGGGAAGCAGGCTACATCTGGTTAAAATCACCACATGACCAGGAAAAAAAAAAATTAAAAAACAAAACAAATCCAGTCTAGTACTTGTCATCACTAGATCTCAAACTGAGTCTGTCCAACCAAATGGTCACCTCCATGAAGGATTATCTGTCTTCCTTGGGAATCAAAGCTTACTGACCTGTCTGGCAGATTAAAGAAGCAAATGCTAAGATAGTGGCTTGTACTTGGATTTTGTAGGAGACATCTGATCAAAAATTAATCTGCTGGATCCTACCCAGATCTCTGCTGGAGTGGCAGGGGCACCTGCAGCTCTCCCAGGGGAAGCAGAACTTCACTGCTCTAATTGCAGGCTTTTCCACCAGTATTCACCTGTCAGCACAAGGTTGTGCCAGCACATCTATATTAAGTGGAAATTGGAACAAGTCCCTAAAATGGCACTTCTCTGCTGTAGGGATGTTGTGCTTGCATGCCTTTGGATTCCTAGCTGCTAAGCTGGAGGGACCATAACAGTGATTTTTTTTTTTAGGTGAAATTTCTGTTCTTTATGGGCATAGATATATTCTTTAAACCAGCTGAAGCCCAGAATAAAGTTAGCTAGAAAGAATCTTGATGTGGGTAAAATGACCTGCCATGACAATGGAGAGAAGTCCTGGATCTGAGACACGGACTGCAAATGGCCCAGGATTTGTCTGCATCCCTCAGGCTCTGTGGATGTGAACGTGTAGTATACTGCTGGGAAGAATTCTAAGGCTGCAACCAAAGTGCCCCAGCTCTGGGTTTGGGCAGTGTTTGAAGATAAAGGGAGCAGACTGGGCATGTGTTCATGTATTATCTGAGATAGGGAGTCCCTCTGCAAATAGGCTGTGATCCTGCCTTGATAATGATGATGGCACTGTTTGCTTATAAGCAGATTTTCCAGTAAATCCCATTTTCTCCCTCCAGCTCCTACTAGAGTTCACAGCTTTGGATCTGCAGGAGACCCTTTTTTTATGACAGCCTGGGAGTTTCTTCCCTCTTCTCTGCTCCAAAGAATGCAAAAATAGCTTCACCAGAGTAAAACAGATTTGTTTGATCCACTTTCACTTCTCTGTTCTAAAGCTTTCTTTTTACCATGGACATCATAAACCTCTCAGTGAAATTCTCACTTGCAAAAAGAAGCGATCCTGTGGCAGTCCTGTGCTGCAGCTGTTCCTGCCCAGGCACAGGGCTCCCCACGCAGTGGCTGCTGCACTTGAATGCACTTGCCGAGACAAAGACCTAGCGTCAGGCTCCACTTCGGAACCAGGGATTTGGTGGCTGCTGTGTCAGAGACATGTATTTAAATAAAACAGTACCTTAAACACAAGCTTTTCACTCCTGCGTAAGCCCGATGTAATGACAGCTTATAGCACTACCGCACAGAAGGGGAGCTTAATGCTGCCCTCGTCGACACCTTTAGAAGATTTTTACCTCATCACCTAAATCAGCACTGCCACGGGCAGTCAAATCTGCACCCATTGTAATTGTATTTACTCCTCTAGCTGTTAATATTGCCTGGAGAGATCTGCGAAGGAAACAGACACTGAGTGTGCAGACAGGCTATTTGCTAAAGGCATTAATTTAGTAATTAATGAAGTGTCAATGCAGCTATTTAGCATTACATTTAGGCTTTATTTAACTTTGCACTTGTGCTTCAGCCATTTGATGTCAAGGATGCTGCTAATGCCAAGCTGCCATCTCAAACTATAGTGAGCAGTTCTGCAGTGAGTTCTCAGGCTACTCTGCACAGACTGCTGCCCTTCGAAAACCAAGAAGCATTTTCAAAAAACGTGTGCAAATTTTGATCAATAATATATTGGGTTGTGTTTCACAAATGTGTTAAGATAGATATTTTGCAGAAGAGCTGAGTGGAATATGTCAGCTATTTCCCCCCCCCCCTTTTTTTCTCATTTCTGTCAAATTTTACAGTGTTTTAGGCTTCTGTTGGCATTACAGAACTAAAACTAAAACAGAAAATGCCTCATTTTTCAAAAAAGCAGTTTCAGGTTAACATTTTTACTCTAGATTAAAAAAAAATAAGTCGACCAAAAAAAAGGAAAATCTAACAGACATTATTTAACAGTTTGCATTTTCTTCCATTAAAAAAAAGCCTGGAAAAAAATTTGTGCAGTAACTTTATGACTAAGAATCAGTTCTCATTTGAATTACTCTTTGAAAAAAGAAAAATTCAGCCAGCTTTCATTTCAAGCTGCCTGAGAACAAGTTGCTCACAGAAGGGAAAAGAAGAAAAAAAAGTGCCTTTGAAGCACCAAGCTGAGGGGAATAATGGCACTTCCAGTCATCTCTAAAGGTCTTCCCCAGAGATTATGCTTTAATTTAGGAGAATTTCACAGGGTGTATTCACTCTCATCTCTGAGGCCTCTCCTTAAAACTACCCAGTCTATCTCATCTAACTGTGCTCTGAAAATTGTAATATACTCACTGATGGCATCTTTTCATTAGTACAGCCTGACCTGCCCCAGTGTACCAGAGAAGTGCATGGCAGCCTGTTTAAAGACAGGGTTGGGCTGCAGCAAGCAGGTAAAAAATTATGAACTCTGCACTTTTTGCTCACATTTTAACAGAAAATAATTGTGGAAATACTTGATTTGACTGGACATATACAAAGCACTTGTGCGTTGTTCTAGCTTATGTCTGCCATTAAAATAATCGGCTTAAATGTTTTAAAACTCATTAATCCTTTTTTTAACCTACAAAAAAAAAAAAACAAAAAAAAAACAAACCAAAAACAAAAACACAAACCCAGCCAGAAACATTTAAAATATTTCACTGTGACTCTGATTTTCTGTGGAACTAAAGGACAAAATTCCATCTTGGGCTCAACAACCCAAGAGCTCAACAGCCATTGCAGACAAGTGGAAATCCCAGTGTTTTTTCCTATGCATTTTTATTACTATGCAGTTTAATATAAATCTCTGTTATCATTTTCTCAGAGCTCACGCTAAGTGAAGTAACATTAGACTGAGTCAGAATTTAGCAGGAACTTGCTTTTATAAACAAAAGGGAGAAAAATGTCCCGAATTTTTGTTTTTCATAAGCACTTAACTTCCCCAAATTACAGCAGTGGCTGTTTTGTTTCAGTTCCATTGGCAGGCACATTTAGCACTACCCACACTCCATCTCAAATAATGCAAACGATTTTCCCGAGCTATTTGCAAAGTGCATGAAACATTGCGAGTGATGTGGTTTTACTATCAGCATGATTGAATTCTTTTGCAGCACAAGAAAGCAACTAGTTATTTTACCGTGCCAGAAGATTGGTAACTATTTATTTACACATTTATTATCTGCTCCACTCTGAGAATAAAGAATGAGCCTGAACTACAAAAGCTGAGCCTGCATGAAGGCCCATCAGTCTCTCCACACTTCTGCTGTCAACCCTATTATGGAGGAAACATTATTCAAACTGCAGGCTCCAAACTCCCAGGTAACTAGAGACAGCAGGAAGCTCTGTTTGATATCAAGTATATTCTTTATCAACCTTTTTGTTGTGATGGGAAGAAATGATCGAACTTTACTTTCATCTTGCTCTGTCCTCACATCACCCAGTAGGTGAATTGCTTTATTGGTGAGCCTTGGCCAAAAGCTCTTTGATATATGCTGCCCTTTGCAGCCATAAATTTTCCATCTTTCAGACAAGGTTTGAGACTTTCCCTGTCCTGCTATTCTGCCCCTAAGTGATTAGATGCTCTTTTCAAAATGAAAGATGAGCTTTCAGGGAAACTCTTGGCCCTCTCCTGGGTACCATAAAATAGCCATAATTTGATTTTCCTAGCACTGATGAAAGTTGTGGGTTTCAGATCAAGGCCCATCATGTGGATGCTGAGCCTCTCGCCAGCACAACATGGAGAGACACTGAGCTCCTCCCCTGAGGCATGTCCAAACTGAGAACCTGGGGCATGCTGAACATGGCCCTGTGCTGAGCACAGTGTCCTCAGGCTAAGCCCTGCCAGCCCCCCAGCTCTTGCACTGCCTCTGCCCCATGCCAGCAGCTTGGCTCTCCAACCCACCCCCTTGGGCAGAACTGATCAGAAGCCTGGATAGCAACCATGCTGCATATTTGGTTGCTTTTGGAGTGACAGGAATCAGGGAACTACAGCCAGCCTGCAGAAAGCAGGTGGAGGAGGGTCAGTGGTCCCTGCCATGGGGAACAGAAAGCAGCCAAGACAAGGTTTCAAGGAGAACGTCACCTGTCGTGGCACAGAGACTTGCATGCTGCCTTCATGATCCAGCAGCAATTTCCAGATCTAAAAGGAGTGAGCTGGAGCTCTGTGCATCTGGACACTTCATGCTCTGCTCTAATATACCTCTGTGACATGAGGAATATGGCAGCTAACTGCTCCCTCTTCTGCTGTCTGCAGGGGTCAACTCTGTGGGCAGTGTCAGTACAGGAGCAGCCCCTGCTCGTAGCACCAGAGAGGGTTATTTCTCTGGTTCTGAGCACCACAGAGGGTTATTTCCCAGGGACATCAAGAGGAGAACCAGTGAAGAGCTGACAGCATCCTGCCTTCACAATTAGATGTCTGTGATTTAACAAAGACAGCTGGGGACAGACTACTGTTTTATTTATTTCTACCCTAGAAAAGACTAATGAAAACAATTTTTCTCTGCCTGCCAAAATATTTCTTTGGCAGCTTTTGAATTTTCATTGAAAATGAAAACATAAAATGTTTCATGAAAACTAAGCATAGCAGCCTTTCAGATGACAATAATACTAATGTGTGAACATTTCTGCTCAGGCAGGAGGTTTTAAAGAAAGCAGAAGGCCAAACACCAACAGCACTATGCCCCAGACTGTCTAAGAAGAGCTGTCACAGCCAAGCTGTAGCCTGTCCCCCAGTTTGCCATGTTCTTTCTCACTGTGACTCAGATGCTCTGTGGTGGCTGGGCACTATTGTGGCTAGGCAAGTGAGGAGGTGCCAAGTTGGGCTGTGTACTCCTCTGCTCCAGGGCTGGCTGTGCACCATGTGGATCCCTTCTAGAGAAGCCCAAAATCTGCTCCCAGTTGTGGTGCCTGCCAGTCCTCCTTAAGACTGTAAAGATGATACAGAAACAAATGTGTTCATGCATCTTTCAGCAATGACATTAGAGAACTAGGTGATCCACCTGTCTCTGTGGTGCTGACAGATCCTCCTGGTACTGGGGATTGTGGAACTGATTACCCAGGTATTACCTGGTGGTGATGAGGATTCTAGGCCTTTACGGCTGAATGCATCCTTAAGCAGTGGAATTCAGTGATCTAAAATGGTATCGATTCAGTGAAATATAAACCCCACATGCTCAGGGGAGGTCAGTTATTTGGCTGACTACACTTGAGATGAATACTGTTGTTATAAAGAGGGCCAGATTTTTTTCCCTGCACAGCCTCTGACAGCTAACAACGGAAATATCTGCTCTACTTGCTCAGCTAATGCCATGTCTCTCACAATATGCCACTTCAGCCCCTTCTTTCCCCAGTTCCTGAGCACTGTTTCAGCTTCCATGAAAATGCAGACCCTGCCCTCTGTCCCCATGAGATGCCAGTGTCCTGTCAAAATTAACCTATTAGTTGATTATTCACTTTTGAATGGGAAACGAGTGGGAATGTCATTCAGTATTTCCACGCCAGAGTGGCAGAAAAGGTTCGTTTTTGGATGAATGGAGATCATTGTGCACAATCTCTGGCATGAGGCTGAGCATACACATTGGGAACCTTAAACCAACAACCTTTGCTGTAAGAATAAGGGCCAGCCCCTTTGCTCAGGGGTGTTGATGGAGACTATCATAGCTTCTGCTTTTCCTAGAAAATGTGGTTTTGGCGATTTGATGTTGAGATTAGTTCCAGTTGAGTCTGGTGCTGGTGCAGATCAGGCTGGAGGGGACCAGAGTGAGCCCATGGACTGCCTGCTCAAAACCCAGCCTTTCTGGCAAACGAGCTGCTGCTCAGGGGGCGCTGGCTGTCATCTGGCCGTGCTCAGCCGGGATGGCCGGGCTGACCCCGGGCATGCTGCGAGCACTGCGGACCAGAAGGCTGCCCAGTGCCAGTGGCAACCGGGCTGAGAGCTCCGGCCAGAGCCCTCAAGAATGGAGTGGGTCCTTCAAAAGGCGACCAACCTTCGACCTGCAGTCATCATTTTGGCCATCAGGTCAACAGTTGTTCCACAGAACATCGGCAATTGTCTTTCTCCTTGTGTCAGGAGGCTCTTGAAACATTATACGAGGATAATTAAGTGGTGAATAAGGGTCAGCGTGGACAAATAAATCAAACTGATAGTTTGAACACAGACTGATTGAGCAAAAACAAGGAATTGTGCCATGCCTGTTAGCGCTGCTCTTGATGTTAACTGACTTTGTTAACATTACATCCAAAGGCAGCAAGTGGGAAAGCTTTGTGAGGAATCAAAAGCTGAGCAAAGAGACATGGGCTTTAATTGTTCAGCTTTATTTTTGAAATAAAGACATGCAGTGCATCAATTTAGCTGACTTTAATGGACCACAAAACTGAACCTATTCTTTAAAATGCTAATTGAGTTTGAAGATTCTCGTCTCTCGCAGAAGAGGGATGCAAGAAATGCCAGTGCCACATTCAGACGTGTCGGGAGCTGTCGCACAGTTTCATTCAAAGCAAGTGGGTGAAGCGCATACCATTGGGCAAGAAGAATGTGTGCACATAACAGGATAATCTATCCACACAGAAGATAGCATCCAGGCAAATAACAGGTCTGTAAATACAGTCTCATAGAGAATATCTCTTTATATGCACTATGATACAAAATTTATTCGTGGGTCTTTAATTTGCTGTATGGCAAATCTCCAAGGTGCATGAAAACTTTCACTCTCAAATTCACAAAAATAAAGGTCATTAACATATTTTAAGAAGAAAAGAGGAGCATTCAGTACTTAAAACACTTTGTTAAAGGAAATAATGTGTCCATAAGTTCATGTGTTTCTAAGAAAAAAATGCAGTTAGACATGGGGATATAAAATTTGGATTTTATTCTGTCATCTCTAAAAAGTGTGCTGTGTACAAATCATACTAGTTTTGACTCCCAGGATCAAGGTGATGTATTTAAAGAAGGAAGCTCATCTTTTCATACATGCTAGTAATATTACTTTAGAAACTAGTCAGTGTCTTTCCACACTGCTGCATTTCCTTATCTTCACTCCTAGGTATTATTTCACTGAATTATCAATATTGGTAAAAATAGATTCTGAAATTAAAAATGAGGATTTAAAGAATATGCTTTTCTCTTTTATGCAGCCTTAATCCTCTCTAAAGCAGAGTTTTCAGCCAACATTAATAATGCCATTATTACGTTCTTTCCTACTCCTATGGTACTGTGCATGGCATATTGCAAATGCATAAAATATGTCTGCCCTAAATGCTTCACAGTTTAGCTCAGACAAATTTAAAATAAGGACCTGGTGTAATAAAGTTCACAGCTTTCATGTGTTTGGGGTCTCTTATTTTTCCACTGCAAATCATTATATAACATCTTTACATATATTTATTTCTGTGCTGCAGAAACTTTACTTCTGACTGGGTTCCCACAAATTTATTACTGCTGGGTTTTCACGCTGCAAGATGCAGAATTACTTCTTAAGCAGGACGCTATGAATGCTTCAACATAGGGAACTGACACTTCACATTGCAACTGGACCATACAAAGGCAAGTAAGTTATAAGAGATAAATTTAATGATAAGCATGTAAAAAAATTCTATGGGAAATGTATCTACACGGCTACATGAATTACGAGGGTTTGCCAAGAAAGGTGTAATGGATTATGGTGGAAGATGAAGGGGAGCTCCCACCATATCCAATCAGCCTTTTACTTAAAGGTCAGGACATTCTGTCTGGGTCCACTTGAGTTTTTGATTCTGCCGTTTCACTATTCAGTGGCACAATGTAACTGTCAGTCTCAACAACGGTTCCTCGAGCCACTGGCTCCACTGCTCACAGGGCAACACACAATATTTCACAGCCACAAAACAATTCACTGTCTGCATAGGCAAACCATATGATTTCCATGGGGAGCAATATTGACACACCCTACTGAGCACTCTTAAGGAGACTCTTAAAAGAGTTACATCTTCAAAAAAAAAAAAAAAAGGGAGAAAAAAGGCCTATGGCTCTACTATTCTTCTCTATGACTAAATTACCAAATAGCATTTTAATGTTGTGTCTCCATGACACGAAGTTAGATGCAAATATTCTCTATGCCTTCTATACCCTTTCTCATTTTACCACAGGGAGACAGTTTTACTGCTCTGCAAAGTCTTTGTGGACAGTAAGTAGTATTATGACAGATACTAGGATAAAATGTAGCACATGAATGATGTTCTGTTTGGATTTTCCCCAGTGAGTATTTACTGTGTTATATTAGTCATTTCCAGGTCTAAGATAAATCCAGAGACTGGTACAAATTTATAAAGACAGAGCATCCTGCTGATGACATGTGAAGCACTATGACGCTGGGGCTCTGCTCTGCTCCTTGCCTTCTTTGGAGGAAGTTACCTGCAGGAGGATTTTTGAGTACTGGGGCAGATTTGCTGTGAAACAGTGGGAGGATTGCCCTGAAAGTTGAGAGAGAGGGCAGAAACCTATGGGCTCAGCTGCTCTTTGGAAACCCTTGAAGCAGACATTGTTTTAAACTCCTGTACCTTGCTTATTAGAAGCATGATGTCTTAGGTAGGGTGTAGTGCCACCTGTCCCCACTCATCAGCAGGCCACTACCTGGGCTGGTTTTCTGCCTGACACTCCTGATTCTGCCTGTTCTTTTAATAAATGAATTTTCTCTCATTGTCCCTGTAGCACTCTCAGCTCTATTCAGATCATGCAGCCAACTGCAAAATGAAAGCAGCATCAGACTATTGTCAATGTCTCACTCTGGCCCCTGATTTGAGGGAAAGCAATATCCTGGCGCTGAGGGGAAAGGAGAAGGGTGAGGGCTGCCTCACCAGGACAGAGGAGCTGTGCTGCCCGCCAAGGGGTGAGGTGCTGGGCACTGTGCAGGCTGCAGACACACAGCTGCCAGAGCAGTTCAAGGGGGACAGGCTCTCCTGGTGCCAGCTCTGCTGCCCTGGGTGAGCCACCGCTGCCGTGTCTGTGCGCTGCGGTGCTCGTGAGCTCTACAGAAACATCTCTTGGAAGAATTGCACTCAGGTGGTAACCCTGGCTTGGCAGCAGAGTGATGGCCTGGGCTGCCAGTTCCATGTTAGCTGAACACATTCCCAGTGGCCTGAGATGCCTCCACCTTGCCAAAGGACAGGTAACCTGGATGACCTGGAGCTGCTTTGGCCCCCAGTCCCCCTGCCAGCTGCATCCCTGGTGGCTTAAACACCGGCCCTGCCACGTGGAGAGGGCACGCTGTGCCACACAGCTCCGTGAGCAGTGGCAGCCTGTGGCTCCTCTGAGGATGTACAGCTTTGAAGCAGCATGGTTTGAGCCGCCAGCAAAGCCCCGACCCACTTGAGTACCCCCCACCAACAGCACTGCACTATCCTACGGCTGAAAAGCTTCCCACTGTTAAAAAGGGGGATGAAACACCGTGGCAGCTGCCAAGAGCCCAAGGGACCCTGATTTGTTTTAAAAACATCATGTTCTGATGCTTCCAAAGGAAAATACTGCAGGGTTGGATTTTCATTCTTTCTTGCTGGTAAAGCTCTGTGTGGAGTTTTAAGATTTCCTGGGTTTGAGTTGCTTTTCTTTTTTTTTTTTTTTTTTTTTTTTTTTTTTTTT
>WBND01001030.1:16797-27287 GCA_013398595.1 Tychaedon coryphoeus | reverse complement strand
TTTTTTTTTTTTTTTCCCCCTGGAATATTATTATAAAGCAGAATTTTTTTTCTCCTGATGAGCTTCACTTGCATGTCAGCCATCTGTTGCCTGGGCAGTCCCAGCCAGGGCTGGTGACGGCGTGATATAAAGGTCCCTTCTGCCCTTCAAAGCTGAAACCGATGTGGCTGGGTTTTGCTCAGCAGCGAGAGCAGGACAAACATATGGATCAAGCTCCACTGCTGCTTCTTTGGTCATGCTGGACTGCTGATGGCCAGCACACTGACCTTCCTTGGCATCTCAGTTCAAGCTATATAATGTGAGGATTTTGCTCCAAGCAGCAACTTGATCCCTAATGATTGCACCAAAAATGGGACTGCAGACACTACTGCAACAAATATGATTTAATTATCTGCAGACATTTCTTTTAATGTTCCTCCCACGCGCAGGGGACACTGAAGTGCACCAAATACCTCTTTGCCTTCACATTGGAAAGGGCTTGGCATGAAGGAAGAGAGTTCTACACTAGTTTTGCATTGGTTTTCAGGTGAGATGTACTCAGTTTATAAGAAAAAGAAAATGCTCATTTTCCTTTGCAATCTATGAAGGAATGTGAAAGGCTGACTCCACAGTCACCCACAGATTTCCACCAGTACCACATAAAAGTCCCTCCAAGCCTCCCTTGCTAAACAGCTCTCTTGAATGCACAGAATTACACCTCTTCTCCCTGGCCTGTGCTAGTTGTGCACTGAATGGGGGTCAAGAAGAGGTCTTTCTATTCAGTAAAATCAAGAGTGTTTGCTGTTTAAAAGTGGTAGTTAGTGCTCTTGTGCTACTGTTAGATGCGGAATATGCAGTCTGTGGCTGAATACAGCCCGTGATTCGTCTCATCCAGGCCATCACCTGCTGTAAGAACCCCTCTGCTGACCACTGCCAGAACAGCGTAAATTAGATTAATCCACAGGGTGCTCAAAATTTAGCTGGGAGCTGAGACTCAGTCTTGGGGATGAGCAAGAGCATCTGAGATCTGACAGTAACTCCCTAACACCTGCCCTTTTCCACTGCATGTAATTCTATCAGAACAAAAAATTTCACTTTACTGTGCAGTCACCCAGGATTGCAGTGTTTGCTATCAAACAGTCAAATGCTACTATTGTCAGAGAAGAGATGAGGTTCAATAGGCATTGAGGTCCTTATAAAACTTCTTACAGCAATTACAATAAACTTAGTAGTTCCCTGTGCCACTTCTGCAGTGGCAGGAAAAGGACAAAAAAAAGAAATAAATAGCACTAGAAGCCAAATACACACGTGTGTGCAGTGTAGCAAGGACTAGGTTATTTATGAAAAGAAGTTAGCTGTAAATAGACTTGTTTCTTGTCAGGAAGGATATGGTCAAATATCTCCTACAAGATGGGAAAACTTGCATGTGCAGCAGTCTATGACAGGCACATGTTGTGCTAGACAGCTCCGTGCTGGAACAGTGCTTGCCTGATGGACATCCAACGTTGGAGTGATTTGTGATGGTAACGGCTCTGTCTGCTGCCTTCAAGCCCAGGCAGCAAGAGACAGATAGTGTCCTCAAGTGCTGTAACTCATTCCTTGTCAGCTGGGAGCTGCCTCAGCCATGCTGGCTTGGCCTCAGGCGCTCTCCTCTCACCCAGGTGGGTCCCACGGTTTTGCCTGGCAGAGGAGGAAGGTGATACCTGTAAATCTAGATTAAATTTTCCCTAACAGATCTGAGAGGCTACAGAACACCGATGCTGTGAGCCTTGCTTCAAAAAGCAACTACTTAAGCTTTCATTGATTAGCAGGCAGCCATCAGTCCAAGAAGGGCATCAAGCCCTCCATGTATTTTTGGAGAGAGTATTGCCCGTGGTCACAATCCTGAGGCATATACACCACAACCTGATGTACATTTTCACTTGCAGCTACCCTGCAGTGGTGTAGGACTTTTCTTTCTGGTTCACAGGCAAAGAGACCAGGGCTATGCCTACACTACCAGCTAGACCCACGGCTGAGTCCCAGGTTGCCCCATTGCTGGGGTCTCTGGAAAAGAGACTCAGGGTTGTTTTTTCCCCTGAGAGCAGAACTGAGCACAAAATGCAAGTATCTGTTCTCACAATAATTTTTAAGTGCACATTGACACTGTATGCTACAGACCCCTTTCTGTAGGTGTTGGCTAGGGATTTCCTCAGCACATTTGGCCTTCAGAGTATCACAGATAGGCAGGAATGGTGAAAAATAATAAGTTAGACACATGACAACGTTCTTTTTAAAGCCCTATTCATGTTAGTTCTTGTCATGCCTTCTTCCAGCAAAAAGACAGAAGCAAACATGCACTGGAGGGTTTATTTCCCCCTTCATGTGCCTGTTCATTAAAACCAGTCAAGCCTTTAAAAATTCTCTAAAACTTATAAATGGCAGAGGTAAGAGAAGGGGAAAAGGAAGGGTAGGAAACTCTCTGTGAGAAAAGTACCAGCTCTTCACAGCTTCACATATTCAGCCTCAATGTCACATTAAACTCCAAGCCAAGTAAGTGAGGAGCTGCCATGCAGCAGTCCAGTCACTGGGCAACATTTCAGCTGGTACTGTAACTCTAGTATGGCTCTGGGAAGGCTGAAATGACAAATAATATCCTTTTTCAAAAAGTGTTTTATCTCTCACACCTGTATTCCCCTCCCAAGAACACTCTTAACACCTCTATGAAAGTAAAATATGGTGATGAAATATGTTGATCTGGAAAAATTGGAAGCTCTGATTTGCATTATCAGATTTATTAATTTGGTTTTTATTATTTCTGTGCTGAATTAGATATATGTTCGCTCTGTCCTTTTGATTTAAACATATGATTTTTATATACACTAAGGACACATTAGATCACTCTGAAAGCACAGAGGGGCCTTAATATGAGAGTAAATTATTTTTTATACCCACTTTAAGGTCTATTTATTCAAATGGAGCAAAATCCTAACTCTACTGTGAATGAGTGGGAATTCTGCCATTGATTTCAGAGACTCCAGGATTTTGCCCAAGCACAGTATAAAATGATTTATATAGAAATGGCCAGCAGTCTTTTTTCTAGAAATTGTGATCTAAAAGTGCAAAAATCCCCCAAGACTTGCATTTTATTCTTTTTATGGGGTACTGGAGCATTTTCACTGTTTCCCACTTAAAAAAAAATCAATTAAATTTCAGAGTATTAGCACGCTTTCCAGTTGCCCAGGGGGACATGGAGAAGGGTAGGAGGTGAGACAACCTTGTTTGCTGCTTGCATCAGTAGGTATTCAGTGTACAACACTGCACAGGAGAGAATTTTAAAATAGAAGTCAGATCTACCCCGTAACATGGTAGAGAAGACAATGTCTCCCCAGGGCACCTCTCTGCCAGGTTGCAGAGTGCCATCCCTGGGCTCTAACAGATGCCCAGCAGAGAAGTTCCAGGCCCTAAACCTTACCATAGTCTCTTGTGTTAATGAGGACCCTTGATGCAGTTTAAGGTACACTGGTGAGCGGCCCTAAATCAGAGCTCATCCTGCTCAGGAAACATCCCAGCGGCTGCGGAGGCAGGTCTGTTTGCATTCCAGATGTGGTGCCTCCAGCCTGCCTCTGACCAGCATTCATTTCTGCACTCCACAGCTGGTCCATGTAAATGTGCCATATTGCAGCCCATCTGCTCAGAGAGTGCACAGTGGCACATCTCTCTCTGACAGTGGACCATTTTATTGAACGCTATAAATATTGAAATTCATAGGCATGAAGCAGCAGATTTTTAATGTTACTTAGAGAGACATTTGAGCCACAACCTTTGGCAGCAGCACACGCTGCTAGTATCTCAGTACACTGCACGCCATTTGGTTCAGACTCATGAACAACTTTTCCAGAGATTTCATGGCTCTCCAATCCCAGGTAAAATGGAGTACAGACCCTGTGGGATGATATTTAGTGTGAATGTCACCCTGCATACAATGTGCATTTGGGATATGGACTTTCCAGCCCTGTGCTGTGTTAAACCATATGTTAATGTTTTCATACTCAGAAAAGATTAGATCAGGGACCAATAAAGTTTCAAAACTACAAATAATAGGCTAACCAAAATGAAATGTGAGGTATTCCTAAGCCTGAGTGTTGCTTTTTTTTTCCTCCCAAAGTCTCTGCAGTTTTTGTTTTTTTAAATGGAAATGTTGTATTTTGCAGTAAGAAATAGGCACATTCATATTTTATAAGCTAATACATGTAAATTTTGTATTAGAGAGTAAACATCTCTATTAATTTGAAATTCATGGCATCTGATACGGAGCAGAAGCAAAACACCACTCTGCGGTTTTCTATTTGTCAAGTAGTCCCTTGTAAGTGTTCAGTGAATCGTAAAGAGCCAAACCCCAAACTAAGATAAACATATATATTATTTTTGACTGATTTCTTTTCCTCTTGCCAAGCCATCAGTTTCTGCAGAGCATCAGAAACCAGCCTTTTCCCTTTTGGAACCAAAAGGAATTTTTTCATCTACGTTAATTAGAGAAGGATCAGGCCCTTAATGAAAAAAACTGCATTTAAAAATTGAGAACGTATTTAAAATTCTCCTAAATGCTTTGAAAAAAAATGTTCATTTTTATGTGAGATGTTGAGCCTGCTATGACATCCACAATGTTTTCCTCTCCTGGAACTGTTTGGGCAGTAAATAACATTGTGCTGGCTGAGCAGTGGCTCAGGAAGCGAAACAGGGCATTTGCTTTATTTAGAGGTGTGGATCCCAGTTCCTGTGACAAGCAGGCTAAAAAGTCTTCTGAGCATGCAGAGTAAAGTGTGGATGGGGGGGGGGTGAAAAGCAATGCAGAAAAGACCTGCTGAGGATACTACCTTGGCACATACATTTCTCAAAACTGCATTGCTTTTTAAGTTCACTTCAGTATCTCTCTTGCGGTTGCTCTATTGTCTTCATTATAATTTAAAAAGAGGGAGGAAAGGCAGCATCTTTAATAGTGAAGTCGTACTGTTTGGACAATAAGCTGTGTCACAGCTCAAGCCAGTCCCCCGGTTCCCAATCAGCAGTGTTATGTAAGGTGGCAGGTTAATAAATGCGACACACTGAAATCATTTGTACCAGATTATCTCTCCTTCCAAACTCTGACAGATGCTAAGTCCAGCTGGTAAAAAAAGTTTATAGGCGAGTTGGATCTGGGGCCTTCACACACTCCACAATGTTGGCTACCAATGCTTGTTTTAATGAGTCACGAATTGCCTGTTTATCTTCTGCTCCCTGCTGTTTCTGCATTTTCTCTTCCAGAACAATCCTAGAAACACATGCTGCTACAGACGCTGGAGCAATGTGTGTAGACATTTGAGCCAAATTATTATAAAGAACTCTTTCTTCTTGGATATTAAAAAAAAAAAAAGGCGAGAATTGCACATTGCCTAGCAAATCGTTATCTCAGATGTTCGCTGTGACATGCTCAATATGGCCTACCAGAGAAAGTTGGAGACATTTGAAACCTTAACAACTACACCAAATGACACTGTAATTGGCGGGTTTTGTTGTTCATGTTCTGGCTCTGTGAAAACTGCTCTAAACACTTTGTTTAATGATGTTACATTATGACAACACATGGCTTCTACAGAGCAAGTCATCCCGTGTAACATGCGACATCACAGGAAGGGGGGTGGGGGCCAGTGGGGCTCAGTGTCCCCTCAGAAGGGGGGAGTGCCCACACGTGCCAGCACACACATGTGTACTTGTGGGGAAAGGGGGAGGCCTAGGGATGATGCACGCCCATAGCCAGGCTCCTCGGCACATCCAGGAGAGCTGCTGGCTGTGGGATGCAAGGGGGCACCGACCCCTTGGGATGCAGCAGCTTCTATCTCCCTCCGACTCTTCTGCTGCTGCAGCCGTAGCCCTTGTATTTGGACAGGCCAGGATGACTTGGCAGAGCACTGTCCTGATACACAGTTGGGCTGGAAGCAGCCACGGTCCAGAGATGACTGTGTCCCAGAGACAGCCAGGCTGCAGAGCAAGAGATCACATGGCATTTGTGTGTGGGTCATGTTGCCCTGTAATAGAATCTGTCACTAGATATTTAGTTGTCATGGTCCTGCTTAAAAGAGATTCCTCTTGTTCTCTCTGAAACAATGTGCATGCATGATGCATCCCCACATCCACAGAGGTGCCCTGTGTAACTATATGGAGAGACCCAGGATAACTGACCTGAGCCCCTCAGCAAGGGCACTGCTCCCCTCATGCACATGGTGAGATGTTGTATCCCATTTATCCTGAAGTTGACCTTCTGTCCAAAGGGATGCAGTGGCAAGGGGTATGTGCAGAAGGCAATGACACAGAGTATGCCCAGGAGGGCTGGCTGGGCTTCAGGTAGATTCTTGCAGTGCAGAAATGGGCAGGTAGAGATCATTCCTCACACCTTACAACCTGGTTCTGTAGCACCTCAATTTTGTCTGTGTGTGCTGAGCACACAGGGCAAACCACCATGTCTGATGTCTTTGTGGAAAGGGGGCCCAATGCTGTGAACCTCAACACAGCCTCAGCTTGTTTGGGCATGCTGGAAACACCTGGATGGAGCACCTCTTTAGTGGCACAGGAAACTGTCACTAGCTCTGGCTGTTGCATTTAGCATTGCTTTGCAAGGGGCTGCAGTAGTGGCTGCTCCATTTGCAGGTTTTCCAAGGTTTCTTTGTGTGTCAGCTGCCTGACTGAATGGCCTCCCTGACATCTGCAGAAAGAAAACAGCGAGGAACCCATTTTTTGCTAGTGCTTCTGATTATTAATAGAATGCTTCAAATTTGTCTATTCTTTGCACATGGGAAACTGTACGGTCATTTGACACATGTTGAAACTCACTGATTTTACACCCAGCAGCTAGGAAAAACAATGGATGTCATAGTCTGTTTGACAAAATATATGCTGGGCAGAGTCCATCCTCTGTGTTAGCAAAGTGAATCTTACTCCTACCGATTGCTCAGTGTCACAAGCCAAAGGAACCACTGTAATGCCGTGAGATGATTCGTTTGTGCAGCAGCTTTCACCTAAAATGGTCCAGCTCTCCTGTACAGCCAAGAAGCAGTTATTGCCAATGCTGCCTTACATCTGCCTTCTCTTTCTGTCTAGCTGCTTTAGGAATATGCTAATGACAGGAAGAAAACATACATATAAAATATTGCAAGCATCAAGACATGGAAGGAGAAGGTAAATTTGGCTCCCAAGCATGAAATCTTATTCTGCAGTTGCCTTCTTAATGGCATCTCTTGAGGTCAGTGGCTTTGAATTCTCCCAATTGTATAGGGTCACTCTGGCAGCATTGACCAAGTAGAAAAGATTCAGCCAGGGGAAACAATGGCAGAAGTCACCCTTTAAATGTCCTGCCTTCTATATCATGCAATTGATTCCAAGGCTCCCCACCACGATGTCACTGTTTGACCAGTTTGCTTTAAAACAGCTTAATTAGCTGAAAGAAAAGCTATGTCTGAGCATGTTTGTGAGAAAAAAACAAAAAGCTCTCGCCTTTCAGAAAGCTCATGCTCTGTCTTGTCGGAAATCTCTGGTTCTGAAATGAAACAACATTCCTTTCATACAGAGTTAAGTCCCTGACAACAAATTTTCCCGGATCAGGGAAACAACCGATCGTGTCACATGCTGATGTTGGTAGATCTGGTTTGGTTTGGTTTGGTTTGGTTTGGTTTGGTTTGGTTTGGGGGACTGAGAGCTCTGCACCTCTGTTAACTTCAGAGACACTTTGGGAGGAGATCGTGAGAGGCATACACAGCTCAATGGCTCCTGGGCTGAGAGGCAGTGGAGGCTGACTGCTCCAGTATATCGGTGCCACTTGTGTGTTAACATCCAGGCTGCCAGCTGGAGAGGGTGTGAAAACACAGCAAGGAGCAACAGAGCCTTGCAGTGCTTGAAACCAACATTTCTTATGGAGTTCTTTGTTTCCCCAAATCTCAGGTGCAAGCAAGTGGGTGGGAAGAGAGCTGATAGGAGAGGGAAGCAAGGCTTCTGGTGTCTGTTGGGAAGAAAATGAAATTAGAGGTCCCAGTGCCACCTCCCTTAGCACAACCCATAAAAAGTGATGCTGCCTCAGGATCTGGTGGCATTAAAATACTCAGTGCAACAAGTGATGCAGCTTCTTAAGTTAAAAACTCAGAGAGATTGCGTTGCACTGCCTTTGGTTTCTGCATCTGCTCTCTGAGGTGTAGCATGTGCAGGGAGAACATCAAAATACAGCCTTTGTCCTACTACAAGTTCTCTCCAGCAAATGAATCTCTCCTGAAGGAAAGAACATTAGCACTGAGGGTCTTTGTTTTGTGTTGGTTGTGGCAGCTTGTCGGCATTTACCAGGCTGCTGAGCGGCTCTGTAGGAACTGCTGTCCCTCCTGAGGGGTAGAAGAGGTTTGAGTAATTTACTCATGGCTTTAGGAAGAATCAGTTTCAGGGCTGTATCTACTATGCAAAATCAAAGGCATGCTCTTTCTGTTCAGTCTGTTAATCCACAGTTCTTTATCAGCCATTTTTGTGTGTGTATTTATACAGTATGCTTGGCACCAGAACCGATGGAAAATAGGGGAACCCAGCATCAGGGGTGCAGGGGAAATGAGGTACATAATGCCAGAGTGCTCATTGAAATCATGTGCCTAAGGTATTTAGGAATGGCAGTAAAACTTTGCAGAATCAAGCTTCTAGTGTTATTTTGACATTAGTGTTACTATGATGTTTTGACAGTCTCTCATCCCCATCATTTATTTTTCTGGGCATCTATTAAAAATGTCTGTCTATTGTGACTCATTTGTTCATGTTCAGAATAGAAAAAGGATTTTAAAATAATTTTTCTTTCTTTTCATGAAGGATTCTGACTGGAAAAGAAGTAATGCTGAATCATAAGCTTCAGTCAAAATATTTTCTATGTAATGGTTTCTTCAAAAAAAAAAACCAAACATATTTTAATTCATGTGCTTATATTTGAGACTATATCCTGTTGAAGATGAGGTGTTTATCAGGGCTTTTTTCCCTTCTCAGCCCTGCAGAAAGGTGAACGAAAGGATGATTAAACCAGAAACAAAGTCAGTAATTAGCAGTATAAATCTCTCAGTGATTTCAGTAGGTCACGAAATTAACTGGTACAGGCTTCGGACACATCTGCTCTTTTGGCAAGTGGTGCCCTCCATGAGGCTGCTCATTGGCTCTCACTAACCACACGATGGGTCTCGGGGAACTTATTTGCACTCCCTAAGCTAAACACAGCGCAGCGATGAAACCCGGCTGTTTCTGAAATGCTGCAGCACGTACCAGGGCTGAGCACTCCCGCAACTGAGAGGCAGTCTCGCAGGTTTGGCAGTGCTGTGCCATTGTCCTGGCATCCCTGGAGGGAGGGGGGCATGAGAGTTTGTTGTGTGTGGCCAAAGGCTGCTTTGCAAGGCTCAGGTTGAAGAAATTTGGAAGGTTATGGAAGAGGGACACGGTTGCCGTGTCACAGGCTATCAGGAAGGTGGCTGTGCCCACAAGGCTGTGAGGAGAGCCCCAGCTCCAGAGCTACTGCTTGGTTTTCATCTTGGCCACAGCTTCACTCTTCTGATGGCAGAACAGCAGAGGAGTAGAAGCTAAGTGCCAGAAATAGGGAAATAGTGGGCAGGGAAAGGGAGGAAACAAGAGTTTAGTGTCTTTTCAGCCCCAAAATGTCAGGGAGCAGAGTTGTATTGCATTAAGTCTCGTTGGCTGTAGAGTCAAGCCAGAGTCCAGAGGCCAAGTGCCTGCTGCAGGCACTTCTCTGGGTTTCTTGTCTCAAGCAAAGCCTCCACCTCTCTGGCTGTGGTCAGGCAGGTAAACAGAGCAGCAAAAGCTCTCAGTGTGCTTGCCTTTCTGTAGTTATCCTTGCTGAATGAATCCTTGGGTTCTGAGTTGACTGCTCAGGCCAGTTTGGAGAATGGACACTCTGACCTGCTTTTCCAAGGCACTGCCAGTGGCATCCTGGTCCCTTTTTTCACTATTTTGTTTCAACTTAGAATTATGACTGGGCTGTGTCACAGCACCCAGAAACAGCAGAACTGTCTGTGACTGTCAGAGCAGGAAGGCTGGTTCTGTCTGGGCTGCCTCCTAATTCATAAAGCAAGCTGATCTGGAAGCTTGGACATTCTCGCATTTTTGTAGAAAACCCAGAATCACATAAATTATGGAATTTGTAGCTGTGTCTCCAAATACATGTGCTGTATATGCAGCAGCCTTAGACCTAGCTGGGCTCCTGTACTTTGGGCAGCCTTGTAGGGAAGATATCATAGCAGTGAGAGAGCACATGAGACTCTTGGAAAATCAGCAGTGTTTGTTCCCTTGCTATTTTCACTGCAAACCTCTAAGTGCTAAGGCCATCAATGTAAAGGCTGGCTGAGGGAAGCCTGCAGAGCCATTGTGGCACCAACATTTACCTATTCCAGAAGGAAAAGAAAATGAGAACAGAATCACAAAGATCAGTTTTGAAAGCTCTCCTCATATTTTACCATTTGGTTTGAGCTCACTTT
>WBND01001030.1:0-10219 GCA_013398595.1 Tychaedon coryphoeus | reverse complement strand
AGAGAAGAGAAGAGAAGAGAAGAGAAGAGAAGAGAAGAGAAGAGAAGAGAAGAGAAGAGAAGAGAAGAGAAGAGAAGAGAAGAGAAGAGGAAAGAAGGGAGGGAGAGTGGAAGGATACGTCTATGAGCTCTGAGGTTGTTAATAGAGTATTATGAAAAGTAGTTAGAAAATATAAAAGACTGAGAAAACAAAGCCCTTGGACTTCCTGATGCATTTCTTGATGACTAGAGAGGAATCTCAAAAAAAACAGAGACTGCAGGAAAAGACTCTGATCAGGAGATCAGACAGAACAGGAAATGTGAGATATTCCCAGGAAGGAAAGCAGGAGCTGACTAGAGAGAGAATAGCACTCTGAACTGTCAGGCATTCTTCCTAATTATTCCACTTTAGCTGATTTACTCCTGTTTGAAAAATATTACAGATGATCAACGAGTGAACTCTCAGAGGGACTGTTGACTGGTCATTGCAAATGTGCTGTTTTACTGAACTCATTTGACCTCTTGCAAAAGGTGAAACCATCAAAGGAGATAATCTCATGTTTTGCTGTTCTTTTCCCCCTTTCTGGTACTATCCCAAAGAAGTGAAAAATTTCTCTTCCCCTTTCAAATATGCATACCCTGATCTTTGTAATTAAAAATCTTGTTTCTGAGCTTTGGATTTCTTCTGTAGTTTTTAGAATTTTTTTAATCTCATCTCCCTCACTGACAAGAAGATTCACCCAGCAGAAGTTTCTATTTATTCATATTTTTTAATTCATTGCTCCCCTTCCCTTTCTGAACACAAATTCAGGAAGCCAAACAGCTCTTATTGCCTACCTATTGGAAAGTAAAATCCCATTTAATCTGCACAGTTTCCCAGAATCACTGTACTTTAAGATAGCAGGGTTGTATCTCTATTTGAATGTCTGTGTCCATCCTCATCATCTGTTTCTGTATAAAACCTACATACAAACTTTTGCTTTTGAAATGCATTTGATATTGTGAATTGCTGTGCAAAATGAGGATGTAAAACACCAGTGTGGTGTAGTCTAGTACTGCCTTGTTGTTCACCCTGTGGCACACACAGGAGCACACACACACACAGAGCTGTGTAGGGAAAGCAGGAATGCAGGCGAGTTTTGACCTTCGGTGTCCGCACAATGAGCTGCGGACGATGCAGAAGGTTGGCTGCCTCTATACAGACCTGCTTTTGTGCTCTTGTCCAGGGCTTGATCCTTGGAGCCCTGTGTGCTCAGTAGATGCCAGAGAGATAGATGTGATCTGTTAGCCTCATCCAGTGCCGGCAGCTGAGCCATTTTCACACAGGCAGGCAGGTATGGCAAAGCCTGGGTAACAGATGAGAACCCATGGGGAGCTCTTGACTATGGAGAATGAAAAATCAAAAGAAACCATATTGGACACAGATACAAAAGGAGTCCCCTGTTCCTTTTCTATCCCTCCTTGTTTCTTTTCTCCTCTTCCTTACCAGGCTGTAATGAATGTGGAAAAACAGCTTCCCCCCTCAAAGTATTTGAGGACGTGTAGATTCCAGATGCTATTCTATGCAAATACTTCCACCCTTCCCTGCCCACAGCATCCTGAGTTAACCCTTCTGTCTGGGTCTTTGCTGCCTGTCACTTTCCATGCTGCAATAGGAAAGAAAACGATACTTTTAAGAAAACCCTTAATCATTATTCTCAAAGGAGAGATTTACACTCTAAGTAGTGTATTTGGGCTCGGCTGGAGGCACAAAGCAGCAGTTAACACATTTCTGGCACTGAAGTTAGTTTGATGTTTTAATCATATAACATCTTGAAAAAAAGAGGTTAATTCCTAATAGCATTAACACTGAGCTCTTTATTGAAATCACTGTTTCTAGCCTGTCCAGTGTCAGACATTTATCTCAATGAAAACAGGCCGTAGAAGACTTTTAGCATAAATGCATGCAATTTAGAGGAAATTAAAAGAGCTTACTTAGAACACAGGAACCTTAAAGATCTGTTCCTTGGACATCTGTGAGTCTTTTGTCTCCCAAACGCAGATTTGCTTCACACTAGCCATAATGGTAAGTGTTAGGATATTAGGAATTAGGATACTCCTAGTTCTGCTGCTTGTGTAAGACCCCTGAGAAAAACATTTCCATACCCAAAAAGAAGAGAGACGTGTGGAGAGAAACAGCTAATCTAACTGAAATTACTTTTATTCCAAAGGAAGAGAAAAACCCCTCATGAGATTTTATCTCCTGAGACTCTTCTGCCATCTAAATTGCTTTCATGGGCTTTCTGTCTGTAACCTCTAAACTCATGGGCAGGTCTGTCTGGGTGCCCGTATCCCAGGATGCAGCAGTGAAGCTTTAGGATTTAGCTCAGTGTGAACTACAATTTGATTTAGTTCCTCCCTGAAGTTAAAAATGGATCACTTACTTTTGTTTTGACAGATTGATGGTAAGATTTCAGAGATTATGGTGAGAGAGAGAGAGGTCTCAGGTGTGAGCACAGAAGGCTCAAACATTCAGACATTTATTGATAGAAAGACAGATACAGTCTCCTCCAGGAAATAAATTTGCTTTTTGTGTGGCTCTCACATACTGTGCTTCCTAGCAATAACCCTCTGCATCTGGTCATGTGGGAATGAGATACAAGGATGTTTTGTTAGCATTTCATTAGGCTTCTCGGGGTTTCCTTAAGTTGCAGGATATATTCTGCTCCATTAAATATGTTTTTATCTAATTTGCAGTTGAGATCCTACTTAGAGGTGATGTGGACTGTCTGCATTGATTAGCACTAGATGTCAAGACCACACAATACTTCTTTATGAGCTTTGCTTTGATTATACAATTCAAAAGCATCTTAAAATTTGGGAGGGTTACACCTTTGGTCGTAACTCATGCCTTTCCCTTTCCCTTTCCCTTTCCTTTTCCCTTTCCTCTAAAACTCCATGCATTAGGGGGTGGGGTAGGTTGTTGTACACGTGATTTTGCCTGAGTATGTGGTAATAAGTGCCAGAGTTTGCTAGCATTTAAATTTCCTCTAGGAATGTGTTTCAACAGAAAGGAGTTATTTCTCTGTGTACCTCTTCTCATCTCAATTTTGAATGCTACACTGAGAGCTTATTATGTTGCCTGGAAATATGTGACTGCCACACTAAAGCATCTGCAACAGCCTCCATATGCTGTCCACACTTCCATTTGTTGTCCAGGCTCCCTGCCTTGGGATATATATGTCCTTCAGGCTGCAGCTTCTTTCCCTTCAGAGACTCTCTGCTGTGTTGTTTCTGATATGGATTTGGGATTTAGCTTATGATGGCTCTTTAACATCTGAATGTCTCCTACACTTAGAAGTTATTCAGCCCCTAATGACTGCTTTGATCACCCAGACTGATAGGAAAGCTGTCTTTCCAACAAGCTTCACTGCAGAGCTTATCACAGCAAGATCTTTCCTAGGTGTGCTGCTTTCTAGCAACGAACATAAAAAATCTCATACACTGACCTTGGAACTTAGCAGATCACTAAATCACTAAAATCTCATAATTAAAAGAAGACCCACCAGACTCAGTAGATGAACAGAGAGACCACCAAATCATATGGCACGTGAAATCTGTGTTTCAGATGCTGCCACAGCAAAGATAGGTGAGTCAATATGTAAAGTGGGACTTCAGAAGGATGACTGAAAAACGTTGAAAATAGCCATATGAGAAATTTTCTATCATCTTTGGAAAGATGTGCACTTTGATGAATGAAAACAGAGCTTCACAGCTTTTCCAAAGTGCAGGAACTTGAGAGTCCCCAGCTTGAGAGTGGGCCAGTGTACAGATATTCAACATGCCTAAAAGACAGCATTGTTCCTCAGAAATTAAATCTATAAATACAAAGTTGTACATATAAGAGGATCTACTGGAAGTCTGTCTATGGAAGAACCTTGTTGAAACATTTGACTTTTCAAAGTGCTTCAGTTTTTAAGAGTTAGCCATTCAAATACACTGAAACAGTCCAGTATATACCATATGGAATGTGTCAACATCATAAAAGGTAATGGAGAGTTCCTTGAACTAATATAGTCAGATTTTCCATATGGCTTGGCATAAAATGCTATGAAAGAATCTGAGAATTAGGAATCAAAAATGCTGTGAGACAGGAAACAAAGAATAAATGTCATTTTGTCATTCTGACACAAGCTAATGATGGTGTATCCCAAGGTTATGCACATTATGTTTCATGTTGCAAAGCTACTTAGACAAACAGTGTGCTGGGACTAAACAGCTTCCCACAAAGTAGCATATGTCACAAGATTTGATCAATTAAATTTGGAAAAAATCTGAGAAAGATAAATCCTGTCAATATTCCATGTGAATGATTTGGCAATGAAATACGCATCTTGAATTTGAAAATATTTTTTTATAAAATATAAAGATTTGTCTTCAAATGCTATATTGTTTTATATTATATCCTATCATTAGAAAAAAATGTGAAATTGAAACATAGTTTATGTTGATAAAGTGTTTTAGGCAATCCAAATGATTCTTTGTAGACAATTTCAAAATGAAAGTCCATGCATGATAATATATAGCATGTTGGCAAAAGAACTGTGGTGGCAAGAACTGAACAATTTTTTAAAGGAAAAAAATATTAGATGTTAGAAGAAAAATAACAATGTGTTACTACAGTCAAATAACCAATATTAAGGTGCAATGAAAAATTGACAGGAATAATATTAAGACCAGTGTTGGGTCCCATTTTTATAACAAAACAGATAACAAGTAGCTTAAAAAGCCTGGATCACCTGATTTTGAAAGGTAATTGGTCCCAATCACCCATAGATAGAGCTGGTGTGTCATCTGATGAGGTAATTCTAGAGTAGCAGAGCCATAATAAGTAGCTCTAGTGAAACCTGCCTCAGAGAGAACCTGCCTTAGAGAGACAGCATGGCATGACTTTGAACAATGGCTGTGATTTGAGAGTTTGTGTATTAGAACCCCCTTTTGCAATTGTGCAATCTGCTGGGATGGCAAGTCTGACGGAGGAAAAAACTGATTTATGAAGAAGTGAGATTGGTTCACTGAGGAAAAGCGAATCAGGCAATGGAAGAGGATGTTACACACTTGTTCAGACACTAAGATGTTTGCCCATGTGTCCCAGCATTTTGGCCCACTTGGTTCCTGGCACCATCTCAGACCAGCTCTGCCTGCCAGTGCTGCCATGCTGATGGCTTTGATAAGTGTTAAGTGTACTCCAAAACAAAATGCAGCACTGGTAGATTTAAAAGATTGGTTAACTTATATATTTTACTATTGACAGCTCATTTCTCTTTTCCCTTTCCTGTCTATAATTTCTCTGCAGAATTATTTGATTATATGTTGCCATATCAACCTTCATATATCAAGTACAGGAAATGTCTCTCTTCATGATCTGGTGGCTCATGGAACTTTGTGTTAGATTCACCTGCTGAGCAAATTCCCTCTCTAAATCTGCACAACAGCAGCAACAAAAAGGCCTTGGAACTTCTCAGCATAGGGGGAAGTTTAATTACAGGCTTGGGATTAATTATAAGTACGAAAAAAAATTAAATGTTCCATTTAAGAAACATGAGGCCTCCCTTTGTGCTTCACAGGAGTGTTTAGAAAGGGTTGTGATTAAACACCCAAACAAGGAGGAGTCATTGTCAGTGCTGTGCTGTCACATAAATGGTAATTTCCTTCATTAGTCTAGCAACAGCCCTAACTGCTAGATAACCAAAGAACATTCAGAGCCCAATATAAGCTTTGTGTAAGATTAGTCAAGTTATCCTGGTTTTCCACATTTTATGTTTAGTTCAGAGCAAGCTGGGGTCCCATGCATGCAGGTTGATTTGTCCCACGAGTTAAAGAAGAAAAACAGCAATTTTGGGAGATTGCTGTTCCCAGCTCTGCAAAATACACATGGAAAATTACGTCCAGAACAGTGCAATCTATGTCCTACATGCTGTCATCTATGGGCTGGGCAAAATAATTTAATTTCTCTCAGACCCCATGCATTGCAGTTATTATTTATGGCATTTTAATCTGTACTTCTCCACTGGTCTGTCAGCATTAAAGAAATGGTTTCTCATCATTGTGACAAAAAAAGATGGTGCTGAAGTGGCTGACATCACCTCTCCTTGCTCTGCAACATAGGTCATTGGCTCATCATATTCATTCTCCTGGAAAAAATAAAACCAGCAGCTCCCATTCCAGCCTGTTCTGGGAGTTATTCCTTACCCAGGTTGTATTCTGAGCATGAACTGGATAAACTCAATCAATGCAAAAAAGGCTCATTGATGTCAAACTGGCAGTTCCTAGTCCCAGATGTGTCATGCTCAGTTAGTGAATAACAGGGTGTCAAATAAAGCAATAAATCTTCTTACTTGCTGACTGCTATGCAGGGCTGTCACAAGAACACACTCCCATGCTCAGTAATTCTGTGTGATGAGTGAGCCTGGCTGCAACCCCATAATTTCCAGAGACCAGCAGAGAGCCTCAAACATATTGAGTTGGGATGAGCGCTGGATCAGTATCCCTTTCTCAGCACCTCGAGGCCACAGTTGGAAATTTGACAGCAATATGCCATGGAAACACTGTCAATTTTAAGCTGAATTTCAGCAAAGCTGTTTGTGGTGCAAGGTAGTGCCTAGAGCAAGAAGGAACCATACAAACACACAGATGGGCTGTGTGTTTCCTAAATAACTGACATTGTTCTCACTTCTGAGCAAACATTCTTGCTGGGGAGCACTCTGGAGTGCTCTGGGAAAAGGGTGGTGACAGACAGGGCTCAGAGAGGAACTGCAGTATGGACCACACTGAGTCCCTCAACCATGTCTGCATGAACTCTGCTGAAAGAAAAGTGAACTCAATATTTGGGGCCAACTAATCTTTGAGAATTCTGTTGAATCCCTGCATAAGAAAGCTGAGCCTATAGGAGAGTTAGGCAAGACCACTGATTCACGACAGACAGCTGCCAAAGTAGTCCCTGGGTAAAAGCATGAGAGCAAGGAGTCTTAAACTCCTTAGGCACATTTCAGTGCGAGGGAAAAACCCCAACAGGTTGCTGCACATTTGGTATCACTGCCACATGGTGATGACTCCCAGTTGATAGTGGATTGCCTGATTCTGTCTGATGTCAATTTCTGTTATTCAAACTCCAAAACTGGTTGTGTTAGGACTGACAATTGAGAGACTTCAAAAACTTCTTACATCATGAAACGATAGTGGGGGTCAGAAATGGAACTCATCAAAAATTAGGCCATAACTTTTTCTAGTGTAATATGTAGGCAAGAGGTTCATGAAGATAAATCAATGTGAACATCATCAAGAAGCAAAACTTGAGTTTTAATAATTGCTGGCTTTTTAAGCCCCTTGTTGCAGTGTGTTTTGCCTGTGTCCATATCTGTGTGCGGCAGCTGAGCTATGCTCTATGTATTTCAGAAAAAAATGTCAGACTTGACCCACATTATACTTTGCTCCTCTATTCAGTTTGGTTAAATTACTCTGCAGATTCACCATCTCCTTTTTTATGTTGTCTAAGCCCTGAGTCAACCTAACACTGTGGTGTACTTGAAAAAAGAAGCAATGACGGAGGCAGAGAAAAAACATAGTTTTTAAGTTCCCTGGAGCTGGTCAACACCTAATGTCTCTGAGGACCCAGAATTACCACTGGCATGAAGTGTCAGTGCTTGAAAGTAAATACTGAAAATTAACAAGATAAAATCAGGCTGCACAAGTGCTTTGCTTTCAAATACTGTAGTTACTGTAGCTTCCATTCACAAAAGCACTTGATTCTATGCCTAATTTTAAAGCTTCATTTTAAAAATTAATCCAACAGGATGTTGGTAGATGCACTTAAGCAGGAACAGAAGTGGGAATCCTGCTGGGCAGGGCTGGGCAAACTGCACCCTCTGGGCAGCACCAGTGGGGTTGGAGGGCTTGGGCAGCCTGATGCTCTTATGATGGGCCTGGTAGATTGTGGGGGGGTTCTGTTGTAATGATAGCACAAGAAGAAGAGAGACAACCATGCAACCCTGAAAGACTTAAGTTTGTCCCTGGAAGCATTTACAACTTGGCCATCTCTCCTAACTCAGATATTCTGTCACTTTAAAGGAGGTAAAGAGGGAAAATAGAGGGAAAAAATGAGGAAATGCAGCAAAGGCTTTGATTTGTCTGCGGCATAAAACTGGATTATAATGTCATTTGCTAACTGACAGATCATTTAGTGTCCTGGAAGAGTCTGTTTTCACACTGCTGAAGCCCTCACAGGGGAATTCTGTGTGGGCTCCTTATTGTCAGAGCTATTTTTCACCCAATTTGTTTCCAAATGATGTCTAACCTGAGGTCTTCCCACTGAGAGGGCTTTAAGCAATGATTAATGAGAAGTGTTTTGCCAGCCCCACCTGGGGAATGGCCCATCTGCGAACTCAGGTAAGATGGAGCTGCCTACAAGGCACTGGCTTGTGAATGGCAGGCTGCTTCCCAGGGCTTGAGGCATAGCTGACAGCAAAGGCAAGGTGTACTCAGTTTGCATCTCAGTGATTCATAAAAGGACTGGAGATAAATGTCACTCTCTCTACCATTAACATCTAGTTTGAAGAAACAATCTCCCTCTCTGGGGACTGGTCCCCTTTCTGTTCCATATTCAATTATATTATACATTCAATATAGGTACAGCACATACCTGGGATCTATTTGGAATGGCCTGAGACCTTCAGACATGCTAAGTCTATTTAAAGATGGCAAGTTAAAGCAGGCACAGCCTCACATAACTACCTAGCTTTCAAATACTTCTCTGATTTGAGCTACAAGCTCTTGTCCCTTCCTTTCCGTGGTGGCTCTGCATGCAGCTACCCCTTCACCCCTACCTACCGTGGGCAGCATGGTAAAGCAAGTGGGGAAACTGATTTTCAGTCTACATTCATTTTGTATATTAGACAGTCTTGTTCTGCCAGAAAATCCAATTATCCCTGGCCTCCAAAACAGAGATCTTTTCAGACTTCAGCCTCTTAGTTACATGTAGATGGGACAACCTTATCTTCTACTTTCCTGAGAGACTTCTCTTGTGCATAACATTACTAATAGTGAATGTGAATTTCTTGGTGGCTGCCTAACATGATCATTAAAGTGTTCACATAAAAGTGAAGAAGCCCTGAAAATTTGGTTTCTCTCTGTATTTATGAGGCTGAAATCTGAACATATTTCTTACAGAATAATTTCCCTCCCCTGATTTATGTGGAAGCTCCAGGCTTAGTTATCATCTGGAAATACATTCCTATACAGTCTGTGTCATTTAAATGCAGCATCCTACTGTCCCGTCTGTCAAGACCAAAACATAATGGGTCCAACTGTCTATGAATAAAACAGATTGTTTGTAGGGAATATTTATAGCTGATAAAGAGCAAGAGTTTATATTGGCAAAAGCCGTCCTTCTCGTAAATAGCTAGAGGCTCCCAACATCCCCTGACTTTCAGCAGCGTTTATTCTGCTGAATGTGGATCAAAAACATTCCTCACTCACGGCTTGGCAAGATGAGTTTGACAACGGTTTTCTAACCAACTGTTGTGACACCAGCAGTGCATTTTGCCTGAAATTTCACCTGCAAAGCAATGTCCCACTTTCTTTAACTACTTCTCATGCCAACAACATGTTTACCGTGATTTAGATGTCTATTATACGCATGAACGACTTGTCTACATAATTTCATCAAAAAAATGAACCCTCATAAGTGGCACAGATGCTGGTATGATGGTAATCAAATTAGTTTTTGGACAGGTTTATGGCCACTTGCTGTCAGTTAAGCTCTCTTTGGCTATCTTCACTCCTAATACAGTTTTGATGGTGATTAATGGCTCCATTAATACACTGTTTGTGCTGTGATAGACACCACATTATGGTCTTGTTTGCTGACCACAGCTGAGCATGTATTTTGGTAAACTCAGTTCTGAAGAAAATATTAATCATATTTAATATGTCACTCTTATCTACTGCCAGGCAGAGGTCACAAAGGGAGACCTTGTCCTTCTACTTTCCTCACCATAGATGAGCTTCTGGGCTGCTAAGAGAGGCAGAAGACCCATGAAGAATGTGCTTGGATTAAATGTTCATCAAGTTTCCTCATGCTGGGAACATGCCAACTGTCTCACTAGGATGGTTTTTCTTGTCTGTGCTGCCATGCTGCTCATCCTCTTTTTCTCTCTTGCATCCTCCCAACTTAATTTCTTTGTCTTGAGATCCAGGAAGGATGG
>WBND01001029.1:263145-284723 GCA_013398595.1 Tychaedon coryphoeus | reverse complement strand
AAAGAGCTGTTATTTCTACCCTTATCTCTGCCTTAGAGTACTTGATTTCAAATTCTCTACTTCAAGAAAGGAGTTTCTGCCTTTTTGGCAGGCACCTGTCCTAGAAACCGGGACAATAATTCTTGCTTATTTGAAGATCTTCTCAAGGTTTTGTAAGGTCTTCCCTTTTGCATTTCATTTATTCTCAATATTAGATCTGTGATTTCCTAGAAAGGATGAAATGTGATGATAAAAAAAAATCAAACTTTTCACTTACAATTTTAAAACATTTTAAAAGTGTGATTTGGAAATTATATAAATTGGATTATGGATTATTATTACAGAATAACCTTACTTATATGCAAAATCAGATCACACCTAGAAAACATTTGTACTAAAAAAACCTGACAAACATTTTGCAGATTAAATACTACAGTTCATCAGATCAATATAAATCATGTGACCTGCTACATACTACCTTGACTCTATATCAATATAGAAGTAATTTGTCATTTTTAAATCTAATGCTGAAATGGCTTAAAGACAAATATAGAAACCCATTTTCCCTAATTGAGATAAACTTGACATGTCAACAAATAATATAAATAATGAAATAAAAAGGAGATTGTCCAATAATTTAGCTTGAGTCAATACCATTGGAGTAAGTTTCCCATGAAGGAAAAATGAAAGCTGTCTATTCCCCATGGTTTTTTACTATTTATTTCGGCACACCTAAATATAACTCTTGCCATTTGTGCATGGGAGGGAGAAAAAAGAGTCACTGTCCATACACAGGGAGGTCTATCCATCTCAGCAAAGAAATTGCACAACATTTTACAAAATTAAGTTTTGTGCGACCTTCTTAAATCTCCAAAATTCAGAGATACTTGACATTAAATCAAGAGAGTGCATCAAATTAAGGTAAAACGGGGAAATAATTGGAGAATCATTGAGTTTATAAGCAGGGAGAGCTTTCTTTAAATTTATTCATTGCATTTTCAGCTAAGACTATTTACAAAACCTCTCAAACAGTTATTCTCCTCACAATACTCAAATTCGGTGAGAACCTAGAACCTCTGAAAGAAGAGGGGATTGTAAGAAGTTGCAGAACAGTTGTAAACTATCTACATTAGACATACTTCATATAGGTAAAAAATGCTAGCCATTTCCAGTCTATGTGACCGGGATTTAGCTGCAATTTACTTTAATTCTTTTTTCCCAGCCTTTATCTAATGATTCATAAAAGCAATCAGCTAGGTCAAGAGGCTGCACATCTGGATTGGCATATTTTCAAAACCAGAGAATCTTTGAGGGGAAGGAATGGGAAAAAAAGGTTGCTGCATATGTTGTACGTGCATTATTCTCAGAGCTACAATTGAATTTCAACCTAGTATTCAATGCCTGAGTTACTGCTGTTTTTGGAAGAAGTAACAAAGTCAAATACCTCAGTGTCAGCAGATTTCTTCCCAGTGCTTTCCTTTCTTCCCAGCTCTTGATATTTCCTTCCAGCTATGCGCATTTCCCGATGCTTACCTTTGAAATTCTGCATTTTCCTAGTGTTTCATTCACTCATCATAAAAAAAAAAAATTCAAAGTAATTTCATTAACAATACAAAAGATGGTTGCTATTTAAAATGTCTTTGACAGCTGAAAGATAGATAAAGATATACTCTAATTAGAAAAGAAGAATAAGCTATAATACTCAATGGTGTTTTGTCCAAATGGCTTTCCGGAAATTAGAATTCATAGATTTAAGCCCACACTTCACAGCTCCTAAGTCTTTCAATGTTGAGACTATTCATTTCAATTTCTCTGGTAGGTCTCTATTTGATTACACCAACTGAAAAAAACAAACTGAACCAAACCCTCTAAACTAGACAAAATGGAGGTAACACTTCAAACTTCAGTCCTCCTTACCTCCACAGACTTTTTTCTCTTTTTATTTTGTTGCTGCCTATTTTGCTTCTGTTAGTGTTTAAGGACAGGCCCTGATGCTTTCTACTTGAAGCAGTGGACACAATAAATAGCAGAATATGTGTTTACTCCTTTATTTCATTGAGCTTATGTAGCAAAGTTTTGGTAGTGGAGGGAGGTGGGGCTGCAGAGCTGCCTTCTATGGGAAAACACCAAGAGCCATGTCCAACAGAGCCAATTTCAAGACAGACCTGCTGCTAGCAAAAGCTAAGTCCCTCAATGTGCTGCTGTAGTGCTTCTGGGATAACGGATGTAGGAGGAGGAAAAAAACATATTTAGGAAGAGAAACAAATTGCTGAATTCCCATTCTCCATTCCCCTGCGCTGCTGGGGTAGGTAGAACAGTCAGGAGTGAAGTCAAGCCTGCAAAGAAGTGTGGGTGGGGGGTAGGGTGGTTTTAGATTTTTTTTATTTCTCACTATCTTGCTTTATCGTTAACTCATAATAAATTATGTTAATTTCCCCAAGCTGAGTCTGTTTTGCCGATGGAAGTAATTGGTGAGTGATCTCTCCCTGCCCTTATCTTGACCCACAATCTCTTTCATTGTGTTTGCTCCCTCTGCCCTGCTGAGCAGGACTAGCTGGACATCTGGCAGCCAAACAGTCACCCCACCACAAAAATGTAGGCTCAAGATCCACCAGCTGGGATCCTGCAAGTCTAAGATACCTGAAATTTCAAACATTGTTTTCACTTTCTTTTCTCTAACTCAAAGTACCCAAACTCATCAGAAATCAAAACAATCAGAGTCTGACAGTCTTTTGGCAGTGTCAGCACTGAGATTCTATCTCTCTACCATCCTTTTCTTAACCACCAAGGTCCTACACACAGCCAAAATTTGACCTATATTTTGGGCCTATCTGACGTCCCTGGGCTCCTAACAGTGAAGGCTAAAATTGCATTTCTGTTTGATTACCTGCACCCAAAATTTACCTGATACCAAGTTCTAGGTCTATTAGGTTTTTAATTTTATTTAAGAAATATTTTTGCTATTAGCCATTATACATTACTTCTTATAAAATTCTAGTGGAAGGTAGAACTATTTTCAAAAAATAGCCTCTGCTAGCAGTACTAGCTCTGAATATCACACCCTTGCTACAGCATGCTCCCACTGGCTATGCTGGGCAGAACTGTACTGAAGAAATGTTCTTCTGAAAAAAAAAAAAAAACAACAAAACTAAAATATGTTTTTAAAAGTGTACCAGCTGTCCTTTCAAAGTCACAGGACTGGTCATCCAGAGCAACTAGTGAGGCAGCAGGGGTGCACACTGGTGGCAGGAGCAAGGAGAGTTGCTGGGTAAGAGGGCCTCAAGGCTGTCCTGCCAACCAAGATTGCATTTTGCAAAGTGCAGGACCAAAGATCATGGAATAATTGACTCAAAGAATGGTTTGAGTTAGAAGAGACCTTAAAGATCATACCATTCCACCTCCCTGCAGTGGGGAGGCACACATTTTGCTAGAGCAGGTTCTTCAATGTCCTGTCCACCCTTGAACACTTTCAGGCAGTGGGCAGACACAGCTTTTTGGGGTATCCTGTGCCAGTGAGCCATCACCCTCACAGGAAAGAACTTCTTTCTAATAACCTATCCAAGTCCTTCAGCTTAAAGCCTTTGCCCCTCATTCTTTCACTAAAAAGACCCCTACAGCTTTCTTGCAGGCTCCCTCTACGTACTGGAGGATGCTGAAAGGTCTCCTCAGAGCCCTTCCCTTCTCCAGGCTGAACAGCCCCCAGTCTCTCAGCCTTTTCTCATAGCAGAGGTGCTCCATCCCTCTGATCATCTTGGTGTCCTTCCTCTGGATCCATTCCAACAGGTCCTTGTCCTGTGTTGTGACCCCAGGGCTGTATAAATTGTTGCAGTTGGGGTCTCATCAGTAGAGGGGAAGAATCCCCTCTCCCTCCCTGCTGCCTACATTGCTTTTAATGCAGCCCAGGATGCATTTTCCTCTCTTGTGGCTGGCAAGATAAAGAGAGTTTGTCTAAAGGAAAGAGAAAGTAATAAAAACAAGATTTGGAAATAATACTAAAAAAAAATGCTTTTAAAACCAAACAGAAGAAAATGAAAATATCCATTCTATAATAATAGGCAGACAAAAATTCTATAACAAAGGCAGACCCTTTTACCAACAGGAGCTGGATATTGACCCCAAAAGAAATCAATGGTAACTCCACTGAAATCAGCTTAATACTGATATCATTATTATTAAGTTTATGCAAACAAGATCAGATTCCGCGTAGTTTCACAGAATCTCAGAAAATGAAGGGTAGTTTGTAATGTTAAGCATATTACTTGTGACTAAAATACATCAATTACCTTCAGAAAATACAAACATATAAAAAATGCTTGCAAAGGGAGAAATTCCACACTAATTATTGCCACCAAAAAGATGCACAATAATTAAAGTATTTAAATGCTTTTCTGAATTTCCAGCTGTCACCTAATTCCTTCCTGAGATATCATGAACATTTTCATCACTTTTGTGTGATGAACACACTAAAAATATTTGCAACACCTCCTTTGCATTTGGTGACCTTGTCAGTGTGCTTGACACAATGAATATACTGAAATTTATTATGGTTCAGAATACTCACTTCAATGCTTTTGTGGATGAGATGATTTTTCTATTGAGTGGTCTCTGTAATAATTTTCTAGCATTTTGAGCTAAGCAAGTACATTGATCTCTCAAGCAGACACACAAGTCCTGACACTTAACATCTCAGATATCTTGCATCACAACCATATTGTGCCTAATTTTCTTTTTAAACTTAATTTTCGCCCTAGGAATGTTTTTCTTCACTATGAATTAACATGCATCATAAACCCACCTCCACTAGGCTAAAATACAGGACCAAAGTGAATAAATCTCACTGTTAAAGTTGTTAGGACTTTTGATTTTGTTTTCAATTGAAATTATTGGCATAGGATTCAAGGCAAGCGTATTAAAAAACATAAACACAATTAACTGATACAGAATCACCTATCTGAAAATTCATTGCAGAGAGAGACCACCATTCTTACAAAAAAACTCTGAATACCAGTACATTTTAACAAACTCTGTGGGTTGCTAAACCAGGGGCTTGTGTAAATCTTGGAGTGATTTGCTTTCATATTGAAACACCTGGTTTCAAGTCGTAGAGTGTGTGTTTTGCACAATGTAACTCAAAAACTGCAAACCATAAGAACTTATGACTAGTATGCCACACGTAAGTGACAAAAACAAAGCAGCAGTATAAATGCAATGGAGTAAATCAAGACCCTCTGTAACACATAATAAATCAATCATAACTGCCAAAAATTACTAAATACAGAGCAATTAATTAAAGATTCTACCTTGTCACTAGACAATTCAAGTATAACCATTAGCATAGGCCTCTACCTTTTATCCCCACCCTTCTTGGAGTGTTTTTCTCTCCTCGTTCAAGCAATATCCATGAAAAGCATCAGGAAGGACACAGAGAAAATACAACTGAAGAAAGTGCCATGGGACGTTTTACAGCCAGGAGGTGGAAAACATTGATTCTGAAAAGGCGAACATAATGTCAGGCTAGTGGATTTCATCCCCTGGAGATAATCAGCAAAATCTATCTGCTGAATTGTATATATATTTTTTTGTTTGTTTGTTTGTTTGTTTCTCTGTCTGTGCTTACTGTTCAGAAGGCAGTCCCCAGGCCTGGCCCATGTTGTGTGCTCTCTCTGGTGCACACTTGCCAGTCCAAAGCAGGAGCAGGGCACAGCCCTGCTCAACAGCATGGATTTGGAGAAACCTCTGCCATGGACGCAACATAGCTGAAAGAGGAGGACTTGGACCAAGTTCATGGTGTGTGTTCACAGATTGGAATGTGCCATCAGAAGCACACTGTAGCACACACAGACTCCACTCTTCAGTGGACAGTCTGGGGCTGAGGGCAACGTGACCCCATCAGTGAGAGGGAGCATGAGGCCAGTCATCAGAATCCATGAAACTCCATGTTAAACCACTGTCACCACCTACTCTTGCCAGTGCACTGGGTTGCAGAGACCACATCCAGAAGCACGTATGCCCTGAAGAGGTGAAGAAACTGTGCATTTCCTTCCAGTAATAAAATGTGAAAATGTCTCCCTGCTATAGATTCACCCAGCTGAAAATGAAGCCAAGTTTTCGGCCTCTCTCCCAGGAAAAGGTGACAGAAAATAATTACAATTTCCATATTTAAAGCTGAAATCTGGATTCCAGAGAGACACCACGATAACAAACCGCGGTGGGATATTTTTGCTAAAAACCTTCCACATAGTCTATCAAAAAAATTATTTCTGATTCCAAGAGTAGCATTCCACCTACTAGTTACCACTGGGTATGCTTGACTACAAGAAGATGTTGCTTCTTGCATTACCCATTTTTGCCTTGAGTTATTGACACATTTTAAATTATTCTACTTTTTGTCCATACTTAATAGAACAGAAATCTGCTACAAAACATCTTTCTTAACAGACTTGCCTCAGGTACTGTGCAGAGATTCATGATTTAACAGCTCCTCCAAACAGACAGGCGTAGAGCTTGTTTAATAGGCTTGTTCAGCCCTTTGGCTTCTGTGAGTTATAAGTGGATTATAGAGGCTTGCCTGCCTATCTTTTTACACAGCCTCCCAAATAATTGTCATAAATATCCCTATTTCCTTAACCCAATTAACGAAACATAGCAAACATCTAGTCTATGGCTTCTATTGATGAAACAATTTCTTAGGAAACACATAACCATTGCCACCCCATGCTACACGCAGAGGTTCTAGTCTCACACTAAGAAGGCAGATACATTTGAAAGAAAAGAAAAAAAAGATAAATATATTTTTCTTCCTACCATGAGTTTTCAGAAGGCAGGTTTAATGGGAAACACATGGATTCATCATTGTTGAAAATCAACCTCACTTCAGATGATAATTTATCCACTTTCTAGAAAAAGATATTTATGCATAAAAATTACACTCTGGGAGTTTTAACAGCCATTTTGCAATCCTGTAAGGGTAAATGGGATCCTGCACTAAAGCAGTCAACACGGAAGCATTTCAGCAGCAAGGTGAATGGAGATCACTCACACAAGCAGGGCTGGCAGTTCTCAGACCTCAATATTTTGTCTTTTTCATAAGCTAGGCAAAACAAAATTGCTATTAAGTAAACTATTTCATTTATAATATAAAACACTTAGAAGAATAATAGTTTCCCTATTCAAATAACAGCTGTATGGTAACCGCACTAGGTTCATGAAAAAAAAAAGATCGTATGAAAATCTATTGAAATATTAAATATTTATGCTTTTAAATCTTCATCTATTTCACATCCCCTTAACTATTTTAGCATGATTTTATGAATATTTATTGTTATAAAAACATTCCTTTTGTGATCCTGCTGAAATATTCAGCATGAAGAAAAATGTCATTTACACCACATGATTAATGTCCAAAATTCCTAAATCAACAAGCCCAGAACCCAGGGAGCCTGAGTAAAAGTGGTTACAGCCCAGCATCCGAAACAGGGCTGTTGTGTCATTGAGAACAATGGTGTTGGAGACACCAATACAGCTGCTGGCTGTATTACATTTAAAAACAAGAGGAGACGTGTTGAGGCACTCTGTGGGTAAAAATGTATGTGCAGTGTGATTCAGCATCACAGTAGCAGTGGTGCAAGGAAGTGGATCTGCTTGCTGAGCTAAACAAAACTGAATAGTAAAACAGACAATCTTTTGTGCAAAGGCAGGCATAACTCAAATAAAACCAAAATAAGGATGGAATTAGTGGTCTGAGTAAAATATGTTTGTTTAAAAAGACCATTCCCTCCCGGGAGACCTACACTGCACCCCTTCTCACACTGCTGTAGCATTTACCTGGCTTCCTGGAAAGTAGAGTGCATTACATGCAACTGCTGACATGATCAGACAACACCAAATGCCCCAATTACTTCATTATTTATGAAATGTTTGCTGGGCGCAGTCAGTGGCTTCATGATGGAAAAGCTGAAACAATGAGGCTCTGTCAGTTTTTTGGCAGAGACATATCCAAACACATAAAAACAAGTTAAAACACTATCTTTATGCATAATTCTTTCTTGGCATGTGTCTTCAGTTACCATAATTTGAAGCGAGAAAACACTTCTACTTTTTCTCACTCTGAAATGATGTGGCCAAAAGTGTATCTAATTCTCCCCCTCCCTCAGAAGAGAAACAGCCTTGTCAAGGGCTGGGCTGTACGTGTGCTTGAGATACCAAGGTTCCATTCACCACACAGCTGCACCAACTCCAGCCCTGCCTGCTGCCAGATGCCTGGAGCCACAAACCTACAGCTGCCCACAAGAGTCATCGGCAGCTGGCCAGGGCTCAGCTTCCCAACCTGACCAGAGCTCTGCCCTGGCTGCTGATCCACTCCTCTTGCAGGAAATCCTGCAAAGCACGTGCAGAGTGGGAGCAGTCGGCGTGCCAAGAGATGGGACCAGCGCAGACAGGGGAAGGCGCGGTGCAGAGCCATGAGTGCTGTGCAAAGCCGTGATTCCAAGCTGATTCACAGCTGGAAAGCCCTCTTGGTGCAAATAGCTCATAAGGCATATGACCTAAGTACTCGCCCACAGGGCCACAATAACATTTATGTAGCATAAATTAATGTGTTTCAACCGCTAATTCAATCTGGCTAGCTAATTCCTCTGGTTTTGGCAGAGTGTGACCTCTGCAACAAAGTACTGTGCTTGTGGTGATGACTCACAGTTCTGGCTGCCTCGAGTTTGAGAGTCACACGCACCCTTACAAACAAAGAGTGCTATTCGTCAAGCAGCCGTAAAAATATACCTCCAGAATATGTTTGGATCACTGTTAATTGAAATTTCCTTTTTATAGGAGTCTGATCAAAACCAGCTGTGGTTTTGGAGTCAAGCAGGAACAGATTTATATATTACATTTGAAACCTGACAAATTCAGACCTAAGCAGCTGAGTGAATGCCTATAATTGGCTGGAGAGACACATATAACACAAAATTACTTGAGACTTCCCCGGAGGAAAACTCGACATTGGATGTGGATTATTTTTTGCATTTCTCTTTTCTGATTTCCTTTTGAGTGAAAGGCTATATCTAAGTAGTGCCTCAAATTCAGAGGGACTTTATTAGTGCTTTTAACGATGCCATGACTAGAGAACACAAAGGTGAGGCAAATCTCTGAGGACCACATTATTTTTCTTTGCCTCTCTCCAGCAAGTATGATTAGTAACATGCCTGTCGATAGAAAGTCAGCTGTGCCTGCACAAATAGAAATGTTGGAAGGAAAATGCAAGTGGACACCAGTCTCCCGATCTGTAATTTCCTCAACTATTACAAGGCCACTTGGTATTAGTCTGCTAATTCTGTTCAGGTAGTGAAGTCTTACTGAACTTCTAACAGAAAATCCTTTCTCTTTTACCTCTCTCTGGTCAGCTGTTTCCCACTGTGTCAGATCCAATTGTGTCTCCAGCAACTGCTCGTGATAATCCAAGTGTCCGCAAACTTCATGGCTGATGGCTGATTGGAAAAATTCCAGATCTGTCAAGCCATAGGAAGCTCTCTTTAATCATCCTATCATTGTGAATACCCAAGATCCTCATCTGCAGACAACCTTTCCCTAAGAAATCAAATCCAGTTCCAGATTCTTCTCATGACTTTTAACACCAAAATTCAAATCCAAACCTACCCAGAAAGAGTGGGATGCAAGAGGCCAGCTTAGAGAGCTTTTTTTGTTTTTTTTAAATGTGCTATCTGTAATCTTTGTTAATAAATAACTACATAACATACATAGTAAGACCATCAGAAAAGCAGCAGTTCCTATGACTTATGAAAATATCAAAATGAAAATCAACTTGTTAGAAAAATAATCAAATGAAGAATCCGATCACCAGTTTGTGGATAATTTTCATCCCAGCATTGTCCCTTTCAGAATGTCAGTCAGTGGCACCTAGACTAACTTTTAACAATGCATTTCAAGGGTGAGCAAAAGCACAGCATTTGTTGGTTCCAGGAAAAGTAAGGCTGTATCAAAAAGAGCCTAAAAGAATCTCTGACTCACAGCCAGAACAAGATGGGCAGATGAGGTGTGCAGACAATATTTTTTTTTTTCTGAATACACTAGATTAGTTTAATTTTCCTAAACAATTTAGATTAGGAAAACTAAACACTCATTTGCTTACCTAAAATCTTCCTCAGGTGAGAAACAGAACAGGATGTACATTTTGGGATGCCCTTTTTGAGTTATATTTCTAACTATTTTCTATACTGAAAATAATAATCTTTTATTTCATGAAAATGAAACTAGAATTGTCCTAATGTTGGCTTATCTGAATCAGAAGAGTTGAAAAAAAATTGCTCAGATGAAAGACATAGACCCAGTTTAGCATTGTTGAAGAAGAAAACAGGTTGCTTGCAGCATGATTTAGTTCTAAGTGTGTAGTGGCAGGCATCTGTTCCCTATGAAATTTTACTCCAAGGCTTATAGCACCTACTAAGAAATTTTGGAGAAGGCTCAACACTGTCTTTTGGGTGTCTAGCTCATGATTCTCTAAAGAGACCTAGAGAGTAGTATGCCAGGGCATAATCAATTTCTCCACAAAAGGGTAACACCTGTCTTATGAGTTATGGTCTTGCTCCTTGGTCCTCCCCAGTTTATGTTGCACTAGTTAAAAATATATTTTAAAATAAATCTCACTGCTATAGACAGAAATTTCACACATACTGTCTCTTTACTGAAGGGCTTACATTTGAAAAAGTAAAAAAAACCACAATAAAACAGATAGCTAAATGCCAAATTAATTTCTCTAAATTAATTTTATCTCAGAAAATTATGAACACACCCACTTAAGTATGAACACAAGTACAAAAAAAAAAAAAAGGCAAAACAGTAAACCAAGGAACTAAAGAACTAAAAGAACTAAGAACTAAACTATTTCTGCCTCATCCTAAAAAAGCTATGGAAATGAAGAAAATATTATCCTGTAACAGTTGTAATGATAGTAATATTGAGAGACTAAATACTTTTTCAATGTGATTGAAGAGAAATTGTTGTGTGTTGTATTCCCTTTCACAGGACAATAGACATTTTATGATAATTTTGTGTTTTAACTCACTTGGGGTAAATCTGTAAATGTATGTAGAAGACTGTAGAGTGAAAAATAACTCTGACAAATACTATGTAAAATCCTAAAGCAAAGTATGGGAGATTCCAACCCCTTACATTTCCTAATGCTATACAAATGGAGTTTTGTGTTTGTGTTTCTTGTTATGATGATAAAATAAATGTTTCCAGCTTGATGAGGCTACTGTAATTACTTAGACAATCAAAGATTTGTGGCTTCTAGATATGTTTGCTACAATGTGCTTGCATGACGAAATATCCCTGGAGAGATTTGGGAGCCATCATTTAAACAAAATTACACTTCTCAATAACTATAGTTACTGTATTGTGCCAGGATTTAAAACACAACTTATTTGTTTCTGGGGATATCTCCATACGCTGATCAAGTTTCATTTTTTGTGAATATACTGACGACTTCACTCAACACCAGCAGGAGTATTACTACATAGCCTAAAAGGGCTGCTTGTAACCCTGGTTCTTCACTCAGGGTCTGCTACCTAATTGCACTTACTCATTGACATAATGTGGCCTGGCTGCATCTGCTGGGAATTATTACTTCTGCCATTTCCAATATCTTATCCAACAGCACACAAGCTCAAAGGCTTTGAAAGTCATCTCTGTTTCTCATACTTTTTCTTAAAAAGAAAGGGTGATGGAGATAGCTGTTGGTTTCTTTTCAGAACTTCTAAATCTTCCCCATAAAAAAACCTCATATCCATGGATTTTTTATTAGATTCATTATACTCATTGACACTGTGTTTCTTTAGGGCATATTAGATGCAACTTTTTGAATGCAAAACAAAGATTTTTTTTTAGAAGAAAACCAAGAAATTATCAAATTGTAGGTGGAATAGTCAACGTTATTATTAAGGCTATAAATTTCATGGTATCCATAATTAGGTCCATGTAAATATTATATGAGTGAAGCACAGTGTAGTTCTAGTTTCAAAATAAACATATCCTGAGGCAGGAGGAAGAATGTTGAATTTTCATGGTTACAGTGGCTATACATTTCCATCAACAGACACAACAACTAAGGAGTGAAGCAGTCACTATGATAGATTAAAAAATGAAACACTGCACCCCTTAAAGACAGAGAATTAAAACATGTGATAAGAGTGTCTCATTTTTTAAAAGCGAATTTTACATTATACCATTAAGAAATGTGTAAAATAAGCTGGGTTTTGAGGCTTTTAAAATCTTTACACATCAACGGCATGTCAGGTTTGAAAGTGAAAAGTGTCAGACTGATTTGATAAGAAAGATGTCAGGAGTACATTTATTGAGAAACATATAAAGATTTATTTTATTTTATTCTATGAGGGAATAAGTAGAACCAAGGTAGAACAAACTTAAGCAGTGTAAATTATGTTGATCTTGTGCTATAATTCAGTGATGCTGTTCTCAAGTAAAACATAGCTATGTTGAATGGAAGGATTTTAAGCATTTAATGTACTTATTTGCCATATTTTTTTATCTAACCAGAGCTTTTCTAATTTCATAATCCTAACATGCCAACCTCTGAGGTAAAAATGTGAAGGTAGACTCAAAATGCTGTCCTTGTAGTTCCAGTGTAGCAAATGGAAAAAAAAACCACCCTTATCATAAAGGGTCCCAACTTCCTACATTACACCCATTTAATGCAGAGGGATAGGTTCTCATTTAGGAAATAACAGATCTCTCACCTCATGAAGAAAATTGACTATAACCTTGGGGACAAGAACAGTTGAAAAAAACAAGAGAATGAACATAAAAAACTTTGGCTGGATAAGAGTGAAGGCTGGAGATTCACACCTTTTTAAGTGTTTCCAGAAGAACATTAAATGAAACAGCCCAAAATGCCCAAGGTGGGAAATAAAAGGTAAAACTCTGAAGTGTTTTCTGTCCAGAACTACTTCCTGACCTGGTGGACCAAAGCAAGACTTACAAGGTTGCCTCTCAGAGTTTGGCCTCTCATCTTGCTCTTTGGCCAGAGGGTTAGGATAGCTCAGCAAAAAACTTTTGGATCCCAAAGCTCTCTTAGTGATTTTGGGTTTGTGGGGCGAGACTGAGCCTTGTGGCAGTATTCTGATGTGCTTCACTGAGGTGCAGCATGTGTACACACCTTTGTATTTTTGGGTGCCAGAAGGCATCCTGGACTCATTACTTATAACCAAGTGATGCTAGAGAGAGAGATTCCTGCCTTCCTGTCATAGGGAAGTTGTGGGACTTTTTTTGTCCTTACATTTTCCCTGAAGTAGCTTGATAATATCTGGTAGAGGTGTTGGACAAATATGCATAAGATTTACTCATTTGTATCCACTTTAGTAGTTTAGTAGATACCTGTCAATGGTCCTGAAAGGTAAGACTACCACCTTTTCATTTTTTTTTTAGCAGCACTGAAAACCATCTGAACCAGTGTCACAAAGGACAAATGTCTTGTAAAAAGGCATCTGAAGTACTGCCTCTCACTAAAAATACATGTATCTGGGTTTTTTCAACAACATTTGAATTTTGCCTGTCAGTTTCTTTCACCACCTACTTTACTAAAAGCAGATTTAAAGGTACCTTCATGGATGCAGATGCCACTTGAAAGGAAATCTTCCTCAATTAGGAGCCTAGGTGGACAAACAAGTCATAACCAAGAAATCACAAGTCAGCCATGTCAAACCAACAGGGAGAGCTAGCAGAATGGACAAGTCGAGTCAGTGTGGACCCAGTAGAATGCCACTGTTAATATGCTCCTACAGCCTCTCACTCCGCCTGAATATTCAGAGGATAAAGTAGGAAATCTAGGAGTGGTTGAAAGGTGGAAAACTGCAGGAGAATCCTATCTGCCCAGAGCAACAATGCTTTTCCTTCATGCCATGTTTTTTGTCCCTTCCTCCTCCAAAACAGGCAAGCTGCCATAATGTTGAAGAAACAACTCCCTGGTATTAATAGCCCTGAAAAATGGACTTTTAGTAATATAAAACCAAATTAATTTGGAATAGTATAGCTGATAGATATTTCTCCCTCAGAGTTAGCTCAAGAAATTCTTTGTTTTCATGTTGTTCTGAAAGATGAATTCTTCATCCCCACACAACCATATTTTTACAGAAATTCACTCCCACCCCAAAATAAACTAAATTGTGTTTAATTTAAATCCTGTGGTTTTTCAGTGATCTCAATTAATTCACTAATTAACAGAAACCCTTTTAATTTTAACCTTGTAAGTGAGTGATGAAAACAAAGACCTTCAGCAATTTTATTGCCACTAATTAATCTTTACTAGGATCTCAGAATATTTTTTGTGCCAACACTTTGATGAGTACTAGAAGCACCTACTTTTCTGCAAGAAGAACACGTCACATGCTTGCACCTGTGTCCATGGGAAGGGCTGCTCCTGGCACTCCTTATCAAGGTTCCCACACCTGGACTCTGACATCTCCTCCTGAAGCCAGGTTCAGGAACTAGTATCAGACCTTGTAGGAATGAGAGCTGCATCTCTCTGTTTTCCCAGGGGATTAGTGAAAAGAGAGCATCTTCTTCTTCCTGTTTTGCCTAACTTAGAGCAAGGTGCACAGCTGCCCAGGATGCCCTCCGTGCTGTCAGGCTCTTGGTTTCATGCATTATGCTGCAGGAGTTTTCTCTAATTACAAACAGTGAACACTGCACAAGACGCCAGTGCCTCCCCAACGTTTTTCATGTCTTTCTATTCATGTCATCAGAGAAAGTAAGGGAGGTGCACATCAACCTTTTGAAGCATTTTCAGGATAGAAAAATCTAAATTAGTGAAGATTGACAGCACACAATCAAATAAGAAAGGATATAAGTTTTCATAATAATATGGAAAAATGGACAGATTCTCATGTATAATTTGAAAATTATTATCATAACCCTCTAATATAAATTATTTACTAAGAGGCATATATTTACTTCTGAACTTCCCCATTATCAAAAAGGAGTGAAAAGGTTATTCTTTCCATTCTTTCCTTTAAAGGACCTTTCTTTTGGGTGAAGACTTCTGCCATTTTTGTAACATAATTTATTTCTCATAAATTCCTTTTATCTACTGTATTTCCCAAATCTGTTTGAAGTTCAGACAGCCCTAGACAGATGAAGTCACTGACATGTATTAAAAAAAACCCCTGCCTTTGAAATATAATCAATAGTTTCTACATGATTCAACAAAGAAATCTCTAAAGAGGAAACACAATTCCTTTGTGTTCCCATGAACTATACTTTTAACTGCTTTTGTGACCAATTCCGAAGTTTGTACATTTGACTTCGGGCAACTAAAATAATATGAGCCATATTGGTCAATAAACTTTCATGATTTGTAAACAGTACACCTACTATCAAGAAAGAAGGCCTTTAGAGGTGATGTCCAGGCTTCTGGAAATATTCACATCATATGGGGTATTTTTTTAAGTTCACTAAAACCTAAAAAATAGGTCTTTCCTACACTTTCTAATAAAGCATTGTCTCTTTACCATAATGAAAGATCTACCAGCTTATGGCAGTCTATCCCACATTACAGCATTTTTTGGAGCACCATGCACAAATTATTAACAACACTTCCCCTTTTATTGACCACAGAAATTATTTTCTTGAAAATTTTTTTTTTCTATGTTAATTTGGGTTATTATTATGAAAAGATTTTTCAAGCAGGAGAGAGTTATTTGAAGTAAAGGTAATTGTTTATTAGAACACATTCTGCTTCAGATGAGTTGGGGTAAAGCTGTCAGGCTTCATGACAGCAGAGTTCAACTGTGACTACTCAAAGAGACTCCAGAGAAAGGGCTTTCCGGGTTTCAACTAAGAGACAGTGCAGAATAAGGCTTTTTGTGATTAAATGATGTTATTGTCACAGTAGAAACCTTCACAGTTCCTGTTTCTAAGCACAGAAAAGCACAGGTTGTTGTCTACATGCACTGTGAAAAAATAGTTTATGAAACAATAAATGTTCCCACAATACTTTGCAGTTTGCAAACTTTATCACTTTGGTCTTTTCTTCCAGCAAATAATATCAGTCATGCATTCCTATAAAACCACAAATGAACATGGTGGGTTAGGGAAGCAGGGGAGATGCTGCTTCCCTCAGTAAAAGGTGCTCCCATAGCAGCTGCGCAAATTATGGCAGAGATAACTACAAAAGTAGTGTGATTTCCTGCTGGCTGGCCAAGCTGATTCAAGCCAAGTGACCCTTCAAAGCCCCCTGTAAATTTCCTCCTTACACAAGCTCTCTGAAGAAACGCTGACCTGCTGCTGTCCTCCTTCCCTCAGGGATTCCCCCCGTTGGAAGGGTCGAGATTCCTGACCCCTCTCGGGGTGCTTGCTGCATCCCAAGCAGCACATGCCAACTTCCACGCTCTTCTGGAGTTTCTCCTGTTTTCTTTAGATTCACAATTGCAATTTATACAGCTCTAACAGAGCCCTAATGGGTTTTCTCATTTACTGAAAGACAGAATGCTTTCCTGAAACATTTGCACTCCTTCTTTTTTCGTGTGTAAGGAAGAAAAACTGAAATCGTGGGATGCAGGCACAAATTGAGAAGATGCAGCAAACAAACTTGTTTGTTAAAGCAGAGGTCTCATAGAGGAAATGTGTTTCTACATCATTGTGCTCTGTGTAGACAAAGCAGTTTTCATGCACTGTGAAGGCCAGGCTGCTGAAGTCCAAGAATTCATGTCTTGGTGGTAATGTCTAGCTTGTCCTACTGCCTGCAAAAATTCACACCAGCACTCTGTATTTCCTCAAATATTGGACTCATATTCTCAAATTTTTTAAGCTAGGCTCAGGATGCCATCTTCCCAGCAACTCTTGCAACCTTGCTGTTTTCCAATAGTTAGAGATCCATGAATGAATCCTGCTAAAAATTAGTGGAGGAAGCACTTAAATAACAAGATAACATGGTAGTGTTATTGAGAACTGCACTCAAGTGTGAGTGGGAGAAGGTACCTCTCATTGTCTCTCCCTTCAGGACACATCCAATTAGCCTCCCCTGAAGTGTGGAATTACAGCCAGGTCTCCCCACTCATTTTTGCTTCTTAAAGTACCCAGATATGACATCTATTCCACACTAGATTCTATTACCATGATAAAAAAATCTATTTGGAAAAACTTGAAGAGGAGGTGTGCAAATATTTGACTTTTTAGGTTAGAGCTGGTACAATGGGATGACTTATTTTGATCTTATTAACAAAGAGAACTTCCTTTCACCAAGAAAAACAGGTGGAAAAATAAAGGAAATTGGTGAAAGTTTAAATTAAATTGAACCATTTAATATGGATTTTATTTATTTTTCTGATGTTTATTCTTCACAGGAATGATATGCCTCTGGATAAAAACCAAAAAACTTCCACTTAAAAAATCACACAAAACAACAAAAAACAACAACAAAAAGTAAAAGAAATGCTGGCTTTTCATTTGTAACTCTGACAAAAATGTAATTAAGTCTAAATGTTCCAGCTCAGCAAAAAAGATGTGCTTACAGAAATTATTTATGTTCATAGTTTAAAGCATTTATAGCTTATTTCTTTTGTCTTTAATGGCAAAAGAAATAAAAGATTCTATATACATCAGATGTAGTTTCCCTGAATGTAATGTGGGTAACGATAATTACTGAGCTTTTACTTTTTATGAGTGTTGTTTAGATGAAATTCAAAGTATGAGAAAGTTCAACTGTGACAACATATTCAAATATTAACACAGACACAGGCAGTTTTCACAAAAGTATTTGCCATGCAAAAAATATCACTTAACTTCAAAAGAATCACGTAATCTACAGGTGAGACACTGAATTTTTCTCTTGCTTCTAAATGGTGCAGCTTCAAGGACACGATTCAACATAGATAATTTGATCTCTTGAAGAGTGGATGTGACTACAGTATGGACCAAAATAAATATAGATTTGTGTGTGCATGTAAATTTGAAATTCAGCCAGTTTCATTAAAAGGATCTTGAAGGTTCATAAGCTTCCACATCCTTTCAGATGAGATACGAATGATTTATGGACCAAAACTCATCTTAATATTTTAATGCAAAACATGGCAAACTATCTTACTGCTTGCGTTCATTGAAAATTGACAAATATTTTTTGACCAATAGGTTTTTCTCAGTTCAGCTGAAACCTTTACAAAGATTTTTTATCAAAAGATTGAGCATCTGTTGATAACTTCTCCTAAGATATTTGTAGAGGTTCTTCTGTAAGTAATTATTATCATGTAAATGGTTCAGAAAATATACTGTGGAGTTGACAGGTAAAACTAGAGGTGTTTCAACGTATTTGACCCTTTGTATATATTATTTCTACCAATATTTTGTATTCCTGACTGGATAAATTGCACTATTAAAATTATATTTATACTTTTCACATCCACTATTTTGAAATCAAAACAATTCCTTGTTAAAATTCATTAATTTGAATTTTATGTGGTAGTATTCTCTTTAAAATACCTTAGAATAATTTTTTATGCTAAAAAAGCAAAGAAAAAAAACCAAAACCAAACAACAACAAAGAAAACAAAACAAAACAAAACCAAACTGAAGCAAAACAAAATTAAAAAAAAACAACAACAAAACAGAACAAAACAAAAAAAAACCATGTAGAATTAATTCCTGTAAAAATTCCTATGGTCTTAGGTTTGCTTAAACTTTTCCCTGGCCCCCAGTAACTTGGAGATGGTATTGCAATTTCAGGTGAAATGAATGAAACCAAAGAAGATCTTCATATGAACTTTTTAAAAGTGAAAGATCTTCATATGAACTTTTAAAAAGGGGAAGTACTATATTTTTCATATTTGTATGTTAGGTGACATTCAGATAGCTTGAAAGGTTGTTTCTAATGTTAATCAAAGTAGTCTAGGAGTCAGATCTTGACTCTCTTGGAATTTTTGTTTATAATTTTCTCATTTCATCTAGGCTAGAGGTGTTATTAAAGTACCTTTGCATAGGGTAATTTTGCTAACACTTCTTTCTGGACCAAATTAAGCTCAGAAGTAGGAAGGCATTAAAGCTAAAGATACACAGTCAAAAAGTCTGCATAAAATACTGAGCAATTTCTCATGCAATAGTATTATGATGATACATTTTTGCAAATAGAGAATGTAAATTGCCTTTCATATATGAAGATGAATCTGAAATAAGGTTCAAAGAAAGAAAAAAGCTTTTTAAAGTGTAGATGCTTTATTTGTTATTTTCCTGCTTATTCTATATTTTGTAAATATGTGATAAGGTAGTCACAAAGATATCTTTTAAAATTATTTTATTCGTAGGATTGCTAAGGTAAAAAAGACTAACAATCACTAAGTCCTAGCTCCACAACCACGTTCGTCAGTAAACCATGTTCACAAGTGCCATATCCACATGATTTACAACAGTTCTAGGGATTGTGATTCCACCACCTTGCTGGGCAGTTTGTTCTTATGTTCTTCCTTTCCATGAAGAAACTTTTTTCTAATATCTGATCTAAAGCTCCTCTGGCACAACTTGAGGCCATTTCCCCTTGTTGCTTGTTACATGCAAGAAGTGGCTGACCCCCACATGGCTACACTCCCCTGTCAGGCAGCTGCACAGACCAGTAATGCCCCTCCTCATCTTCCTTTTCTCCAGGCTAAACACCCCCAGACCCTCAGGACTTGTGCCCCAGACCCTTCCACAGCTCCACTGCCCCTCTCTGGACACACTCCAGCCCTTCAAGGTGTTTTTTGTCATCAGGGTCCAAAACTGGACACAGCACTCAAGGCACAGCCTCACTGGTGCTCGCTACAGGGGGGACAGTCAAGTGCTTGCTCCTGCTGGCCACACTATTGCTGATACAGGCCAGGGTGCTCTTGGCTACCTGGGCACACTAACAACCAACAAACTCCTCTTGTTTATTCTATTAAACAAGATGGGCCTGAACTTAAAATGGCTTTTATTTCCTCTGTAGTTTTTTAAAGCAAAGCTACTGTCTGCACAGAAGGGGAACCAAAGCAGTGCAAAAGGTCTAAAAATCTAGACTCCCATCTCACTGAGAAATCTTTATTAATGTGATGTGATCATTGATGGTGCTGAATAAAAAAGAATCATCTCTGAACCCAAGTTCCATGTTTTATGTTCATCTCCATTAGAAAATGATGGGTCTGACATTAGATTCAAACCAAAAGACACTGTTCTCATACCTTTTGGGACTATCACAGTGAAGTTTTTGTTTCAGCCCATTTCCAATACTAATGCAGCCTATATTGTGAACATGCCAAGCTCTTGGAAAAAGTAGACATACTTGCTCTGTAAAACAATCCTTTCAGAGAAGAAGAAAGACATATCCAAGTTCCTTTGAACTAAATGTTAGCTTGTAAATTGCTGATGTGAGAATTTGTATATTTCTACCTTATATTGAATTGACAAAATAACATCAAGAAATAACCTTCATTCTTTTGGATGTTATTTCATAATATTTGAAGTTGGTACTTTCATCCTATTAACATTCATCCTATTATAATTATATAGATTTGGGTTTTCTTAAAATTTCCAACCTAGTTTTCAAAAAAAATTAAAAGATTTTGGTAATTAGGGACAATGAACATCACTAACCTAGAAAAAGGTTCTAGATGAATAAAGAAAAAGAAAGGTAATTGCAATTTTTTTTAAGATTTAAGTCAGAAAATTGGAGACCATGAAATTATTTAGCTTTAATTTTTGTGATCCAGTTAAAAGGTTATTAGTGTCCATTCAAAATCTTAAGGAATTTGCAAAGGAAATGCCAAGAAAATGCATAATTATAAAAATACATCTTTTAACAAAAAAAAAAACTTTCAGACTTTTAAGATGAAGGTATTACAAACACATGATTTAAGACTATCAAATAATGTGGATGGCAGCCCACCTATGCAGGACAATGACAATGATGAATTCTTCAATTAATTCCAATATTTCCAAATCAGCTGTCCTTTCCCAGGGAAATGGTCACAGCACCAGCCTGGCAGAACTCAAGAGGTGTTGGACAGCACTCTCAGGTACATGTTGTGATTCTTATGGATGTCCTGTGCAGGGCCAGGACTCGGACTTGGAGAATCCTTGTGGGTCCCTTCCAACTCAGGATATTCTGATTCTGTATTTCAATCTCATGGGCTCAGACGCAAGGAAGATTTGGGAAAATGAAGAACTAGGAGCAGACTTGTGTTGTGTTAGAACACCCAGTGTTAGCAGTGTTAATACATCATGGGGCAAAGCATCAAGTCTTTCAAAGTTAAGGAGATCCCCAAGATCAAACCATCAAAAACACTTTTTACAGCTGGAGAGAGTTACCAAACATCATCTGCTCCCAGGCAGAGGCACACACATGTGCATTGGGACTGCTTTGCCAGGGGGGCTGGTCCCGTCAGACCACTTCATCACTCGCATGGCTAAAAGCAGTTTTGCTTTCAGCTTCCAAGGAGAGCCCACTACTCATATGGCACCCCTACACTGAGACCACTTGAGGAATGGCACTGGGACTCAGGCGGACATCACCGAGTCCTTCCTTCCTTCCTTCCTTCCTTCCTTCCTTCCTTCCTTCCTTCCTTCCTTCCTTC
>WBND01001029.1:239453-263033 GCA_013398595.1 Tychaedon coryphoeus | reverse complement strand
TCCTTTCCTTCCTTTCCTTCCTTTCCTTCCTTTCCTTCCTTTCCTTCCTTTCCTTCCTTTCCTTCCTTTCCTTCCTTCCTTCCTTCCTTCCAAACTCGGAGGTTGGGAGCCATGCAACCTGAGGTGGATCCGTCATGATTTTTGAAGCTGTTCCCAGCCTGCAGAAAAATCAAACACTTTCGTCCTCTGTGGTAGTTTCTAAGATGTCTTCATTAGGAGACAGGTGTAGATTGAGCAAATTAATGCAGTGCATGTGCCACACGGGGGTACATTTGGCATATTAGACTACACCACGGTATATTTTGTTGGCTTGGATGTGGGACTCGTGGTGAAGGAGAGGTATCTTTTCCTACAAAACAAAGAAACAAAAGACAAGTTAATGTAGTCAATTTTGAAAATATACTTAATATTAAATCAAAGCAGTAATTTTTCTAGGAGAGTGACTTCAGAAGGTATAGGCATTGATAGGTTTTTTTCACTTGACCATGTAGGAATATTTAAATATAAAAAATATAATATAATTCAAAACAAAAATAACTTTCAAGCCACAGACCAATCTTAACAGAACTTGAAAATATATGACAGTGCTAGAACAGTGAAATTCCACAAGAAAATCTACAAATATCAAATTGAAACAGAACAAGGACTTAATTTTTTTTCCACTTGACTAAAGCCTCCACTGGAGAGTGTTAATACACATGGCAAGTAGACAAATGCTAACTGTCAGGATTTTAAAGTAAACCTGCCCTATAATGATCGCTGTCTCACCAGACAACAAGAATGAAATAATTGTTTTCTTTAATTTTCCATCAGACTATGTAAAGGATCGAATCTGTTCCTCCTATTTCAAACAAAATTTGCTGTCAATTTAGACTTTCATGGGTTTTTTTAAACATTATTGTCTTTGTTTCATAAGCTTGTTTGCTTAGAATGCAATTAATACAAAGAAAATAGTTTGCCAAAGGCACGATCTTCCTGATTCTTTGGCATATTACTTCCCACAGGTTAACTGTAACCCCCTAAACTGGTCCAGTGCAGCTGTACACTTGAAAATACTGAAAAGTCACAGAGTTTATTTTGTGTTTACATAATAGATTTGGTGTAAACACTTATTTTTCAGTATTAAGGATTTGAAGAATTGTGTGGATAAAGCTAGTGTGCTCAACTGAGATTTGATTCCATGCTTCAGCATTGATTTTGGTCAAATAATTTGTTTATAACCAAGAATCCTTATTTTCACAAGAAAACTCTGTTTTGGTAAAAGGTAGCAATAAAACTTCATGGAAATTAGTCTCAATATGAAATTCTATACCTTACTCTGAAATCTTAATAATTGAACACTAAGGGCTGGTGTTTGCACTTTCCAAGTAAGAGAAAAATAATGCACATGGATTCCGATATTTGCATTTTGTAGAGGAACCTAGAATATTACTATTAATCAATAATATCTATCTGTGCAATGACTGCCTAAAAATATGGTGATTTATATTATTATCTCTATTTAAAATTCACCCAAAATTATTATTGATTAAAATAGAAGGCAATTGACTAAACTTATAATATTTAGCATATATAATTTTGCATACATTTATATACTTGACATGTATATTTGCATACACACATGTTATGTGCCTACAGATGTACAATATGATGGATGGGAAGATTCCTATCATCATTATCTAGATTTGCAGCAACTTCAGTTTTAATTTCACAGTATCTAGTAATTTACTTACTAAGAGAGTGTCTAATGCTACTGAAGCTAAAAACAGAAATTAAGATAGGCCATAATTGTATGTAGGCCTCAACAGAATCTTTCACATACAGTAGGTTACCCCAACACCCCAGTTTGTGGCATTTTCAAGTTGAGTGGTTATTCTGTCTTGTGCTCAGAGGAAGGCACTGCCCAAGCAGAGAAGGCTCTCAGCAGGCAGCTCTGCAGCTTTTTGCAGCCTTGGGGAGGCACGAGTTTCTGGTCTCCATTCATCACTACATTTTTACCTGCTGAGTTCAGTCCTGTACTGCTTGTTGATACTTAAAATACCTCACAGACTTCATCTGACTAAAACTGCTTGGTAAAAGGGAAAAATAAGATTATTACAGTCTGCACTTCATGCAAGTTTTGTACATAGGGAACACCAAAGGAAGCAAAGGAAGTAAAACAAAACCCAAACAATAGATGTACCAAAAATGAATGTGTAAGAAGCATTAGCTCTTGGTCTATAGAAGAAATCTTTCAGCGATGGAAACAAAACCAATTGTGTTGGAAAGAAACTGGAATTATAGATGAATATATGTGGTAACTTCCAAGGCATCAGAAGAAGTGACCTGAGGTGTGCACATGTCATATAGCACTTCCTCTAGGGCTGGAGGACAGAAGATGAAGTATAGGATGCTAATACATTAAATTTATTCCACATGTCAAGCAGATTAACCACTTGTTAAACTATCCAAATTTTCCTTGAAATATTTCAGATCTGCTTAGAACATTCAAGGAGAAGCAAAAATCTGCTTCTTAAAATCTAAGAATATACAAAAACCAGGAAAAATGTCCACCTCATCATTGAATGATGCTAATTCATATCAGCAAAGACTCACTTTTCAAGAGCATAAAAGTGCTACTGGCTGGAAACAACGGCCAAAGCAACACCAGTAATCAGCTCAGATGAGTGTCAGGTCTGACTTAGACTGAGACTGATCAATAATGTTTAAAAAAATCAGAATATGATGTCTAAAAAGGATGGTTTTCAGTGATAAAACCATGATTTAAGGCTTTAAAGGAAATATAACCTCAAGGATGTCTAAAGGCTGTTCTCAAAAAACACTGTTCAGGAAATCTCAGAAAATTTGGCCCCACTTGACAAGAAGAAAAAGTAAATGTTAAAGCCAGTTTCGAAAGTTCTGGTCCAAAACTATTACTGTTTTTCCAAGGTGACAGCCCAAAAAGATTTCAAACACTGAAGTAATATCTAATAATACTCAGATTTTTTTTACACGTTTTCCAAATAGGATCTATGATAGACAATAGAATTCCCTGATGAGGTTCAACTATGTCCACTGGAACATGGCAGTAGAGACAATGAAGTTTTTACTTTTCAAGACAGCATTGACTTCCTAATTTAAGGTTTTCTGAAGCACAGTACAGTTTGTTTCTATTATATATAACTAGAGCTGACAACTGTAGCTCTAAAGATACCCACACACATTAGTCAGAAGTGGTTTTGTGTGTAAGGCCAATTTTCAAACAATCAGAAGTTTAACAGAACATCTTCCTGTATTTCTATGGAATATTGAAGATCATAGGTGTTGTTCACTGAGGAGGTATAATTAATATCACACCCATTTTTGCCAGTTTTACTTGTAAATTGCTTCAGCCAGTTTAGAGGTCCAGCCACCTCCCCATCAACAGCAAAAACTTCTTTGTAAAAATGCAGATTTTTTTGTTTCTTTATTTCCTGTGCTATTGCATAAAGAGAAATTGTGCCATTATAAAAAGAGAAGGATTCAAGGCGACATAACTGGATTCTTCCAGTACCTGAAAGGAGCCTAGAAGACAGATGGATAGAGACTACATAGAAGTGTATCTATTGACAAGACAAGGGGGAATGGCTTCAAACTAACAAACAAAAAGCAAGCAGGCTAAGATTGGATATCAGGAAATAAGTTTTTACTGTGAGGGTGGTGAGGCACCATGACCAGGGTTGCCCAGGGCTGTGGCTGTCCCATCCCTGGCAGTGTTCAGGGCCAGGATGGGTGGGGCTCTCAGCAGCTTGGTCTGCTGAAAGGTTTCCCTGTCTATGGCAGGGAAGTTGGCACTAGGTTATCTTTAAGGTCACTTCCAACACAAACCATATTAAGATTTTCTGATTCCAAAGAACTTAAAAATAATCATGATGAAAATTAATGAAACCTTGTGATAAGTTATCATAGAACAAAACTCTAGCCCTCTTTGTATAAAATTTAGGTTTGGAAGATCAGTACCCAGTAAAAATGCATAGTGTAAAGTACCATAAACAGCATAAAGTTGTTGCAACAGCTGGTGTAAGGATTACTTTTTCTACTACAATAAACCAGCTGATGCAAGTGTTTGTATGAGATCACATCATGGCATCACATCATCTTTCATGGACTTCTCATTCCAAGCTGATAATATCATATGATTTTAAACACAGAGGTACTACAGTCCTAGTCAGATATAAAAACCTTCTATGCAGGTTTATGATATATTCATATAGGTATCCTAATATCTACATATGAGGTATCCTAATAATTACATATATAAAGTATCTTAATACCTATATCTTAGAATCTTAACAAGGTAGTAGGACTTGCTGGAATCTGTCTATCCCATGACTAAATGTTAAACATTGCTAATAGCAGCTAAAACAATCTTTGAGCACAGTTGCATTCAGTACTGAGTTTAATATGATCACATTAAAACTGCAGCTCTCCCAACAAAGAACAGGGGCTTTTTGTGCATTATTACATTATCTCTGTTCCATGGTTTGTAAGAATGAAATGGAAAAAAGAGCTACAGTCCCAGAAGTTCAAACCACAAAAGAAAACCAAAATTAGAGGCTGTCTTTATCACCTGCCAGCTAATGACTTCAGGCTGGAAAGTTTTGGAAAATTACCATCAGTAGCCAATTTAAATCCACTAGAAAAATTTTAATACATCCTCTCCTCTTTCCATATTGCACAAAACCTCTTGTTTCAAAAGTAACACCCATATTACAACATTTGTATATTAACAGAGGAAAATCTTAATTTACAATATGACTGTAAAATTAACAAATGAGGAACACTATCAAGAAACTTTTTGTGCACAAGACAAACTTACTCTGTATGAATTGCAGAAGTCTTAAATGTTGAATTAGCAATGAATAAATCTATAATGATTGTGATATTGTGTAAACTAGCTAATGAGTACTAATGAATGAAAAATTTCACTTGAAGTATTCAAAAAATCAGTGAGAACTGGGATGTCAAGGAGTTCTGGACTACTGCTTACAAGAAACATGGTTCCACTAGGAGGAAATCACATTTTTGAAACAGAACAGGAGTTTTTTTAGCCACCTAACTCCCGTGTGAATGTTCTGGAAGTCCAAGGCTCCCCTGGGAGGGGCATCCAGGGGGTGGCACCGAAACGGAGGGGATGAGCCACCAGATAAGGTGAAAGCTTGCGGGATCCCAGCTGTTCTCACCCGGCAGAGCACTGAGAACACGAGGCTGCTCCTTCCCCCGACCCTCACCCAGCCTGCTGAAGCACTGCACAGGTCTCTGCTCCCTGGGCTGCTTGGCTAATTAAACCATGAAACTTGCCACGGGGTTGAGATGGTCTCATGTCCTGAAGTAGTCACACACTTGCCACTCTGTCCATAGGAGAAAAGGGTGTTGTTACAAGACCTAATTAGCAGAAGTAGTCACATTACAAAGGTCATCTGATGATAGACTATAACACCATTACCCACTTAAAATAGAAGAAATATCCATCCAGCCTCTCCAAACACCTCGAAATAGGAATACTTCAGCTTTCCCAGGGGTTCATTTACTTGCAGCTCAGCACAGGCAGTGAGGACAGGATGTCTGAGGGCTGGTACTAAGTGTAAGGCAGCCTCAATTTATATCATCCTCCTATTCTGAAAAAGTCTTTGGCATTTTCCTCAGTGGGACTTGACAACCCTGTTTTACACAGCTATTTTTAAGCATTCCATTTGAAGTAAATATGTGGTCACTCTGTCACCTTTATAAACAAAGGATGAGAGAGGCAGTCTATGCCTGAAGTGCTCAGAAGCTTTTATTTTTTTGCTTCAGAGGAACTCCTTCCAATGTACACATATTCCTCTTTCTTAAGCATCTGTACAAGACTATTTGTTATGTTATGCTCACTATCCTGCATCTTCCAATAGTTACAACTCTGAAGATTAGTGTATTTAGAAATAGGCTTTATAAAGTATTCTGAGAGGATTCTCCCCAAACGAGCATAATTTCATTCAGCAGCATTCTAATTATTACAGAAAAGCTAACAGATGCTCACCCTCTATCTAGAAAATTGATAATGGTCTACCTATTGATAGATGTAGCAACAAATTCAGCTTTAAGTAAATGGAACATCCCAAATAATCATGTTAAACTTCTTGTTTATTCTGGTAGGTAATAATAGGATTTAAACACAGAGTGCTGCTGAAACTGTAAAACACACTTCAGTGCCAGGGGAAGAAAATTTCATTACTACTCAACGCAAATTATGGGAGATTATTTAATTAGGATCACTTTATCCTTTAAGCAAATAAAAGAACCTGTGTCTGCCTTACTCCTTTCTGACTCCCACCATCAATTCTCTGAATCATTTTGATCTAAAGCATGGTCTAAATCCACATCATATGCTTCCATAACACATGCTTTACACTTATTAGCCATTTCTAAGCCTCTTCTAAATGGAAGGGGGGGACAATAGTTTCTAACCATGTGCTCCAGAAAGAGATTACTTGCTAGTATTTAATCTTGCTTTCTCTTCTTTCCTCTGTTTTCTATGGTCAATTATCCTGTTTTCTGCTGTTATTTCTTTTGCTAACAACAACATTCTACAGCCTTATTCTCAAGCCTATATTCCACACTATTAAGATCTTATTATATATTCACACTCCAAACACAGAAGTTTTTCAGTGAAGTCGCTATGTCATAGCCATTATAGTAAATTCAGTGCCTATGCCTTTGCATCTTTTGTCCTGTAAAGCTTTGTCTTAGAATGGTAGTAATTTTCTTAGGTTACTTATGCCTTAATGTGTTATGATTAACTCAATAACTAGTTACTATGATAATACAGGTGAAGTATTTACAACAGTATCAGATATATGGTATTACAGCTAAAGCTACTTATATATTAATGATTATCAGAAAAATACTGACTGGACCTTGAAAGGCATATTATCTCAATGCACAGACTTAAGTCCCATAAGTCCTTTCATTTCTGAGTCACTGTAATTATTTGTTTTCCCCTCATTCTTTTGCTTCCATGGTTAAGTTCTGATCAATTTTGAGTAGTTGCTTTCATAACATTCTTTTCTCTCCTTTTTTTTTCTGTAGAAAGAAAAAAAAAATAATCCCAGAGGCCAAAATCCCTTTTTATGTTTTCTACATTACAATATCAAAAACACTTTGGTATGTACGAACTGTTGTGCATTTGGGTTGTAGAAGTGACTGAATTTGAGTTGGAAAAAAATCCAAAGGAATCAGGTTTTGTCCAGTATTACCAAATATTCAGTATGATTTTATCCAAAGGGTGCTTTTCCATAAGTATGGCAGTAGCAGCACAATCACTATCACCAGTTAGTACCATTATTTCCAAGTACAGGAAATTAAGAATATACTGAAACTTACCTTTAGTAATATGTATTGCTATGTCCCAAGTATCACCTGAAATAGAGGTTGAAGGAAACATGCCTATGTAAATATTTTCTCAAGTAAAGAAACAGAAGTAAGAATGTAAACCTTCTGATATGCTGGAAGAATTTAATACTGTGGAAGTCAAAAAAAAAAAAAAAAAAGAGAGTCCTGGGTTCAAGTCAAGGGCTTTCTTGATTAAGTTTTCTCCTACTGGTATAGAGTGGAGGCCTATGCTTCCAAAAATACTCTAGGAAAAATTGCAAATAAGATTAACATTTTTGAGAAATATTGTACTATTTGTTAACCCCCCAAATTGTTGCATAGTTTCCATGTAATATTTTTTTCCTCAAAATAGTAAGGAAGGTACAGAATTTTATGTCTAAGATAAAAAGCATTGCCCAGAATTATATTGCCAAAAATCCTTATTCACTCAGAATAAGTCACCTTGAACAAAATCCGTCAACAAATAGACAAGTGGTCTGAACCACCAGGATTAGGAGGCAGAAGATTGCCTGAAGTTTCTTTATAAACTGACTAAGCAAGACCACTTATATGATCTAATCTTTCTCTCACTGCTGCATCACCCACTCACAGGCTTTGAAGGATGTGTGATCCAAATAAAGAGAGATATGGAGTAGAATAGATACAGAACAAGTAAATATATTGAGGACTGAGACATTTCTGGAAAACTCAGGACAAAAGTGAGGGGTGAAAACCTATGTATAAATTGGAATGCTCCATGTAGGACCCTGCTATGGAGCTGAATTTTTTCAATAGCAGGTTAGAGCTCATCATGGGGAGGTGAGTGATCATGTTTACTTCATTGAGGGCTGGTGCTACACCATGAAAAACTATTTTAAGAACATTAGTATTTAAATGATGTTTATATTTTCATTTGCCATCTGATTAGTTTTGAAAAATCCATTGTTTAATATCCATTTAATCTAGATGGAGACGACACATCTTTTCTACATTGTGTTGAATGTCATTTGATTTGTTAGAGGTTGGTTAGGTACTAGGCTCTTGCAGCATTTAGTCATGGAGAGAACCTCACTGGAACCCCGTCTCCAAGGTAGGTGTTGAGCATACCTGAAGTTAGAGAGAGAGTTCAGGACTTGCATTGGGCTTTTGAATTCCAAATTGCATACAAAATTAGGGAATGAAAGTTTGGAATGACAACAGTAGTGCTGAGAAGTAATTTCACACGGAAGGAGATCTATTCAAGATGACCATCTTCTTTAGCACAAACATGTTGTAAGAGCAATTGAAAGTATTTCTCAGGTTTAATTTTTGGCTTAGAGTTTATTTTGCTCTCATATGCTATTTCAGGAACCTTGCCAGTGTTCTGAGAATGCTCAGGGAGCATATGGTTTCTGGGCAGCATCCTTTCTGCCAGTCCTTGCCAATCTGTACCTCTTCTCCACAGCACCCTGAACAACTGAAGAGTGTAGATCCCTTCTGGGCAGTTTCTACTCCAGACTCCTAGGAGTGAGGACAAAGGGTGTTCAATTCTTGAATTATTTGTTGAAATATTTCTTTGAATTTTAGTGCATTCTCACTTTCCTGGCATAGAATTCTGTGTCAACAAAGAAAAAATTATCATGGATGAATAAAAAAAAAAAATTTCTTTATCTAGACCAAAATCTAAAATTTTGCTGAAAATTATAGCAGGAAAAAACCCAATATTAAAGTAAGCTTTCAAATGGATATGAGTCTTATAAAAAAGATCAGTGATAGCTGCTTGCTCTTCCCTTAGTCATGTGAAAGTATTGCTCACTTATGGATGAGGTTCAGCCTTTAGCTCCTTGACCAATGTCTATTATTCTTTCCATTTTTTTTGCGGAATCCTATTGAACAGATAAAATTGGTATTATTTAACAGCCTATATCCTCTAGAGAACATAAAAAGACTATAAAAGGAAGAAAGAAGAAATTATTTTAAAAAACAATAAAGCAAAACAAAAACCAAACCAAACCAAACAAAAAAAAACAAACAAAAAACCACAGACCCTTGGAGCACTTTGAATTAAGGAAAAAAACAGAATGGTAAAAAGTGGATCTAAAACAATAAAGTAAAACTCTCTCTGGGCAAGAGATCTGAGAAATGCAGACAATGCCCATTCTTCCTAGGACCTAAATTAAAAAATATATACTTCTTTGATCAAAATATATAAAACAGAAATCTTGTAATTTTAACCCTGTTATTGTTGATCCAAAGCAGCCTGTGTCTGATTAGAACATTTTTTAAATTTTTCTTTTGAATTTTTTTGTTTTTAATTTTATGGACAGTGTGGCCTGTAGGACAGCTTATTTTGGACCAAGATGATTATTCAGCACGAGAAAGCAACTTGTCCCATATGAGGCATTTGGAATATTGTTAGTCCTTGACATGCCAATTGAATAAAAAAACAAGGAGACTTTGCCATGTAAACCCATGGGTTTTAAACAAAATTTCTACATGCTTCAGCAGCTGTTGCTGTGGTTTCAGAGTTTTGCAGTTACTGACAATACAGGAAATTTATGGATTTCAATATGGTATATCAGGATCACTCCCGTGCACAGCGTCTTCTGGATAGAGACAGAGAAATAGCTAAAAATGATCTTATGCACTGATCTCTGAACTTAATTGAATGTCTTTTTGTTACATCCAGTGTTTGTTTCCTCTGTGAGAATGTAGTTCAGTATGATTTCACCAGATGTGTTGATTTCCTGTGAGATAAAATATTTTTAACAGTGCTTTATCCCAAACGTATTTTAATTAATATAAGTGGAAGAGAAGAAAAAACTGGGGACAATTTCTGCATTTTAGCTGCAAGTAAGAGGCATGTTTTAATAGACTTGAACCAAAGCCAGTGAGGCATGATTAACACTGTCAGCTTGGCCTGAACAAATGACAGTAGTGCACGAAGAGCAACAGAGTAAAAGCTGAGTATAGGTTACTAAAGGTGCTAAGCAGATGTATCTGGCTGTGTATCTTGCACAGGTTACCTACCATTTCATCCTTCTGGAAATCACTGGTGGTAAATGAAAACACCAACCCCAACTAATTAAGCAATACTAGTTTCTACCTATACAGAACAACAGGAACTATGTCCTTTCTATTTTACTTATGTGCTATTTATTTCTGCCAGTATCTCATGTGCTTCTATTAAGTTTAAAATTCCTGAAAGTTTAAATGAAAATATGACCAAAATTTCCAGCATTCACTATGCAGTGTACATAGTCATCACAAAACATCGTTAGTAAAATAATATTTCTTTATTATTATTATTCCAATTACTTTAGTTATTACAGCAGAATAACGGTCAGTGCTGAAAATCCTGAGGAAAAGACCAAATCTTAAACCTGGGGTGACATACTGCTATGTCATAACGAATCCCAGAAATCTAAACAAGAGCAGGTTCTACCTTCTTCTGTAGCCTGGGTATGTCAAGCCCCATTATGAACATGAAGATTCCGTTGGAGCTTGAGAGCAGAAATGACTGCTTGAATTCTTGATTTCAGTTTCAAAACATAAAATTCTAGAGGTGTCCTTCATAGCTGTATGTCTTTTTCATTAACACTCCATTGTATACTCTACAAATCACTCAGAGAAAATGTTTTGCTTCACTTGAGAGAGCTATATTGTGCTTTGTTGCCAACAATAACGGCAACAATCCCACAAGGTTTTTTCTGTTTTCTTATCGTATCAAGAAGTGTGACTGCTGCAGCCTAACAGATAAATAGAAGTAAATCCAGGGGCAACATTTTCACTGGAATGTGTAAATCACTTCTGCAACATCCTTGTTTTGAGGAGTCTCTGCCTTGTGTGTTTACTGCTCACTTTCTCCCCCTATCTAACATCTGACATAGATTAGTGAAATACATGTAGTTTAGGTAATTGACAACTAGGTCAGTTATTTCTTCCAATGCAAAACTCCATCACCTAAGCAGAAGTGGAAGAATGGACATAGTTCTTACAGAAAGCTTAAGAGTCTGAGTAAATGTCACAGCTTTCTCAGTAGAGATGTAATTAGTCACAGAATCACAGAATCAATCACAAAATCACAGAATAAGGTAAGTTGGAAGGGACCCATAAGGATCACTGAGTCCAGCTCCTTGCTCTGCAAAGTACCAGCCTCAAAAGTCACACCATGTGCCTGAGAACATTGTCCAAATACCTTTTGAGTTCTGTCAGGCTGGTGCTGTGACAGCTTCTCTGGGGAACCTGTTCAGTGCCCAGCCACCATCTAGGTGAAGAACTTCTCCTGACATCCAACCTAAACCTCCCCTGACAAGACTTCAGGCCATTCCCTCAGCTCCTGATCAGCAAGGAGAAGAGATCCGTGCATTCCTCAGTGCAGAACAGAGCAGGACTATCCTCTCCCTTGCCCAGCTGGAGATGCTAGGCCTGATGTACCCCAGGACATGGCAGATAGTTTAATCTTTTTTTGCCATCCTGACATGAATCCATTTGCTAAATTTATTGCTACTGAGGCTATGTCTATTCTGCAATACAAGGGTGACTACTGATGAGTCAAACATATTTAACCTACCTTTTAGAGGAAAAAGGGATGACAAGCATGGCATCAATCTTTAAATATGCTTGAAGGGTAGTCCTGAAAATTATGTAATTAAAAGTCAAACTCCTTTAGAGCTCTGAAATTTGTTCCCAGGAAACTGATAAAAAAAAGAGAGGAAATGATCACTGGGATCAACACGACATACTTGGAAATAAAGTATTATTTTTGTAACGGGGAATCATCGCTAGTACAGCCACTAGATTTATTGGAATAAGTCACCTAAAACAGGCAGGTAAGCATGAGCTGGCTAATATTATGTAGTTGAGCTTTCAGGTAAGTTTTCAGTCTTGCTCCCTGTCAAACGTTGTTTGCAAAGGTTTACAAGGTTTACAAGACAGGAGAGGAGACAAGCCCAGGAAATAAAAATATATTAAAACCAGAAAGTAAAATATAGAAATAAATGGATACCTTCGTTGAGGGAGAGGGTGCCACAAGTTTGTTACTGACATCTATGCATTTTGCATATGTATAAACAACCAGGAAAGGAAGACAATGAGGTAGGTGATCGAACCTGCAGACAATATTAGAGGCAGGGAAGAGATCTGGCGGAAGAAAAAAAACCTTTCTAGGATGTTTCATCTTGAAAATAATATGACCAAAGTGGTAGAGATGCAGCTATTAAAATTACAAATAGGGAATGAGTCCTATTCCTTGAGAAGCAGGTTTAACAACCATCCAAATAGGAACATATTATTTTCTTAGCCTTCCAATAAACATACTAAAGTTTTGTCTGCAAAAGCAAGGTCCTCATGTGCAGTTTCAGCCAAAATTTTAGATAAATATCTATCCCTGCTTAGGCGAGGGACGCAGAAAAAAAGAAGCTAGGGTTTTATTCACCTGGTTTAAATGCATGGAAACAGAGAGCTGCAATTACCATGGGGAGTGCTACAAGGCCCTCTGTGGTTTCTCTTAATGGTAAGCTGCAGTGTCACAGAGTAAACCTAGCAAAGCACACCTGTGGGGACTAGCTGCATCAGCACTTCTCCCCAGCAGCTGGCTGGGGATCATGCCATTTACTTCCAAAGAGCAATGATGGACAAGTGCTTTGTGTGACTGCCTGCTAGCTGGTCTGAGACAAGTTTGGCAGTGTTGCTTTACCCAAATAATATTTCTGTCATCAACTAGCACATCTAAACTTACACCCCCTGAATTCAAAAAGTGAATCAAGACCATTAACTCTTCCCAATGAGCCTGGGAAAAAAGTGAGAAAGAGGATTAAATGCCTAGTAATACCATGGAGAAATATAAACTCAGGGCTGGGGAAACTACTTCTAGCTCCTGGGAACATTTTATATCAGTGTGTGGCTTTTTTCTTTTGTACTCCAGTACTGTAAAAAAATTGAATCACTCTCCAGTTGAACAACATCTACAAAAAAATGACAAAATGCAAGTATTTCTCTGTATACTACACATGGGCTATCTGTAAGTCATACCATCTTTTTCCTTTCTGAATATTGCAGACTCTACTAAGAATGACGAAGAGCTCTATCTTTCACTTTTGGCTTTCCTTAGGGTAAGCCAGATGTCTCATGGAGCTATGGGTTTATTTTTCCTGGCTTGGATGCAAACCTCCAGTTATTAATATCAGAGTGAGCTCTGCTAGCTGACAATTTAAGATAAAGTAAATTGGAAGTGACATAAAGGAGCGTGTGGGTGTTAATGTGCGTCACCGACATTCTTTTCTGACATCCTGAAAGGTCTCATCTGTATGGCCGACACCAGCAACCTTTAGCAGTGAACCTGTGCTGTTAGAGAGTAGGCACTCTCATTGATTTGTAAAAGTGACAGATGCTGCGTGTGGTTGTAAATTAGCCATGTGAAGCCAGTCTCCAGAGATTTCCAAGTGCATTTTTCCCTTTGCAGTGATTTGTGTTCATCCATTTGCCAAGCTGCATGGAGCAAAGAACTTAACTCTTTCACTAATCATCTTGTTGCACTTCACTTTTCTTCTATGTTTGGGTTGGTTTTCTTTTTCCTTCTCCTGTCTCCCCTCAGTTATCATGATTCATGAAGCTAAACTTCTGCTCTGCTGTTATTTAAGATGCTTTTTTCTTTTCTCATCACAGTGTTTCTGAAAAAGTTTAGCAAAGTCATATCAGGATAAGCGGAAATGCCTTTCAAACGATTAAACTTTCTTTTATTTTCAGATATATGCATGCATGCATGCATAAATACGTTAGTTAGTATTTACATATAGCAGAAGGTCCATTCTGGTGAAGACCTAAGTGAAGGCCTTGTTAGCAGAACTGCAGTCCCTGCTCACACTTGTAGACACATAGTGTGTGTGTTTCATTGCTCAGGCAGAAACCCAGCTGTGAGAGAGTTGCACAACTTGAGGCAAGGCCAAGTCATCTTATACAGAAGCAATTGTATCATGAAAGGATGATAGCAGGAAATAAAGGCTCTTCTTTAGGCTCAGTCCCATGATTTGCTTTAGTCTTGTAACAGGTATCTACTGCGATTGTGTGAAATTAAGAGTTATGGGTGGCCTGGAACAACTACAGGGTCCATCCCCACCAGGCAGGCATTCGTTAGAGCACACAATCTGCCTTCTCTATTTAGTCTTGTTTCTTCCCATGGAATTCCAATCATGCCTTTGTAATGCTGATTTTAGATATGAACTTACACAGTAATTCATGTACTATAATAAATCAGAAGATGAGACAAATAATCAACCTTCTAATAATCCAATTTAGAGCATCTAAACACTTATAAGAAGTATTTATGTGCCACTGCTGCAAAACAGAACACTGCTACAAAACTGAACACAAAGCAAAACAAAAACATGTCAAGACAAATTATTCCCTGGACTAAATGTCACCAGCTGTAAAAAAGCACCATGACAAAATGTGGAGGTTAAAAGGTCATGACCCCATAAAACTACTTTTTTAACTCCTTATCCTAAATCACTTCCAATTATGTATGGTAAGGTCTTTCCATTTTGAAGTAGAAAATACTTTTTCTGAGAACTTCAAGCTGGGCTTTCATCATGGATACAGAGGTGAAAGGTTCAAAGTTTTAGCTGCTAAACCACCAAATATCTGGTCTCTCTTCTATTCTCCCTCCCTTTGAAGTTATTAGCAACAGTTATTTCTAGAGAGTATTCATTCCATGGGGCGGCCTTGTGCAGCAGTCATGGTAGACTCTCTTCCAGCCTCTTTATGTTTCTACTAGTTACTACTCCCATTTTCTTTTGAGCTTTAGCTAAATATATATAGGCACAGCTTTAAAACAGAGATGGTCCTTAAAACAGATTTGGGGGCAGATAGGGGGCAAGCATCCTTGTAATTTATGAACTTTTTTCCCCTGCAACTGCCATGTGATTATTATTAAATCTTACTGCGCTGAGATCATACTCTAGTGCCTGTCCAGACCACCTCGGCGCTATCACATGTGACTCCAGCACACATGTTGCTGAGGCAAGATCACTTCCTGAGAGAAAGTGGAACGATTGCAAAAATTGAAAATTGAAAATTTGGTACAAAGTTACAGTGCCATAATTTTCACAGTAGAAACCACTGTCTCATCAAACTGCCAAATCTCAGGTCCCAAGTGTTAATGTTTTATGCGTCCAGAACTGCTGTTTGGAGTACTTTTGGAGGGCTAGGTTAAAACACTCTAAGGAGCTGGAAAGAGTTCAGAGTTTTTCAGTTGTGTGTTTTTTGGGTTTTTTTTCCCCTCTAATAGACCCTAAATGTTGTATAATTTTTCATTTTAAACCTAGTTCCTGGTCAATCATTCTCAAGCTACTTGTTCCCACCCATCAGTAAAGTCCAAAATTGAGTGTTACTATGGAAACTGCCACAGATGTAACAGCTGCAATTCATAAGAAAGAAAAAGACGAAAATGGATGAAGAAGTGTCACTTGCATTATGCAAAATTTCATAACTATGTATGAATTGCATGCTGTGTATAAGGTTCTTTGTGAACACAAAATGTTAGAAAGGTCCTCCTAGCATTAGAGGAAATTATTTCCAAGTGGATAAATTAATTACTTCCAAAGTTCCTATTAAAAAAAACAAAACAAACAAACAAAAAAAAAAAAACTATTTATAATCTCTCTTTCTAAAGTCCATCTGTTTTTCATACAAGAAATATTTTTTTCTTTTAGTTTTTAGCTTGTAATCTGATTTTGTGGATTTTCCCTTCTGTTGTTAGCAAACAGAAAACTTGATCCCAGATTTCTTTAAGTCATAAGCTTCTGTAAGCGCAGCAGACAAGCCAGCAGTGTTTTTATATTTTAAGGTATTTTCCTAAACTCTCCTGGATATATCCATGTATTCAGCAAAAGAAAACAGGTCTATGAAAACTCAAAAGAATAGAAATAATGTAGTAAACAAACACTGTGAAGGCATGTAGGCAGCCTGTTTCTCTGATCAGCTACAATATTTTTACATCCCCATAAATTCCATTGATTGCTGGCAGGTTTTTGCAGGCAGGGCCTGGAGAACCTTAAAGAGGGGAGGGAGAACCAGGCCTTTTGTCTAGTGCTCAGCCACCATCAATTATTTAGGAGCAAAATTATGTGACATTTTTCTTTCAATTATGCTGTTTAACAAGGCTTGGGAGTTAATACTGACCAAGAGATGTTTTATCCAAGATATGCTGTAAAATGCTCTGCTCTCTGTAGAATATATCTCCCTTGGCTCTCAATTAATGGCTGCAGCCATGCAGCCACACTAAACTGACTAATCTCACTTGACTGAATCTGAAAGCACCTCTGTGTTTTGTAATAGATTTTTTTTTTCTCTTTTCTGCTTATTTTGAGAACTGTTTTGCTGGACATAGTGCACAAATTGTAATAACAATTTATCAAATCTGTCAGAAGGTTTGACTACTAAAATCAGTTCTTCAAAGAGACAAGTGTGTAAAAAACAGAAGGCATGCTGCTTTATTATTACTGTGGGGACTGTGTGATCTTGTGCCTGACAAAGATCTGTTTAAGAATGTAAGGCTGGTGCTGTGAGCCAGTATCCAACACCATCTTTATTGCATCCAGCAGTTTAGTCTTCACCCTAGAAACTCACTCTTGCCTTTTGCCCTTGGCTTCACAGTTCAGCACAAGTGACTGAGTACATTCCCGAGCTGTGCATTTGACACAATAACAGTAAGCAACTGCTTAAATATTATGACATCCACTGAAGCATGCAGAGGATATTCTTAACAAGTATATTTTTTGAAAAGTCTTATTTCTACATGAAGCTTTCTACCTGGCGTCACAGCTTCTGAAAAACTGTAGTAACTCACTCATTGGAAAACTCAGGGCAAACATGAATTCAGATACAATTTCTGGATTTGTCAATCACCTGTCCCCTTTACAGCTCAATTATTTGTTATTTGTAAACTTGATCATAAATTGTGGGAAATACGTTTGAGAAACAAGGTCATCTCCTCTCTCCAAAACTTTTTTTTTGCTTTTGTGTTCAGCTGTTGTTGCAAACAAAATCACTATACTTATCTGACAGGTTTTGCTGTCCTTTTTTCAACCCCAGGAGCAGCAGAACTTGCAGCATTAGGAGTTGCAGAGCTGTCCATTTGCATGTCATTGCCCATTGTTCACTTGCATTCTACAATAGATTTCAGATCAGCACTGAAAAATCAATCCTGACATCAACCAACATAGTATTTCTTGATGTTCTGATGAGAGAGGTTATAATTTCAGGAAGCATTGAAATCTGTGAAGAATGTATATCTGCCATTCTGCTAAAAACATTCGTCTTTTGTAGATAATAATCCAGTCTATTTCAAAAGACTTCAGAAAATCTTTAATCTCTGTTACTTGGGGTTTTTTCTCTATTCTTCTGTCTTTTACAATCCTTAATAGAAGGGTTGATTACTTTAAAATTTTGCTTTACCTTTGAGCCATAATGCTTTATACATATTGGTTAAATTCCAGATTAATTGGCAAAATGGAGGAACTAGACAGATGAATGCGAATCAGCAAAGCCAGAGAAACTTAATTCTATACAAATTTTCTGTCTCATCTTTAGGCAGATGCAGAGTTATTCAAATTATTAATTAGAACATAAATTAAGAATTCGGGGAGGGTCGTTTAATGGAGCGATTCATACATCATTTGGAGATTCCCATGTTAGGAATTCGTGTATGTTGCTTGTTTTTGGTACTTCCTCATGGATCGCATCCCATCTCATGTGCTTCAGCTAGAGAGGCAGCGCAAACCAGTTTGATCTATGTAGCCAGTTAAAGGCGGCTGTGGTTTCTTCAGATCTCTTCTGCAACCACATCTTGTAGAGGAGGCAACCTAGAGCTCGCAGCCAGGGGAGGAGACAGCCAGGAAAACAGCTTTCAGACTCAATTTTGCTGGTCCAGGGCCTGGAGAGGTCCTACAGTAGCCCTGGGATCATGCCTGCCTCCCAACAGACTCTAAGCACCACTCTGTGCTCTGACGTCCAGCAGAGCCAGCACGGCCCTTCCTGCTTCTCAGCTAGCCCTTTTCACTTGAGCTCCCCTGCCACAAAGAGCTTCTTCACTATCCTTCCAGAAAGCAAGGGTTTAGGATTCTTTCCTTGCAGTCTGACCCTTTAATCCCTCAGGAAAGGGACCACCAATGTGGAATGAGGATTTTGCTTTAAGAGTTGCAGCATTCTTCTCCTATGTGATCCACAACCAAAAATCTCATCTGAGAATCAAGAGAAAACAACTAGATTTTCCAAGACTTATATCTGAAAGCAAATACTTATATATAAAAGACTTATATATTAAAGCAAAATCCTTATCAATGAAAGGTGGGCTCAATTTCCTCTTGCCCAACTAAAATCACAGTATATACCTATTTTTCTCCAATGTGAGGAATTTATCAGCAGTTCACACTCTGGCAGATGATTTATCAGCAGACAAGGCTCTGAGAAAACATACCACTCTGTTTACAAATAAGTCATACATTAATTTTCTCTTGAAGTACCAGTACAACTATTTCCTTTCTTTAAGCATATTTTTTGTTTTTTCAGTCCTGCAGCAAGTTAGAAATATATGAGTATTTCTACAGCCAGTTGGTCTAGATAATGATAATTTCTTCATTTTTACTGTTATCTTCCTTCAAGATAAAGATTTAAGACCTGGACACAGTTCCTCTTAAGTGTCTCAACAGAACTACAGGGCATGACGTTTTACACAGAAGTGGCTTTGAAAACATTTGTGTGATTCAATGTGAAAAATTTCCATTATTCCAGAGGAGTTTTACGGAAGAGTGAAATCTCAGGTGCACGAAACAACCAAAAAGGGAATGGAAATTTTTTCCCCAGTAAATTTTTCACATAAAAATACTCTTTCTTTTAAAAGTCTCTGCCAAAAGCAAAATGTAATAAAGACAGAAATAAATTCATGTTTAATAATAATGGTTTAGGTATTTATCTTACCTTTCATTTATGAATTGTTAAGCTATTTTATTTTGTAATAAATGGTGAATAATTGAGATACCTCCATGCTTCCAGCAATTTGATTCACATTCTGTGTACTTGCTATTTTATTTCTTCTTCAAAGAAAAGCCAGCAAGGAATTGATTGACATACTTCTGCTGTGGCTATGCACAGTTTCATCTCGGATGGATTTCAGAGACCACACACTTTTTTATTTTGAAACATTGTACTTCTATTTGAAAAATAACATACATTACTGTACATATGCTTTTTTTCATTGAGACCATTCTTTTCTCCATCATTACCATTTATGGGAGGAAAGCACTCTTCAGTATCTGCAAAATTTGCCTATCTTCACATACATAAGAAGAAATACTTATGCTGGCTTACAAGATGGGACAGACAGGAAAAATGGAGTTTTACACAGTGTGCCCAGGTGAGCTGCATATCCATGTCCTATGAAATTGACTAAAATTAATACATTAAAACAGTGTCTTTTTAGTTTAATAATGTTAGCCTTTGGATAGCCTCACTTCTTATTAAAGCTCTCTCACTCTCCTTTGTAAAAAAGGATAAACTCAAATGTTATTGAAAGTTGTTGCTGAAACTGCATTACTATCAAAACCATTTCTATCAAATAATTTCTACATACACAAAACAAAGATGAAATGATGGAACATGTAAGGTGATCAGAAATAATCTCAAAATAAATTTTGTGCAGATGCAGGAAGATTGGAATCCAAAATTCAGAACAATACTTTGATTTTCAACTGGTCTATGCTTTACAATACCAGCACTTCTTTGGTCATCCTCTAGACTTTATCCCAATAAATCAAACCTCAATAAATAAAAATACATTTAAGCCAAAGGCCATAATTTTAGACTTTCTTATACAATTAGAGAAGTCAAGTGGGTGAAGAGAATGACATTCAACAGGGAAACATGTATGACACAACACAAACTAAAGAGCATTGGTGGAAAAACAAGAGTAATAAGATGCAATTGTGGAAGAATGGAGATTAATTTTGGAAAAGAGAGCAATAATAGGAATAGGAATAGAAATAATATATGAAGCACTGATGAGAGAATTAATATTTAGCAGCAAAGTCGGAATCATATCTGACCTCTGATATCATTTGATGCCTTAGTGTCATAGGAAGTAAGTGTTTTCTCAAGAGAATATCTCCATGACTCTCCAGAGTCTTTGTAAAGTCAGCCTATCTTGCAAACACATTATCAGATGACAGACACTCCAAAAAATGTCTGTCTTCAAAAGAAATAAAATAAATATTGGAGGGTTTGTTTTTTAAGGAAATAGTCTGTCTCTTGCAATCACAAGGCTACCTGTTACTACATCCTTTAGATTGCAGTATTGTCTTCAAAAGGCTACCACCTTGGTTTAGCTGTTGAAATATTCAAATTGCTAAAAACTGCCTTGAATGAATCTAATTTTTAGCAGAACAAATAATGACATAATTTTAAATTTCCTTTGAAGAATTGTCCTATATTTTTTCTGCAAAAATACTTCACAGTATTAGTATGGAACATCTCCTGATGTAAAATTTAATAATTTAACAAAAATGTGTATTTTTTTATTTATTGATCAGAAGCTTAATTTAGTCATTTGAAGCCTATCTCCAAAGCAGAATTAGTATTAGAACCTCATCAACATCAGTTTTGAAGTACTTCTTAACTATAAAGCCACTAAATTTTAATCTATTCAATAATTGTTTCACATATAGGACTTATAGTAAATTCCAGGTAAGAATTACAGCTTTTTTATAATGAAAATAATCTAATAGGAGAACGCAGAAGTTATGAAAAATCTGTGTATTTTTCTTTTTTTTTTAATGCAAAAAATTTTTCATAGCTGCCTCTTAATGACTGGGAGAGCTCATGGCCACAGAAATCTAATTACTTAATTGGCTTACAGATAAAAAACCCCACAAAGGAACTATCTGCCAGTATGCAGTGTTTGAAGCCTTTCACCTGTATTTGTCAACAATCACGATTCATGACAGACAGCAGAAAAATGCATGAATACTCTATTATTGTGGACTGAGAACAGATTACAGTATTTAGATAGCTTTTATGTCCAGTCACACACTTGTAACACTATTTATATCAATGCCCAGTTTAGGCTATTGTTAAAGGTCCTACACCAGGCTACCAGATTTTGGTAGGAATTATATTTTGACATTTGGACCTTATTTGAACTTATTTGAAGTGCCAGTGTGTGTTGGTTTGAAAGTAAACCACTGGGAGAAATTAACCCCACAAAAATACCTTGCGAGAGATTTCAAGTCAGAGTTAAAATTTAATTGAGAGATTATAATAAATGCAATGATAAGAAAAACTTGTTTAAACCCACAGAATCAGAGTACAACCTGGCCCCAGTTAGTCACAGTCCAATCAAGCAATGGTTGCAGTGCTGTTGAAGTTATGTTCGTAGTCCTGTCAAAAGCGGTGGTCCTGTGGAAGTTCAGTCCTCCTCTGGATGTCCAATGGTGTTGGTGCCCAAGTTCCCAAACCTCAGGATTATATACCCCCAACATCCAGGCAGGAATGTTCAGTACCTCCCTCGGGGTGAGGAGTTTCACAGTGGGGTGGTGTACTGCCATGAGTCATAAGATGTTTCTGGAGTCCTTGATGGTCATTGCAGCTGTCTATTCTGCTGGTGCCACCGAGGTCCACCAGCAGAGATGGCCCCCTCAGGATAGATGGGACTGTGCTGCTCGTTCCCCAGAGGGAGTTATCAGGGCTGAGTCATCGGTGTGAAGAAAAAAAAGCGCTACCCTGCCTCACAAGGTTGTCTCTTTTTCCTTCTCTCATTTTACACCCAGCTGATAGCCTGAGGGGTTGGTGGGGTGTGCACTGGACAGCTTCTGCAGGCAACCCACCCTTAAGAGTTTCCCAGGAATAATGTAGATGGGTGCAGAATACATAGTTTGTTTTCTTCTTTGGCACTCTTTTTCCTGTAACCATGACATAATGCTATGATATTTGAACAGAAATCAGAAGGATTTTCTTAAACTCAGTCACTAACCTTGGTACAGAGAATACCATGCTTGTCGAAGTGTGTAGTGTTGATTGTTATGGCTTGTCTTTGTAGAATTTGTATTATAATAAATTGTGTAGAATATTTTGCCTTGCTTTCTGACATTCTATTTATACAATATAATCACATTTAAGTGACAATTGTCATACTATTAGTATGCAGCAAACAAATAATTACTTTTCTTGAAAGTTTTCTTCCTGACCTGTCAGACCTCCACAGGAGCACAACAAATATGTAACTGGCATTATTATTTTTTTCACCTACAAAAGTCACAAAGTTGTTCTGAGAACCTTTTAAGCATTTAGAAGTCATCCTCTATCTGTATATTTGCCAGAACAGTACAAGGACTTTTTTTCAATTTGCAGTTGTGCTGGGGAAGTGTTTTGATTCTTGAGTTAGACTGTGGTCTCCAACAGGACCCAGGGTTTCTGTCTGAGAGATAAAGCTTCATGCTTTATGTTTTCTTGCAGCAGAGCAGTATTACACACCACACACTGTGCTCCAGTCCATAGGTTTTTGAAAACAAGTCCACCCAGTACTTATTTTGTTGGTCTTCTGGCACTGGAGCACAGTTTCCTGAGGGAAGGGGCCAAGTTGTATATATTTCAGCTTTTCTTTGTTCCACAAACTCTGTGGCACTCCCAGGGAATACTTACAGTAGTGTGAGGTAATGGACTGGAGTTTTTATATACAAGTATCTGAATATTAGGCACCTGGTTTTACAGGCTGGAGCAGAAATCCATGCTGGCATTCAAAAAAATCCTATGTTCTCTGAATAACCCAGTACCCAGTAGTGGGTACAAAATTAAATAAATCTTCTCAAAAACCACTTATCAATTACCTTGACATCTGCTGGAGAAGCTACACAGTGAATCGCAAACAATCCAGGAGTTTCCTGGAAAGCATTGAAAACTTCCTGGCACAGGCAATGGAAGATCCCACAAGGATCGTGTGCTGCTGAAATTTATACAAAGAAAGAGGAAAAGCCTTGCTGTAGATGTGATGGCTTGGGAGGAGCCTTGCTGTGGAGACCAAGAGATTGTGGATTGTTTGTGACTAAAGAGCTGACTTTAGTCCCTTCAGGGATCTTGGAAGAACCACAAGTGCCCTGAAGGGAGGGGGGATCCAAGAGACTTGGTTGATTTTCAAGGGTCACTTCATCCAGGCTCAACAACAATGAATCCCAATGAACAAGAAACTAG
>WBND01001029.1:213038-231736 GCA_013398595.1 Tychaedon coryphoeus | reverse complement strand
TAAAGTCCTCCCTCAAGGTGCAATTTTCACTATGATTCAATAAAAATAAGCCTACAAATGCAGTCTCTTCTTTCATGGAGCCTATGAACAAGTCTGATCATAAACCAGAGTTATCCTAGAAGAGTCAAAAATACAGGCAGGAAGTCACAAAATGAGAGTCTTGTGAAAAAGACAAGTTAAAGTGTTTGAGGGCAAATAAATTGAAACAGATACTCAGCAGGAGGGAGGTATTTGCAAAACAGTGAAGGAAAAAAACTCAAGAAGGCTAATAGGAATATCAAAATTAGCAAAGAACTTGTAATAGAAAATTGGTGGCAAAAGAGATCAATACACTTTATGAAACCATATGAAAAAGCCATCATTTCTCATATATAAGAAGTGACAGTTCTCTGTATAGCAGTGGTGTGCCTGAACTCAAACATCAATATTAATTTATTGGAAACTCAAGTAAAACAGAAAGTTGCTAACATGTCAGAGAAAGTTTAGAGAACTTCCATAAATGAGGGATTAATCAGCATGATCAAAACACAGGTCCTAGACTTTCATCTATGGAACTCAATTTCATTATTTTCACAGACTTAAAATGCAGCAAGACCAGCTAAATACTGCTATGATTAACTGCAGGATGCAGGTACCAGGGAGACATCACAATTATTCAAGTTAAGGACTGACTATAAGTGACCCTTCCAGCCCCTCTTCCTTTTCATCATCTAAAGAAGGCAACAAGTTCAGGGAGTACATGGTGGTCTAAGCATGGAGCTGCACAGGCTTCTTGGTTCATGAAGTTATAACTGGGAGTCAGAAGATGGAAAGAAGCCAAAATAAATGCAGACTTTCTAAATAACAGAAAAAACTTCTCTGTTCTGAAATCTAAGTCTCCCTGAAGAACTGGAAAAGTGTACCACCATCTGTAGGATCATTTAAAACAAAAGAGTACAGCACACTGCAAACCTCATACTTTTGCAATTTACGTTATTGTTTTCTCTCTGCATGCCACTTGTTTAGATCACCACCTGATGCATTTGTGTGGCACAACTGTGGGTGTGCTGCTTCCTGCCCTGGCTGTAACAGTCAGCTAGCCTGGCTTGGATTTCCAAGGGCCAAGTAAATTCCCACATATTTTTCCTCAGTAAAATCACTGCTCCAAAGCCCCCTTCACACTTCTATTCACAGTCTTATTGTTAGAGGTCACTTCTATTAAACTGCCAATATCTCTTTCCCAAACTGAGATGGATGGGAGAAAGCAGCCAATTCCTCTCTGCTGAGGGGAGCTTATAAGTGTGCCTCATCCACCAGTATAACATGGGAGAAATTTCGTATAAAAGAACCACAAACCACATTTTTGATTCAGAAGGATGTACATCCGGGATAAGCCAAAAGAATATAGACTTCCACAGGCTGCTAGAAACAATCGCAATAACTCTGAAGCTAATTTAGATTTTTGAATTCCATCTGAGACAATTTATTTGTACAATTTATGGAAAGATGCTTGTATGAAAATGAAGAAAACTATTTCACACAGTTAAGGTTTTATTTACCTTATGTAATCACTTTATTTCTTTTCACCAGAAAGCAATAATTGACAGGATAGAGCACTTGCTAGAGCAGTACAAAAAAAAGAAGACACAGTATTGAAAGGAAGTTTTGTGGATACAGCAGCTTCATTAACACTTCCTTCCTCCTTTCTAAAACTTGAACAAGCAAAGATAAGACTGAACTTCAAAACCAGACTGACTTTTTTTTCCTGTGAGATCATAATCTACATTTTTTCTCCATATCTGTTCTTAAATCCCATTGATTTCTAAAACTTTACATTTTCCTGAGTTTCCTCAGGCTCTTTCAATTCCAAAGACATATTGACAAAACTGCTGGAAACACTTCTGGCTACTTTAGATGGATTCAGAGGTACCTCAAGCTTTGTTCCATCCTCACACAATTTGTCTGTCTGGGCACCGTGAAGAAATAACATAAATAATAACTTTTAAGTGGCAATTGCTTGCTATCTAAAAATCCAACACTATCCTAGGACAATCACACATTGTATTTTTTTCCCCATACTTTGCTTGATTTCCTCATTTTAGTCAGGATGAGTAGATAAAATATACACTTGAATTAGTTTTTGGGGGATCACCATAACACATTGGACAGGAAGGTGGCAGTTGTAGTAATGATAAGAGATTTAGTTTTCCTTTACTTGGCAAAGACAAGCCAAAAATTACTCTCTTCCTTGGAAAGATCTTGTTCATATTTTGAAGATTTTTACTCCATTGAACATATTGATGCATTGTGAGATTTTTAAATAATGACTTTTTTGGAATCAATACTCTTTATGAATACTTCCCACATTAAAAAATTCAAGGAAAAAGAAAAGAAAAAGAAAAGAAAAAGCTTTTTTCAGTTTTTCAATCACCAATCTGATTGGAAGTTTACTGGATTTGGTTTTTAACTTATTTTTTTAAAATAGAAATTAATTTATAAAGTAGATGGCTGTCAGCTATCTACTCTGTAATGATACACAGCTATAATGACACAAAAAGTCTTTGAAAGGAAGCCCCTTTCATTCCCTACAAGTACTTAGTCAAAATGAGTAATTGGATGAAGAGCAGATATCAAAACTAGAAACACCAAAGTTATGGCGCAGGTAGAGAACAAAATAATTAGAAGTGTTTTTAAAAGCATCAGCCACTCTTCAGATGCCTGCCTGCTAAGTAAGTTCCTGTACCCAGATAAAATTGAGACAATCCACACAAAGACTCCTGACCAGTTTCTGAAACAGAAACCAACAAAAGATGGAGAACTGCCATTAGCCATCCCTGATTAAAAGCAGACTGTGGCCTTGCTCTCCTCTTACCAACTTCCCCCTTCCCCTCTTTGGATTTTGTATCTTCTGTTGTGAGTCTGAACATCTTGAATTCTCCTCTTCAGGATAGATTTATGAGTGCTGAAAGACCTTCACTGTTCCCAATATTCTGCTGCATCGGGACCAGTTTTTAGTCCTTCTCCAATCCCTGAAGGATTTTTTCAGTGGAAGCTGGGATCCTTGCATGCCAGATTTAAACTACTGCCAACAGGGTTGTTTTTCACATCTACCTTTGATGTAATTCTTCGCCTATCGATGGCTGCAAAGGTGTAAACTGCTATGAAGGAGAATTTCAGACTCCTGTGCTTTTAACAGAGCACCCTCCTCCCACCAGATTTACACAACTGTTTGGTTTAAAATTCTGGAAGCACACAGACACAGGAGTTGAGCCTGGCTACTCAGTTACTGCTCTGGAGCAAACAAAAAGGAAGGAAGTGAACAAATCGGGGAGGCAGAGACAGATTAAGTTACCAGAGACTCTGACCTCGAAAGCTCAAGAAATAAAGTCAGGGAAATCAGAGGCACTAGTTAGCTGGAAATTCCTCTGAATTCCTCTAATCCCTCAGGTCAATTTAAAGGGAAATGGTCTGACCATTCTGTATCTGTGAGTGATTGAAGGCAAATAAGAAGCATTGTGTGATTTCCAGTTCAAGAAGTATATAATACACACAGCTTTTATGAAAGCAAATACAACAAATCTCAGTTGACTTAGGCTGACTAATAAACCCTGAGATGCCTCTAACATATAGGAAGCTGATGCTGGTACAGACTCCACAGAGTTAAAAAAAAACAACAACAGCAAGGAAAAAAAAACAACCCAAAACCCAACAACAACAACAACAACAACAACAACAACAAAACAAAGACAAAACAAACAAACAAAAACAAAACAAAACAAAAAAACCCAACAAACAAAAAACAAACTCCCAACCTTCCAAGTCTCTAAAGTGAAGGAATGAAAACAGGGAAATAATTTATTGCAACAAATGTTTTTGGCTGAAACTCTCTAGTCCCCAAATCATCCTCAATATTTAGTCTGCTGTAATGTTGATGGAAAAAAAAGCTTAAAATCGCATCCTACTTGGCCTCTCAGATAAAGCCTTCTGCTACATGTCTGTAAGTGGAAGCAGCCTTCCAAATCATATTTATGTAATGACACCATACAATAAGAGCCTGGCTACAGAGGAAAGCTTTATTGGGCCTTCTAATAAATAATATTAATGTGTAGCACTGGAAATAGTCCCATTTGGGCTTATACCATGCAGTGATTAAGGGCTAGTCCATGCCTGTAAAAGGAATAGTGTGGCCACAGGTGTCGACTAACACAAAAGTGTTCTTTCCAGAGACAACACAAGGCAGCCTTCCTCTCCAGACTCACTGCCTATTTCTCTGTTGCTCCCCTTAAATCCTAGAGATCCATACATGGCAGCCCCACAGTGACCATCTTAAATTCCTACCCTGCCCAATCTGAGGAGGCTCATTTCCCAGGGCCCGGGGCTTGGGAAGTACCCAACTGAGATTAACATTTATTGAAAGGGTCAGAGGGAAGGCTTGCCTCTTAAATCTGTATCAACACAAGGAAAATAAAACATGCAGCTGTAAGCTGCCAAACACCAAAGGGAAAGGATTTGCCAGTTGCTGGAATATACATGTAGGTGTACGCAATCCTTGTAATTTTTTTAATGCTTGAAAAATAATATTAAACTGAGCTCACTTCACAAAAATATTCAACTCCTCCATGTTACCAATTTTTGCACCATCCCCTAAAAACTTCTGAAACACCAGGTATGTCTGTAAAATTCTGCTCCTACGTGGTCAGGTCTGCCTGACCATCTCCTTATTATTGCCTATCTTTTCAGATGAAGAAGATAGACAGTAATTTTCTCACATGCATTAAGTTACAAAAGACTCTTCCTTCCACGTTTATGTATGTCACTTCACTCTACAATAGCAATTTATGGAGCATCATCATTCAAATGCATGAACTCTGCATTGTGGCTGAGCCTGGATAGAGGACTAATGTGTTGAACAGAAGAAGGTATTTGAAGGAATTCACATTATATTTACTGAACAATAAATTTCTGTGCTTTATTAAACATTAGTATGACCCTTATAATGTTTCTAAATTTGAAGAAAGTAGAATTTTATATCAGAGCTGTTCTGGAGAAGATTGCCTGGCCTCTCTTCTAAATACATAATTTTTAATTCTCTAAGACAAGTATTGAATTATTAAGAATTCTTCTAGTTACTTGTGGGATAAAATTCTCCATTCCTTTCCTGCAAATTGAATGATTTTGACAAGATAGGAGAAATATTAACACTAACAATATGAAGCGGATTTGTAATGTTAATATTAAAAGCTGTATTAGATAAACAGATGGATTATTTTTCCTTGGGTTCCAAAAGCTGCACTAGTTCTTGGCAATGATCAAAACTATCCCCTTACTCCTTCATGTTGCTTTGTTTCCTGCAAATCTGCTGACATTTTAGCAAACTGTTCCAAAGAAAACAAAACAGTATGTCTGCAAACTTTTGCCTCTTTTAAAACTGACTGTACATCAGGATGATATGCAGGAAAATACCTCTTTGAAATAATATTGAAGCAAAGAAATTCACACATGAAAGGAAAAAGCAACATAGAACTTCATAAAATAATAAGAAAAAAAGTGTAATTTGCATGTCTATCTGAAACATGTTTATTTGAAAGTCACTTAGTGTAATATACAGCTCATATCAATTACAAGAGAGAGTTTATCAACATGGAACAAAAAAATTAAAGATATACTTAACACTTAACAGTCTTATGTCTAGAAATGTGGAGAAATGTATTTTCAGGAAGTACTTACGAAAAAGAGTGTAAATATGTGTAATAATAAAAAAAAAGAAAGCATGAAATATGCCACTGTCTTGAGTCTTTTCTCTCTTTCTGTACTTGGGAATGTTGAATATAGGGTCAACATTGAGCCCAATGAGCTCCTGCAGATTGCTGAAATCAGAAACTAAGAGTGTGGAGAGGGAAATTAAAAGGAGATGAGAAAACAGAACAGATGGCCACAGAGGTGGATGTGTTTGCAAATGGATAGCTTTCAGACAACAATGAGAAAAATCTGAAAGTGCAATAAAGCTCTATATAAAAACTGCAGGAGAGCTGGTCGATACTCAGGGGTCACTTCCTCCAGGCTCAGGAATGGTGCATCCCCAGGGAAGAAATTGAGCAAAAATGGCTGGGACCTGGGTGAAGAAGGAACTCCTGTTAAAATACAGATGTAAGCAGAAGATGCACAAGGTGGAAGCAAATATTGGGATGTTGTCAGAGTATGCAGAAATGCAATGAGGAATACCAAGGCCTATCTGGAGTTAAACCTATTAAGCACAGCAAGCAGGCCTTGTTCAATTACATCAATAACAAAACAAATACTATGGAAAAATGTGGATTTGGTAGAGAACACAATGGGAACCCTTGAAACGGAGGTTGCAGAGAAGGCAAAGATACTGAGCACCTGTGCTTCAGACTTCACTGCCAAGGCAGTGAGGAGGGAACCAAGGAGAAGGGCTACAGCAAGGAAAATTTTCCCATATTGAGAATTACAGATCAACTCCCAGCCCAACACAGGACATTCCAAAAATCACACCGTGTGCCTCTGAGCATTGTCTTCTTGACCTCTGTCAGGCTTGGTGCTGTGGCCACTTCCCTAGGGAGTCTGTCCTGTGCCCAAACACTGGGCACTCCCTTCCCCTCTGGGGGAAAAGCATTTTCCTGATACCCAACCTAAAGCTCCCCTCAGTTTCATGCCTTTTCCTTGGGTCCTGTCCCTGTCACAGAGAGCAGGATCAGTGCCTGCCCCTCCTGCTCCCCTCACAAGGAGCTGTAACTGCAGTGAGCTCTCCCCTCAGTCTCCCCCAGGCTGAACAGACCAAGTGCCCTCAGCCACTCCTCACACGGCTTCCCCTCCAAACCCTTCACATCCCCAGGGCCTCCTTTGGGCACTCTCTGACAGCTCAGTGTCTTTTTTGTGTTGTGGCACCCAGAGCTGCCCCAGCACTGGAGGTGAGGCTGCCCCAGCTCAGGGCAGAGCAGGACAATCCCCTCCCTTGCCCGGCTGTGCTGCTGTGCCTGATGCTCCCAGGGCACTCTTGGCCCTCCTGGCTGCCAGGGCACTGCTGGCTCATGCTCAAATTGCCATTGACGAGGACCCTTTCTGCAGTGGTGCTCTTCACCCTTTTGATTCCTTGTTTATACACGCAAACAGCATTTCCCAGTCCCAGGTGCAGAGTCTGACACTTGCCTTTGTTAAACTTCAAATGTTGTTGATTGCACTTGTAGCCCTCTGACTTGTTGAGATCATTCTGCAGCGCCCTTCTGTCTTTGAGGGCATCAACATCTCCTCCCATTTCAGTGTCACTGGCAAACTTTGTATTCCTTCAAGTCTCAATCTATTATTGTATTTTATAAGTCTTTAATTATGCACAGCATCAAAATGACCTTTAAAAACATTGGTTAAATATCAGTTTTGTTCAAGTTCTGTGGAATTTCCCATCTTTCAAAAAGTACAGAAAATCAGAGAATCAGAGGCCACCAGCTAGATATTTTTTTTACATCAGTCTTGTTCAAAATACTTTAAAACCTTTTAAATGCTTTAGACCTGATGGCTTAACTGCTTAACATCCTTCAGAATTACTTAGAGAATGGGAAAAAATTATTATCATGTCCACTACTACCATAAGATGTACAATAGCTGATTGTGACATAATACTTTTTGAGGACTTCCTCTGCTTAACTACTGACAGTCACAAGCTGTGATTCTTGAGGAAGCCATGTGCAAGGCTGAGAGTTGCACTCGATGATCCTTGTGTGTTCCTTATAATTTGCAATATTCTGTGGTATTCTGTGATTTTCATGTGACAATGAATAACACTGATTTTAGGCTTCATTTGGATCCTTGTAATCTTTAAACAGACAGTTTAGTTTAAAATATGCTTCAGTCAATTTTATAAAAATTCTCTCTCCTACTTGCTGTGCACTTTGCATACTTTTTATATGTTGCTTGAATTATCAACTCCAAACTATACTTTTACTTACTTTCTATTATTTTATAGCATAAACAGTCCTGGTTTCTGTGCTAATTGCCAGATATGTAATTTGGGATCATTTACCGTGATACTTTTATAGCAGGATTCAGTAATGGCACATATTTTTCTTCTCTAAAACACACAGATATTTTATTTAAAGATGAATGCTGGCATTTAGTAATCTTTTTTTTTTTTTTTCCCAGAAGAAATGCCTCAGCATTTAAACATATACTATTTTTTAAAACTCTGCTGAACTGATGAATAAGCTTCTATGTGTTGAATATAGCTATTTTAAAGTTAGCAAACTAGACCTTTTTGAGAAACTTATATCCCAACAGTATTAGAACCTAAGTGTCAGTCATAGAACATCAAAAGTCATCTAATTACATAAACACAGAGATACACACACACGTACTTCCCACCGTGGTAGGGACACTAGGCCACTAGACCATGAAAACCAAACTAGACTAAAATTAAAATGCCATTGAACCTGGCTTTGGACACTTACAGGGATGGGGAATCCAAAACCTCTCTGGGCAACCTATTCCAGTGCATCAGCACCCTCACATTAAAGAATTTTTTCATAGAATCTTATCTAAGTCTACTACCTTCATTATGTTTAAATCAATCAGACTAAGTTTTTCACAAAATGCAAATTGATAATGCAAATTGATTCCTCCCTTCACTATGTAGATAGAAAATTCAAAGGCTGCCATCTTGTTCTGGAATGCAATTTGATGGCTTGTAGCATACCTCCTGGTGTCTGCTCTACAGCTATTCAGAGACACAACTCTGTCTGCTCCACAGCTATTCAGAATCACCTGAAACAAACCAAGCAATGCTGTTTGCCATAGATATCTGCTGGCTGTCCCCTCCTGCAAATCCTGTTGAAACAACCAGCATCCCTTCTTCCTACCCTACAGACCTCTCCTCAGAAGCAACAGATGAACTTATTTTGAGAAGATTTATTCAGTTATTAATTTTCAGTTTTATTTCTTCCTCTTTTTAAGTATTCTAGACCTAGCACAAGTGGTTACTCTTTCAATAGACATGTAATCATATAATCTTACTAAAATTCTCCTTCTCTAATATAACATAATAGCCTAACTTACCATAGAAACATTAGGGCTGGAAAAGACCTCTACAATCATTGAGCCCAACCTTTAACCTAGCAGCAACATGTTCCCAACCAAAACTGTATTCTCTTCCTAATTCACATCTTATAAACAGTCTATAGTTCACTTCCTTTGACATGTGAACATGAAATATCTCAATTATAATAACTTGGATTTTCTTTTCTTCTGCATCCTTCTGGATGATACATTATCTGATTCTTAATTTTATTAAGAAGGAATAAAACTTTATCTGGCTCAAGACTAAATTAGACATTTTGTTTAACATTTTAAGCTATATTGAAGAGAAAAATGCCATACTATTTTAATTAAAAACTTTTTTGTAGTATTTAAAAAAATAATGGCATTTCTGAAATAAATTATAACTTTTTGAAAATGTTGATGTACTGTCTGAAAACTAAATATTAAACTAAAAAGTCTTCCATTTAGTTCAGGAGTCCTCCTAAAATAATTCAACCTAAATAATTGATTGAGTATTACATCCCTACTCCCTGATATCATCATTATTACCAGCGGAGAAAAATTCACATGCATTCTATCTCTGTATATTTAATATCAAAGAAAAATATTTGCAAAAGTTATTAGCTAGAAAGCCACAGCAACAAATGCTCTACAGCATAATGATGCTTGCAACAAGCTATATCTTTTGCTGAAAGTCAAATTTTGATTGCCAGCAAACAGTAAGAACAGGATGTGCAGAAGTCAACATTTTAACCAAATATACATGGATTGTGGATATGAAGAGAATTTGGTACCAGTATGACCATTCCCATATTTGCTTGCTATAATCTGTAAATAGATAAGAAATTGATTTTAAAAATAAGGAAATAAATGTTAAAAGTAAGTAAAATATTATCTGTGGGGAGACTTTATGACTTCTCAGTTTTGACTTTATTCCTGATGGTCACCTCCACAAAAGTAAATCAAGAAATTGTCAGGTTTTGCAATCTTCCTAATACTCATTCATAGCAGTCACATCTTGACATTTCATGGTGTGAACAAGCCAGCTCTCATGCATCCACAGTGAGGAACTACTGAGGAACAACTAATAGAAAACAGTCAGTCTTGGCTTTTTAATGAAGGACTCTTGCATCAACAAAGCATGAACTAATTCAGACCAAAAAATAATACTTTACAATAGTGTTGGTGTGTAAAGATTTTGCAGTTCCCCAGGGACAGATAATTATTGCATGGAGACTAATGACAAATTCTTAGAAAAACTCTCCAAAATGGTTATTCAATAGCATATGCTATTGAAGTGAATGTGATTTAACAAAAGACCTGAATGCTAACAATACTGCTATGAATGCCTCTAAATGGATCAAAAGTGACAATGAGGCTCAGAGCAAGGGTGAAGAAGTCAGAGGTTCAGATGGTATTTTCATTAATCCTTCTATAAAGGGTCAAAGGATCAAACCAGGACAGATTCATCCTACAGATGAAAGCAGGGTTGCACAGATGGTTCACCAGGAGGGCTTTAGTTTCCTTGACTTTGGGAAGATGGTCCATAAGTCATTGTTGGAGGGTAGTTTCTATGGCATGAAAAGGGTTTACACATATTGCGTGACATTCACTAGTTTTACAGGAGAATATCTTCAGCTGTGACTGACTCACAAGGAGAAACTGCAACACTCTGGATAAAGTCCCTCAAAAGTAAGAAGGATAAGGTTATTCATGGCAGCATCATATAAAGGAAGTGAGTTCAATGAACGAACTCACTGTTACATGTTTGTGATTTCCGTGCACAGTGGAAACACATCAGGAAACAGTAAGAAGATGTATAAGCAGTGTAAGATAAAAGCTATGATTTAACTGACCTAACAGACATTTGTTAGGAAGAGTGATATGATTAGAAGGGAGGATTGAGAATATATTGATACGGGTCTCAAGAAGCAAGTCTCAGCTTTGGGAAAATAGAGACCTTCCTATGGTTCTTGTAGCAATGAAGGCAGAACATGGTAGCCCAACAATCAACATATTCACATGAATGAACTCCAGGATTTCAAAAAAGCAGAAAAATCAAAGCAATCATGAAAGAAAATATCTTAAATTATCAGAAAAATTTAAGATTTTTAATATGTAGCTCTGATGTGTTTTGCCATTCTTGGTTCATAAGGAAGCAGAATCATCTGGAATCATGAAGAAAATGTGGAAGGCGTAAAGGATGCCCATAAACTGGCAAAGGCAGATTGGGTAATTTAAAAAGTAAAAGAAGTCACAGAAAATTCTAGTGCAGACATGTAGCTTCAGTACTGAGGAAAGCAATATTGAACCAGCCAGATACTTTGCCCATCTTATCAGAAATTACCATTAAAAGACAAAACCAAAACCAACCAAACCAAAGCCATCCAAACAAACAAAAACCCCAATCAAAACAAATAAACAAATAAGACAAGACAAGACTAAAACGGCCAAAAAGAACACCTCTATGTCATATAACACACTCAGAGCAAGAGTTCAAAATATAGAGATGAAATTTCTTAAGGTAGATGAAAAAGGTTATTAGAAAGCTGTATTCAGACAGAAGTTTTTTGTTCTCATTCTTAAGGAATGGATCAAGGAAAGCGAATGCATTTATTCTGCTACAGTAATATCATAGTGTTATTAATGATTCAGATGAGGAAAATGTTTGGTATATTATCCTTTATAAGAAATCTGGTAGGGACTGCAGGCTTTCTGAAGGGCAGGATTCAAACTTGAAAGAATGCTCACTAACTGAAGGAAAAAAGAAAGAGGGATGCAAAAAAACAAGGAAGTTTTAGAAGGGTTAAGTAATCAGAGTCAGCTGAATAAAGGAATGATGCAAAACCTCTGGAACAGCAGTCCTACCAGCATTTCTGGGAGCTATAGTGAAATCATGAGCTTTAGTCAATAAAATTGCAAAAAGACAAATATAATTTGGAGATACGTGAGGACCATAATTTATAACTACAGAATTAATCCCTCACCTTCTTCAGGGCTGACCTACAGGAGTAGTTTAGTGGAGATCTGGGAATCAAGTTGATCATGAGAAGGCAGATTGTCCTTGTGGCCAGGAGGGCCAGTGGTGTCCTGGGATGCATCAGGAGTAGCATGGCCAGCAAGTCAAGTGAGGTCACATCTGGAGTGCTGTATTCAGCTCTGGTCTCCACAGATCAAGAAAGACAAGGAGCTACTGAAGAGGGTCCAGTGGAGTCCACAAAGATGGTGGTGGGCCTGGGATACCTCTCTTACAAGAGATGCTCTCCTGTGAGAGCTGGGCCAGTCTAGTCCACAGAAGAGAAGGCTGAGAGGGGATCTCATAAACACATAAAATTATCTCAAAGGCAGATGCCAAGAGGATAGTGCCAGACTCTTTTCACTGCTGCCCAGAGACAGGACAAGGAGTAATGTCCATAAAATAAAGCACAAGAACCTCAACATCAAGATGAGGAAGAACTTTTTGTTCAGGGTTGCAGAGCACTGGAACAGATTGCCCAGGGTGGTCATGAAGTCTCCCTCTCTGGAGACATTCAAAACCCACCCAGACCAATTCCTGTGTAACTTGCAGTCCTGGTGACCCTGACAAGGTCCACTAAATGATCTCCAAAAATCTCTTCCAACACTAACTATTCTGTTATTCTGTGATTATACCTCTTTGGCATTACTGAAGCACAGTGTAATATGATGAGTTTTAGGCAACAAAGATTCACAGAGTAATTTAGCTGGAAAGAACCACTGAAGAAAATCTAGTCAAGCCTTCCAGTCAAAGCCGCACTAGCTTCCAATCTAGGTCAGATTGTTAAAATTCCTGTTGAGGTGAGTTTTGAAATTCTCAAGGATGGAGAATTCACAGCCTCTCAGAGTTCTTTTTTCAGTGCTTTACCATTCTCACTCTAGTTATTCAATCAAAATTTCCATTGTTTCAATCAGTGACCTTTGTCTCTCATCCCTTCACTAAGCACCTTAGAAGAATTTGCCCTCTCCATACAGTTTTAGATCAATAAAGACAGCAACCACTTCTGAAATGTTCAGTACAGGAGACATGGAGCTCCTGGAGTGGGGCCAGCAGAAGACTGAGAACGTGATTAAGGGACTGGATCTCTCTTATGAGGAAAGGCTGAGGTGGTAAGAGGTAACTGAGATGGAACCACATCACTGTCTATGAGCATCTGAAGAAAGGTGTCAGGGGATGGATCCAAACTCTGCATGGTGGTGCCAAGCAACAGGACAAAAGGCAAAAGGCAGAAACTGACGTACAGAACCTGAATATGAGGAAGAACTTTACTTGCAGGTGACTGAGCACAGGTTGCCCAGAGGTTGTGGATTCTCCCTGTCTGGAGATATTCAAGAAAAGTCTAGACAGAATTTTGTGCAATGTGTTTTAGGCCTTGCTTGAGCAGGGAGATTGGACCAGATGATCCGTTGTGGTCCCTTCCAGTCAGACCCATTCTGTGATTCTGTGGGCTATTGCCCTCCAGCCTCTTATCTCTCTTAAACATATCCAGCTCCTTCAGCCTCCTCATAGACTATGTGTATGTTGGAGTCTGGAGTGGGATGGTGGGATGTGGAAGAAAAAAAATATTCAAAAAAAAGGTCTTAAAGGAAGAAAGGTTGAAAAGGCCAGAGGAGAGAAACTGAAAAGAATCAGATATCTAGAGAACATGACCCATGGGAAGGATTAAAAGAGCTGGCGTTGCATGTCTCAGAGATAAAATTGGTAGGGGAATGTGGTAGCACTGTTTAAACATATTAGAAAAAGATAGACAAAGGAAGAGAATACCTTGTTCTCCACATCAATGGCTGTTGGAACAAGAGGTAATGCACTTAAATTGCATGAGGGAGGAAAAATTTCCTAAGGATAAGGAAGGTGAAGTACTAGAAGAGATTGCTTGGGGAGATAGTCAAATATTCATCACTGGAGAGTTTTTGAAACAGATTTGTATAGTTTGTCCTGTCATGACAGAACAGACTAGTATTCAGGTCCTATCTTCTGTGCTTTTTATGTACATAGCTGACTAAAGAACAGTTTTGCAGCCCAGAAATATGGCAGCTGAATAGAATAAAGGATCCTTAGTCTGATAAAGAGCATTAATCAAAGCAAGTGTGTGTTGGCTTTAAGATAGGAACGAGAAATAATTTGAGGGGAAATAAAGCATCAAGGTTTACTTTCTAGCTTTATAAAAATACAGGAAATTTATGATAAAGGTCTCACTTCTATCATTCTGTTGGAATAGGCAGATACCATAGGAAGAGCTACATGTGCTTCCTCAATGCATTGATGCTGTTAAGATGAAGTGTGTATACTAAAGAGTATATATATATGTGTGTGCATAACAGAGAGATAGAGGTACTTCAGTGGGGGGACAGAGACACTCACAGAAGAGATGCCAAATCCATTCTGGAGTAGAAGTCTGTATCTAGAGTGCCACAGGCTCTGTAGAGGAGCCAAATATGATCAAAGATGGTAGCCAACTGGGAGCAATTAAAATTCGCATGTGAGGATATTAAAAAAGCATATATTTAGTCATATCACCCTGCTGTGGTATCACACCAATCAATTCTGCAAAGTAGGAATTGAACTTGCTGAGTTTCTATTAAAGCCATGGGAAGCTTTGACAAGCTAGTAGTCACTTGCCCACAAGGCAGATGCATGAGACTTTCGTCTATCTATAGAAACAGTGCAAATGGCTGAGCTGGAAGGACTAACAAAAATCAAAAATAAAGGTAAGAAGAAAGGGAATGGAAGAGAGTTGGCGAGAGAGAGAGAGAGAGAGAGAGATATTATTACAACTAAGATCTATATATCTGAATGAACTCAGAAAACTATTTCTTTCTGGCTACATCAGTAGGGTTTGAAGAAAATGTCTTGTGATGGGCATATCACTCCTGGTCAAACATATGTTTTTGAGGAAACTCATATCTGCATTTATCTAGTACAAACACATGGCAGGAACTGGTGCTATGGTGGAGAGTGACTTCTCAATCTGCATAGAATTATTCAAAATCTAAGGAAAGAAAGAAAAACGGGTATAAGAAATCCCTTGAAACATCATCACTTTATCAGAACTAGAGGCAAAGCAATTTCCTGCCATGAGAGGAATTATCCTTACCCTACCTGCAATGCCCATTGAGTGCTTTATGCAATATATCAACATACATTACAATAGTCCTCCAAATTCCCAAGGAAAATATCTGCTTTCTCAGAAAGAATTACTTAGCAACATACTTGTATCAAATGCAGACTCAAATATGCTTGGATAGCCTTCATCACACATTTTTGCATATGTGGGATAAGACTCAACACCTCCAACTGACACCCAGATGCCCATCACTCAAACTTGAGCCCCCAGAGATGTCCCCCACTCTCTGGTCATCACTGCTCACCCTTCACACCCAATCTGTGCCCTTTTCAAGCATTGTCTAGAGGTGAAGCTTTCAAAGTTTGCCAACCAGAACACCCACTGGGTGAGGCTCAGAATGTTTTCAAGAATTTTCTATTTCAGAGATGCAGCACAGCAATAAACAGTCATTCAAATTTTTCTCATCATGGATCAAGATTAAGCTTGATATATAAACTTGACTGTTGTTTTCATTTGTTAGGCAGTTTCAGCTGAAGCTCCACTGAAAAACAAGAAACTGCTTTTCCTTTTGTAAGAGCCCCTTGAGACAAGGCATTACAACAAGGTGTTTAAAATTTCTTCTTTCACGGAAAGAATAACAGGTTAAGCTATTCAATATTCCACAGCATGGATATTGTGTCAACCACTGTTTTGTTTGTTGGGTTTTTTTGTTTGTTTGTTTTAAATATTTGTATTTTCCCAAGTTTTGGGGAAAAGCAAATAATCTTAGTTGCTTACTGACCATCGTGTTATCTCACATTGGTCACACAATGATACAGAATGTTTTTAAAATGCTTGTGTATGCCTCAAGTCAAGAAACCATAATTGTCATTCCCTGGTGCTGTTTCCCTTCTACATCTTGTAGATATGATTATTGCAATCCACTGAATCCTACAATTCTTCCACTATTAGTTTTCAATAGCCCTTATTCACCTGTATCTGAAATACAGCTGTTATTAGGCTCCTAGATGAGAGTCTAGAATCTTTCATTGAGTTTCAACTAAAAGGGCAACCTCTTTTTTTCTTGTCTGGTTGCATTTCACAGATTATAAAGGTGATTATGAGGGAAGACAATTTAAACTGATATGCAAGAAAGGACAAAAAATATGTAACTAGCATACTTGGCCCTCTCAAAAATTTAAATTGTGCTTATAATTTAAATGCAAAAAAATATTTTTTTGTATAAATTGTTAGAATTATACATATAAAATATACTTATAAAAATATAAGTTTAATTATTTGAGTTAAAAAACTCATTAAACCACTATAATTTTTACTTTATCCCTCAATCTTAACGTGCTTGATGGGGGAGATGGAGAAAAAAAGGAAGGTCTAAGTAAAATACTCTGAAAAGCAAAATAAGGTAAACAAATTTATATATCTTTTCTGAATAAGCAATGTGGGGTGAAAAATGAAAAGCCATAGAGAGTGAGAAATAGAAGTACTATGTGTAAGCAAAATTAGTTAAAATTATGAAGCCAGGCTGTGATTTCTGGTAGTGGAGCAGGACTTGGTTAGAGGTCAGTCTGGCAGTCCTGCATTGATCAAAGGAACATGAGGGCATGCCAGTATGCTTACTCTGGAGTGGTGTAAGGACATCTGTAAGTTCATTCCCTTTGTTGAGTTAAGATGCACTCATCAATGGTGGTCTTTTCTGTTTTACTGTCCTCAGCAAAACCCTGAAAAAAACCATGAAGGCATGATATTCATTTGTACAGGGGGAGACAAGACACAGAACATATAAATAGCTACTTTAAAATAAATTTTAATCAAGCCATCTGTAGGATAAATATAATGGGAAGGGCATGGATTTTGGACAATAATGTGTGCTTTTGATATGCAAAACTCTTGTCACTTCAACATTAAGCATCTGTAGAGGTAATAACTGAAATAAAATATCACAGTGATATCTGTTAAATTAAAAGAATTGATGGTAACCGGATATTCCCTTGGATACATGCATTCTAAGATGATAAGGTCTTCCTCAGTAAAGGTGCCTTAAATGTCATGCATCTTACATAAAATTTGTAAATATAAATGTTCTGTTCAAGCAGGCACGTAAAAATATGGGTTTGGGTGCAGATTCTTGCATCTGACAATAATTTGTTAAGGTTTATGCTTAATGGCTTTTGTTTCTGTTATAAAGGAAATCTCAGTATAAGCAAAATGAAATTTCTGGACACTGCAAAGAGATAGCTGGCAACATATTCCACTGCAGAATTTCACCTAACATCAGTGAAAAAAAAAAATTGCCACATTTTGATAACTCTTCTATTCCTTTATAAGTTTGTAACAATATTTGCTAGGTTTTCAATACCATAGGTGACTCATCAAGGATATTTCAGGTCCAACTAAATTGTCTAAAATAAACTTTCCAGAGTTATTAACAGGTTCATATATTTTGATGTTCGTAGACCACTATAACATCATGAAGTCATTATAGGACTTTCTAGGACTGAGCATGTGCTTTCAAGAACTGTTAATTCAATCCTAGTTATTTCAGTCCTAATGAAGAACATGCAAGGTTTTTTCCCTTTGTTTTGTATGATCTTGCAGTACCCAGAGTATGAAAAATTAATTAAAGATAGCTAAAAATAGTAGGAAAATAAAAAGGAAAATATTTTATTTCCATTAAAAAAATAATAATGATAATAATAATAAAAAAAGACAAAAATTCCAATCAAAGATTTCCAGGAACTTCCACCAAGAGGGCCCTCATTGTAGGATCCCTTTTGCTTTTGGTGTGAGTATGGACTCATCTGTTTTCAACAGCCAGTAAGATATTCACTCATTGTTATGCAAATAAGCTCATTGCTGGTAATGTGCTCTGACTCCTGTTTTAAAAAGTTAGCAAATAATTAGAAGAAAAAAAACTAGGTGGCAAATTAGCCACTGTTTCATCAGACATTTCATCTAATGAGTTCATGTAAAAATGGAGTTGTAAAGCATGTCTAAGATGTGGAAATAAAACAGACTGCTGAAAGTTTTTGGTATTGAGATGATATGCACGCATCTCGTTCAGGATTTGTTAATGTCTGCTTTACACTATCATATTCCAGACAGGTGAGTCATATAACCTCTACTGTAGGGAGTGGGAGTAGATTTTCAGATTTCATGTGTACTGAATTCGGAGCTAAATACAAGACCCACACCTGGCAAACAACCTTTTCTCTTTCTTCTAAACAGCCCATGAGAGGTTTTCCTTACAAAATGAAAAGACATCTGGAGAAGTCCTTTTCACTTGAATCTTTCTGATCAGTTTCACCTGAGATGCAAGTATGATTGACATTGTGAAGAGACAGTCAGCACAAGTGCTAGGGAATCCCATGCTGAGAGATTACAGAGAGTGAGATGAGAATAAAAGATTTGATCTCAAGCTGGTGTCACGTCTGATCTGAAATCCATGAAACGACATCCTGACATGGATATCTGCTTATATAGTAACTTTTAAACCAACATATAGTACTTGCCTCTTTTTTTAATCAAGCTGTGTCTGTTCTGTTGGTTTTCTTTCTGGCAATTTAGCAAATTTATGGCTAATAATGCTAATTAAAA
>WBND01001029.1:192440-205879 GCA_013398595.1 Tychaedon coryphoeus | reverse complement strand
CCTCTCCTCTCCTCTCCTCTCCTCTCCTCTCCTCTCCTCATTTTCTCTTAAAATATTTCAAAAGGGACGTGACTGACATTTAGTCCTTTTCATACTCAAAAACAGTGGTAGTTGCATTTCATTTATAAAAGTACCATCATTCTGGAACTCTGGAAACCACTAATTAAGTAATCAAATTAGAAACTAGAAACCAAGAATTAGTCACAGTACCTAAACAGTAAGCCAGTTAATAGGAACGTAATACAAAGGAACAAAAGAATACTAAAACACTCATTAAGAAATCAGATTTTATCAACATCGGCATATATTTACTACACATGAAAACACACAAAGGAGATGTTGAGGTGCATTGTAGAAGTCATTTTCCTTTCAGAAAAAATCAAGAAATCTAATGCTTTTCCACATGTTCCTCTTTTTACACAAAAAATACAAACCCCACTTCCCAGCATTTTCAAGAAGCAGCAGCTATCCCTCTCTAAATAAATGAAAGGAAGCAGCTTGTCAGATCAAAAAGAAAAAAAAAATCTTCAAACACAGAAATTATTTGAAAGAGTTCAACCTCAAGCTTTTCAGCATGGAAATGCAGCCTTTAGAGAACTAAAACTGACAATGCTCTTTGCCACAATGAGTTTCCATGTGAAGCCAATAATCAGGCACATATGGACACATATACACACATACAGACGCAAATTTCATTTCTCCTTCTGGCAGAAACATCTCTCTTATGATGTATGTTTTCTTTACAGCACAAGGACTGATGTATGTAACAGTTGTGCTCTGTAGCACTAGATGGGTTCCAACTTAATTTTTCAAGGTACTTCACAGATGCAAGGTTATAACTCCTGATCTGAAAAAACCCGTAGTCAAAACAAAATAGATAATACCTCCTTCTTCCTTAAACTGCAGCTGGCATCCCTCCAAAGCCTACATTCCCAGTCGGAAAATTTATGCTGTAAATTGCTCCGTAAACCAACCCTGTCATGTAAATTGTTGCAGTGTGCACTTCCTGTACTTGCGGACTCTTTGCTCTTAGAGATATAAGTGTAACACTCAGTCATCCTAAAGAAGTTAATAACTAAAAGATGCCTCAGCAGACAAGAGAAAAGGGATATGGCATAGCTCTCTACAAGGAAAATTGTGCATCTGCTGGAAAATGAAAAATCCTCACTGACTCTTCTAGTCTTTATTTCAAGTCTTTCCTATTTTCCTAATATTTCCTCTTAGAATTAGAATACCCATGCAGTTTATTTAATTTCAGAGACAATGTAAACATTAAAAAAACTTCCAAAATATAAAAAAATAAGAACTTGTAATTGTTTTTTTTAAACTTTTGCCATTTGAATATTCATGTAATTTTCTCAGAGCAGAGTTTTGACCTAAAACAGAACTTCTCTTTTTCATGGGTCAAAACAATCAACTAATGTGGATGAGGTTTTTTTGCTGTTAGTTTTTCATCCCTTGCATTAATCACAAAGAAATTTGGATTAGAATCTGCCAGTTACATGATCTGATCAAACAGAATTTTTGGGGGAACAAATTGGAGATGGCTGCCTGTATCAGCAATAAAAGAGCTCTGAATTTTGCCAAAGAATGCTTTTCCAGCTACAAATGTGGCTTCATTTTTTATGGACTTTGATTAATGATTTGAGGGGAACTAAAGCTACTTTTTTTGAGACTAAAAAAACTTTAAAAATAAAGCCTCTTTTCAGATTACTGAAGTTGCTTTCTCAAAAGCCAGTGTTAGCATCTGAAAAATGTAGCTAATGCTGCTAAGATATTTAGACATCAAGAAAAATATTGCTACAAATTTTTCCACCTGCAGTATATGAGAGAAAGCTAGCATTGCTGACCTTGGACTGCAATTTTAGCTTTTGTTCGTGTATCTTTGGCATTCTAAAAATTTACATCTACCACAGAAAATCCCACACGGCCACTCTTCCCGGAGCATACCATGCTGCTGTAAGCTTTTATAACAGATCCAGTGGTATCACATAAAACAACTGGAATCCAAAGAATGTTTTTACAATGTTATGAGAAACATTTAGCTTGTGCAATGGACAACAATAGAAGCAACAATCAAGGAAAATCATTTTTGTCAACAATGAAAAATAATGTTTCTTAGCAACCGAGTTTCAATTACTCTTTGTTTGCTAACAATCACCAAGATATTTAAGGCTAGTAGCTTTATTCCAGTAAGTAGTATACCATCAAAGACCATGATGAAGAGCTCCTGTATTAACTGTTTCTATTTTTCAATCAAGCATCTTGCTATTAATTTTATTAGTGGCTTAGAACTAATTTACTTTGAATGAGCTGTAACTATGATTTGTTATTGTCATGCTGTAAATGGAATTGTAATGTGTAATAATTATTTGTTTAAACAATAGAATCATTGGCATACAGATAATAATCCAAGCAAGAAAAAAAAATTATTACCATTAATAATAAGATTAAACAAAATTGTATCCAAGAATAGATCCCAGGAGAACCCTTCAGCTATTTTAGGTGAAGTAGAAATGATACTATTAATTAAGACAGAACACTGGCTGTCATAAAGATATCTATAAACACTGCTTCCTAGTGAAAAAATGAAACTTTGTCTTATTGATAAAAATGACTTGACTTCAATCTACTATGCCTGTGGCTGTTACCAAGTCTCTGAAAACAGTTACCATTATTAGACACCCTACCCCCTTTTTTACTACTCCCGATGATGATCAAAGATTGAAATTATATAATTCTTGAATGAAGCATACAATTTTCAAATTCTTGCTTCTTTTTCCCAAAAGTGGTTTTAACCAGACATTCAAGCATGTGATTTTCCTCCTGACAGAGTGGCTGGAGTAAATTCAGGTACCTCAGTAGTGAAAGCAGCTGGTCCTTTTATTCTATCTGCTATGCCTGTGTATTAATGAAAGGAAAGGGTTCTCACTCTCCCATTTGTTCTTGAGGGACACAGGGTTTTATTTAAAAGCCAATCATTTGAGCAGCACTGTGTACTGCTTGGAAGAACTGCAGAGGTCAGAGCAGGAGCAGTGCTGATGTGGAACGGAGCTTGCAGGTGCACACATTCACCAGCCCCGGGTGGTCACGCTGGGCTGCAGCTCCCTCTGTGGAGGATGCACAGCCTCTTAGCCCATCAAGGCTTCCCAAAAAAAGCCCTGTTGACAGAGGAAGCATATGGCACATTGAGAGTGCTGCTAAGAGCAAAACACAGGACACGTGGCACCCATTTCCCCTGGAAGCCCTAATGTCCCCACTCTGCACTGCTGATACACTGCACCATTCTTTCTGCCCCTTGCCACAAAAATTGCTTATTTTTTCAGTTCTGCAAACATGTCTGGTTCTCAAAGCTTCTTTTCTCTAACCTGAAGACCTATTAATTTATTTTGTTTATGTTTTCACACAGCATTTGTGCCTGAGGCTTCACTGGAACAATCAGACATTATAAGAACCATGTTAACAAACTGCACAAATTGACAACACTGAAATTCAACTGCTACAGCTCACATTTTTATACTATAAAAGTGGATTAGACTTTACTCTACCTTGAGAAAACCATAATTTAAGATGGCCTCAGCCAAAAATCATTTGGATTGCAAACTCCTCTTGCCTCTAATGCAAAAAAAAAAAAAAGTTACTGGCTTTTTTTTTCTCCTTCTATAAGAACAAAAAAAATTATAATACTTTGTGCATTAATAATCCCCTTAAAAATTAGATTAAAATTACAGTAAGTGAATTTATGTACTTGCATGCCTGACCAACACAGAACACAAAATGCCTTTGTGCTTCTTTCAGCATCTGACAGAGGGAAGCCTATTGCTCTGACAGTGGCCATCTCTTTTAATTGCTCTGTTTACATGCCTCAGTAAATCTGGAGCTAACAATTCTATTGTCCATTTAATCATTTGTTTGAGAGCAAATTTAAAAAGTCTTTTAATAGCACCAATTCAGGATCTTTTTTGGCTCCTAGGTGTGCAGAGGGACTGAAATGCCTTCAGTATAGGCTACCTATACAATAATATTTTTAGTCTAATACTGATTCAGAAAATCTATGCTGAGTAGTGCTAGTGCCATGGACTTATTCTTGTAAGCTGTATGCCATAGCAAGACAAAATTTTGTGAGACATTTTCACAAAAATTTCTCCTACGTGACATCTGAGAAAAGAGAAAGTAAAGGCTTTGACCATGTAAGAAACCAAATAAAGGACTGACTGGAGACCATGTGTTTCCAATCCACTCTGTGTGCTGCCCCCTGATATGATCAAACTCTTTATGTAAATTCAGGCACTTGCTGTTTCTCACGTAGCAAATCTACTACATAATTTCTTCAAGATTTGTAAGGAAAGAGTATTTCCCCCCTTCTCAGAAACTGCACTGATTTAAGGTCTAGTGAACAGTGTAGTCAGGTCTGAATTAGTACAATCTCATAACTCAGATCTGCAGCTCATGGTTCAGAATAATAACACTCTTTAAGGAGGCACAAGGACTGCTTTTCATTTTAATGGGGTTTTGGATCAGATGCTGAAGAGCTAAGAATCCCTGCTATCCCAATCACACTGACCATTCTCTGCCCTTCCTGCTGACTACTGTTGTAGTATTTTTGCTTTAACCTACCTTCAATGTCTTTCAGCTGTTCTCTCAGCACTACAGGGACTTGAACTTTTGACAATGAATGAGACGTGCCAAGTAATTACTTTATTGACGTCACTTCAGCTTTCAACCCACTTTTACCCAAGCTGCTACTGTTTGAAACAGTAGGTCATTTGTAGCACATTATGCAAATCTTAGAACTAATCTTTTGCATAATACATAAGAGCTCAGTTTGTGCATTAACTAATTTATCTGACTACACAGAAGCTATGAATGCTGATTTTTATTAAGCCCTTCATTAAGTCAAAATGTATCTGAAGTGTGCGTACACACATATATATATATAGTCACAAATTAAATTGCTTCAAAGGTAGGAACAGTCACTTGACACATGGTCTTATCCACTAATAAATGAGGATTCCTTTCACATGAGATAAGCATAACCTGAAAGAAAATGGATTCCCCTTTGCAATAAATGGATGAATTAATGCACACGTGCATATCTTTTCAATAGGTTCTGAAACTCTATTTGTGTACGATGCAAATAGTCTGTATAGATTACCAGCTATCATACAACTCTTCCCTCTATTAAGTCACTGCAAATTGGATCAAATCTCATCCATCTCATCTGTAGGATCTTTCTAACATGGGAGAAGTAGAAGAAACTGAGGGGCTTCTTTTTATTTTAGAGTTAGTTACTTATATTTCCAGAAAAAAACCCAATGAATTATTGAAATATTTATCATAAATGATATTATTAAAATAAACTATGATTTCTAGGTGCTATATTGTCAATAAATGCAGATGTCACTCTACACTCAGTTATGTCATTGCTGGATACCTACTCTATTTATCCTGTTGGGGAGAGTCTTGTACATTTTGAGACCAGTGACAAACAGAAATTAAGGAAGCACAGGACCGTGCTGAACTGTTCTGTACTGAGCTGCACATAATGTGAGGCCTTTGGGACTGTACTGTGCAGTAAAAGTTCCTTGACTGCACCATAAACTAAGCCTACACAAGAGGGAATTTGTGCAAGAGAATTTGTGCTCTTGCCTACAAGCAAGAGAGAATTTTGTAGGCAGCTTCCACTGGGTACTGTTTATTGGACCACCTTTACAGCCCTGCCTTCACCTAAAAGGGCAGCAGGAAATCCTCATTAGAGCAGAGTTGCATACTTGTGAAGAAGTTCTGTGACCAGAAGGGAGAGCTTTCCTTCACAGACAGGATCAGATCTGAACAGTGGCGTGTGAAAGTCTACCTGAGCTCCAACTGATGCTGCACAAATGCAGGGTGTCCAACAACTGAAGGGACTTAAGATTTGCTGGGTATCTATATTCCTCTTCTCGTTAAAGCAGTTATCTTATTACAGCATTTGTTGTTGGACTTTCCTTACTAAGATCTGGAAAGAGTCCTGAGCTGAATCTCTTTGACCCCGCTGCTCCCACCATCCTGAGCAGCTGATGCTGAACAGCTACTTTTGGAGGAGATCTCAGACCTTTCATTTTGCTACATTCTACCATTAGGACAGAGTGTGCCAAGGCCGTGTGTAAAAAAATTCCCACAGATAATTTTCATGGTACTGTTTCTAAATCATAGTTATGATCAAAACATAGCAATAATATTTTTTTAAAAAGTAAGGAACGTACACACACACACCCCAACTGCAGCAGCTCCTTTCTTGTTCTGTTTAGCCTCATCCTCATTCATGGGAAATAAATTCATGTTTTTCCTATTTGTTTCCTTCTGGGCAAGCAGTGAGAGATGAATAATTGCCATCTCCCATAAGATGTATATTGATACTGCAGTCACTTTTCCAGGAGCCTAAAAGGTCAACATGCTTCAAGAGAGGTAATAAGTAATGCTCCTTCCTTGCATTCAACAGCAGTATCTAACAGCCTGCAACAGAAGGAGAAAAAGGAGGGGGATGTCAACCATCCTCCTAACTCCTGAAAGTTCTTGGATGCAGTTCATTAAAACTAATGAACAATCACCATGCATTGTGGATGAAAACAGATCACTCTTCCACTATCTAGGTAAAGACAAAATATTATATTACTATTATAATACTCTGTGTACAAACCACTCTGGGATTTGGCCATATACTCCAATTTACAGGAGAATATTTATTAAATTATTAAAATTTGTGAGTTGATAGCACTCTCAAACAACTTATTGTAACTGTAAAATATTTTAAGCTTTGAAAACACAATAAAGTTGATTTAATAATCCTCTAATCTTATACACAACTTCCTCTAGACTTTTCTTCAATTACACCTCATAAATTATAATTTACTCTATATTATGGGAACATTAAAAAATAAACACTTCATGAGAATTTCACTAGATTCATTTATTTTGTTGAATTAACCAGCAAGCATAACAAATTCACACATGACCTCTGAACTCGGAGCACAGGGCCTCAAATTCATTCTACCATCAAGAATATCCATCTGCCAAAGGCAACAACTAAATGTTTTATTTAACTTGAGCCAAGATATTTGCCCTAATGACTACAGTATGGAAAAAGCAAACAAATAGAAAACTAGCAGAATTCTTTCTGTTCTTTAAAAACACCAGTGAAGTTCAAAGATTTAAAGAAAAACAAAAATCAAAACACTGTCTCTCCTGTATTATGCTTGCTTAGTAAGGAGGTGTAACTGAAAGTAGAAGCAGATAGATTTAGTAAAATCTAAATGCAAAACATCCGTACTATATAAATGAGAGATGTCATTCCAGTGTCAACAACATCACTTTAGTGAAGTACCTTTTTAAAAATAGTGCTCTGATTTGTTGTGGTTTCTTCTGTAGAATTGTTTTGGGGTTTGTTGTACTCTGTTGTTTTACACTGCACCTCAATGTACCATAGCTTGTAAAATGCTCCAGAAGAAGTCATGGTGAGTTTTGCAAGGGTCAGAAAATGCAGAATGTACCCCCTCATTTTGGCAGAACCAGACTAGAAAAGAATTTACTTTAAAATAGTGATTCCCAAAGGATCCTGTTAGGCCAAATGATTCCTAACAGTGATGTCAATTGCCTGATAGTGAATTGTGTTCCTGATAAGTCTTGATGATTTTATACATTTTCACAGTATTTAAGCAACCACACTTCACTTATATTCACCCTGGATCTCTCCTTTAGTAATTTTCTCCCTCTTATGTGTGACAATATATTATTGCATATGGTATAATACACCAACTTGTGCCTCTTCTGGTTTAATTTCTCTTTGTTGTAGTCAATAACCATTCCTCAAGAACAGGAAACCTTTAGTTTAAACCCAGTGTTGCTGCAGAATTGCTATGATAATCTTGTACCTATACCTAGTCCCAATAGGATTAGGCAGTAAAATAGTTTTGCCAGGTGGCAGAAAGAGATGTTTAAAGCCATAAAAAAGTATTTTGAGTTGCACTGTTTCAAGTGTGAAGCAAACTAAACTCCTTTGGCATCATGTCCTCTGTCAGAAGCAGGCTGAGGGAGTTGGGGTTTAATCTGGAGAAGACCCAATAAAACCTTATTGCAGCCTTCCAGAAAGGTCTACAAAAAAAGCTGGAGACCGACTTCTTCCAAGGCCACAAGTGAAAATGTCTCTAAACTAAAAAAGGGTAGATCTAAACTGAATATTAAGAAGAAACTCTTTCCTGTGGAGATGGTGAGGCACTAGCACAAGCTGCCCAGAGAAGTTGTGGATGCCCCATTCCTGGAAGGGTTCAAGGCCAGTTGGATGGGGCCTGGTCTAGTAGAAGGTGTTCCTGCTCAAAATGATGGGTTGCAGCCATGATTTTAAAATTCCCTTTCAATCCAAATCATGCTATGATTCACTGAGTCTATGACCATACACGGGGAGGCCACCTCAAGATGGACCATGAACTCACTCAGACGATCAGGATAAACAGCCTGTCTCCTTTAGCAGCAGCATGAGGGTTGGGCACAGTCCAAGGGTTTCACCATGAATCCTACAGCATGCACATAGTCTTCTTACAAGAAAAACCCACCAGATGTTTGTTGTAAGGCTGAACGGGGTTTCAATAAATCAGCTTCTGCAAAATCATCTTGATTTGAAGTTCAGAAGTCCAGTTTTTTTTCCACAAACTTTTTTCCTTATAATTCCATTTATTCTCTTTTCTACTGTTTAGTTTCATGCCCAGTAGTGCAGAATCAACAGTCTGGCAAATGTCACAGATATGTTCACATTTGCTGCTATATTTTTCAGTAAAGTCTTTTAAGGTACTTGGCTTTCTCTAGAAACTCCTTCGATAAAGGCATGTGGGAGAAGGCACATCTCCTTTCAATCCACACAAATTCATACACATTTCTGTATCACACAAATGCTTGCAGCTTAATATTAATTTTAGCAGCTACAGAAAATATCTTAGCCAACAATTTATTCTCTTAAATTATCTTTATTTTCTTAAATAAAGAAAATATTAACTCACTCTTTCACAAAGAAAAACTCAAAAAAATATAAAAAAATGTGCACACATAGACAGAACTGAAGCCAACTTTAAATCATACAGGTTTTTGAGATAAGAGAAACATTTTTACCACTGTAAATAAGCGGTGTTATTAATAATTCACTACAAGGTCCATTGACTGCTACCTATAGATTTAATATTCTTAAAAAAATATTCTTTGGCTGTGTTTTTTCCCCTTCCTCTCAACACTCCTTCACTGTGAAACGCAATATTCCACAGGATCTTTGAGTGATACACTCTTTCAGCAGTGTACATCCCCAACAGCAATCTGCAGCAGCTTTGGCTGGGTCTACATGAGCACTCAGAGCAACCAAATTGCTCTGTGGAGCTGTAGCTGATGGCAAGCACCTGAAACACACACAACACACCTTTCGGGGCGTTTGTGTGCTCTTTCCTAACTTTTCTTTTTCTTTTGGGGACTATTTCTCCTCGGCTGTGGCCAGGATGCATGAAGTGGCTTTTCCAAGTGTATTTCATTCCAGTTTAATCTAAAAGAAAAACATGCAAGCTGTCTTTGTGCTGTGAACCAAAGTGCAATAAGTAGAGATAACCTGAAGATCTGCTTCAAAAGCACACTCCTGATGAAAACTAAAAGCTCATGTAGGCACATTCAATGTTTCCTCAATGGAATACTGAACCTGTCTTCTCTGATTTGCAAGGTCATTTTAGGGAACACTGCTGAATTGATATGAGTCATGTATTTATAACGTCTGCCTTTGTATATATATCTCCTTTTAGGAAATGGTGTTTGTCTTTTGGGAGCCTATAAATGGTGTGAAATCTGCCACGGTTTGTTTTCTTCCATGAAATACCACTCCAGGTTCTTACAGTGTTTCAAAGTTCTCATAAGTAAGGGATATATTCAGTTCTTTCTGAAGCTTCTGCCTTAGGGCAAAATAAAGTTATTATGGGAAGCAAGTCTGGAGATGGCTGGACTCTTTCAGGTCTTTTCTACACTGTGCTGAGATTTCCTTGGAACACAGCATACATGCTGAAATCATAGAATAAGTAGTATTTGATCACTATACTTGAGGATTTTATTGCAATACATAGGAACAAGGAATCCTTATTTGCAGTAGCTTTTCTGTAACATTTCATCATATTGCTTGTAATCTCAATGGTATTGTGAAAGAACACTTTTGAAGCGATATTAATAAGGATACATAAGGCTATATTCCAATTTTCTTTTGTTTTCTTTACAAACATAAAAATATACTTCTCTAAAACATTTAAATTACTCAAGGAATGAAAAGCTATGTTTCAGAACTACACTCCGCACAGTGCAGGCCTGATTTTATAATAACCCCTTTGCTATTCTTCCATGGCTAGGAGGAAAATGGCTTTGAGTCTATGAATATGAAAATCCCTCATTATCATCTCAGTTGACAGAATTGGAAAATAATTTGAGACAATAAAAATGTGCAGGCTAATCCTTGTTTTGGGCAGCACACTAAGGTTGGAGCATGCACAGGACCTTGGAGGGGCCTCTGGAGGAGATCAGCCCCTGGTATCCCATCTGAGCACATCACTCCTCACAAAATGCAGAGCGCCCAGACTCCTCTGCCAGGACCACGTTTGCAGGAAAGGTTTTGGGTTAACTGTAGTGGGTTAAAAAGGACAAAAATTCAAAGGAAGTTGGAGTCATAGAACCTTCACCCTCCCCTGGCTAGAAGTTGAGCACAAACGTTGCTCCTCTTCAAAACCTGATAGATTACACCTGCCTCAGAACACTGAGTTTCCTCACTGCCTTCAAACAGCAGCCTCACCTCATGCACCTTAGCCTTGTTGTTTTCACTGATTGAAGGCTCTAATGAGAGTCATAAAATTGCAATATTTTATTTCATGTACTAATGCTTTAAATATTTTAAAACCAGTTATGGCCATAAAAATAGATGGGTTTTGAAACTATGATTGCAGAGAGAAATCAGTTTCTATCATGTGTCACACATTCCCATTTTGGATTTTAGTTATGAATATTGACAGTTTATGCAACATGATAAAGTAATAAGCAAAGCATTTAGCAATGCTGAAGGAAAATGTAATCTAGTAGAATAATATACCATGTCTTCTTAGGAATTGTTTAATGATATTTTTAAATATCACAAATACATTTTCAAATAGGACTATGCTGAAATAATTTTTCATGCTAATCAAATACAATATTACAGTATGGTGTTATTGTGAAGGAAATAATCACTGCATTTCTAGTGAAAACAATTAAATACTCCTGCAAGAAAAAGACTGGAGGCATTTTTTACCTATCTAAGGAATTATTAGCTCCAACAATTCTTTTATATGAAAGTCATCAACTTACGTATTAAAATCATGCTATAAACCTCTGTGGCAGAAGAAATATTTTTTTTTTGTACCACAAATCTCATCTATTTTTCTGAGTACACCAACATGTCTAACCAAAAAGGACTCATCACCCATAACCTACCTTTGTATAAACTATATTTGTTTAAAAACTTAGTAACCCAATCTCTGTTTCTTGCCAAATGTTTCACTCCTGTCAACCAGCAAGATGTTTTTACATCTTGAGTACATCAGTATATAATTTTTTTTTTTAAATGGAAATGAGAAAGCTATAACAATTTAAAGGTCCCATTTGAACCACTTTGACAGGAATAACAGCTATTTAACACTTTGCCGTGAAGACAAAACACTTAGGGACCATGATAACAAGTTTATTAAAATTAAAAATTAAAAATTTTCCGGAGAAAAGGGAAGGCACTTATGTCCCTAGGTAGCTTAGAAGGCCACATTAGGACTTAAGGGTAGACACGTGTGCAATATGTATGTCACAGGACACATATGAATATGCAAATAGTTGCTCCCAGACAAAAATCTGCATGATACAAATATGAATTAAGTTTCTTCACATAAAATACTGTCAAGAAATTCCAAACAGCAAATTACGAAAAAACTCATTTGCAAATAATTTGTGAATAAAATCAGTTTATAAACATATCAAAAAACTCTTGTGGCATTTGCTATCTTAGGAGTGTAATCTAAATCTTTATCACATTAGTAGTATTCAAAATATGGCAGCTTTATATACAGTGATTTTGTCTACAAAACATTTCAACTTCCATGTTCACAACAACAGCATAAGAAATGCATGTTCCCTTCACATTGGTGGGAATTTCTCTTCATTTGCTCTTCATTTTCCCATCTACCAGTGAATTTAAAGATAACTGAGGTAAGATGTTCCAACCTTATGATATATTTTCCTAGCTTGAAGTTTGAGCCCACTCCAAAAGCATTTTTCTCTCCAGTTACCAGAAAGATTTCTGTCTAAGCTTCCTAACTGCATAGAAAATCTTCAAGAAAATACAAGGTTTCAGAACTGTCTTCAGAAAAGCTGCTAGTATTTTGCAGAATCTGAAATTGTTACAGGCTCAATGTTCTTGGTTTTAGTTATCATTGTTGTACTTCAGGAGAACTTAACATACAGTTTTGTTCCTTTCTTTTTTTATTTTTTTTTTTAATTTTTTATTTTTAATTTTTTTTCCCTTAAGGGTAACAGAGCAACTGTTTTGAAGAAAAACTCTGTCTACATCTATCCTCATCTCATGCTTGTGGACAGGTTTTTTCTAGCAGATGTGCTTTGAATATATTGCATATGCGTTTGAAAATATTTTGAACATACATTTCCAATCTGTATTTTGCATAAAGTTTGCTAACTCCTAGAGACATTTCTAGCTGATATTTTTCAGCTTTAGATGATAATTTCTGATGCGAACACCTTTCCAAGTTTCAGATGTTGTTCACTAAAAGGACTGTCCTATACAGGTATATTCTGTAAAAGACGTAGCCAGTAAGATGATATTTTTTTCTGCTTTTCTCTTTTATCCAGGAGAATTTTGATTTATTAAGATATATTTGGCCAAATTCTTCGTAGTTAATACTTGCAAATAGTAAATACTATCAGAGTAATTTTAGCCTAAACGGATGCAGAATTGTTGAACTATCAGGACAACTTGAAGCCTGAGAAAAACTGTTATTGAATTATGGTTGTTTTTTGTTCTGGTTAATAGAGAAGTTTATATGTGCTTAAAAAAAAAAAAAAAAGAGATCTCAACAGACAAGGCAAAAACTACATTTTATATTTAAAATTACTGGATTAGGATATTTTTCTAGATTATAGCCATTTTTAGCCTTTTTAAATATTTTCTATGAACTAACAAACCTAGTAGCCTTCAACTCATCTAGAAATACAGCTTCTCAACACAGTTATAAAATGGAGTAATGGGTTAGAAAAGCTTTATGGTACATGGAGACCTGTCAGATGCTGGCTGGATTACAGCAAACTGATGAAACTGCTGCCTGAGCAGGAAAGAGGGGAAGTTCCAGGGAAGTTTCAGGGAAGTT
>WBND01001029.1:161600-185529 GCA_013398595.1 Tychaedon coryphoeus | reverse complement strand
GCTATGTGAGATAAACAACAGATCTTAGTCTATTTCTGAGTTATGCTTTTTGGATCATAGTACAAATAATACTAATATCAATTGTGCTGGTAATAATGTGCAATTTAATGAAAATAAACTGTTAGTGACACTGTTCAAGACAATTTTCGGAAAGTTCTTCTGTAATAGCACTGAGGCTGAATTAGAAATTATAAGAGTTAACAATAGCTACTTAGACTATAACAGTCTTGGGAATGGGTTGAAGATCACAGAATCATAGACTCATTAAGGTTGGGAAAGACCTCCAAGACCACTGAGTCCAACCTTGGACCAAACACCACCATATCAACCAAACTATAACACATAGTGCCATAACCATAACACATTTGTTTCTTGAACACTGCCACGGATGGAGACTCTACCACATCCCTGGGCAGTCCATTGCAATGCTTAAACACCCTTTCTGTGAAGAAATTATTCTTCAATGTCCAAATTGAACCTCCCCTGGCAGCCTGAGGCTCTGTTGTCTCATCCTGTCCCTAGATGCCTGCAAAAAGAGGCTAATTCCCACCTGGTTACAACCTCCTTTGAGGCAGTTGTAGAGAGTGGTAAAGTGTTCCCTGGGCCTTCTTTTCTTCAGCATAAACTCCCCCAACTCTATCATCTCCTCCTCATCAGACTTGTGCTTGAGACCCTTCCCCAGCTCTGTTGCCCCTCAATCTGTCCTATTGAGGGAGGCCCAAAACTGAGCACAGGACTCAAGATCTGGCCTCACCAATGCTCAGTACAGGGAGACTCTGCCCTGGTCCTGCTGGCCACACTATTGCTGATGCAGGCCAGGATGCCACTGTTGCTCTTGACCACCTGGGCACAGCTGGCTCATGTTCAGCCACTATCAACCAGCACTCCCAGGTGCTTTTCCACCGAGCAGTTTTCCAGCCACTCTGCCTTCAAGCCTGTAGCTCTGCATGAGGTTTTTAAGACCTAAGGGCAGGACTCAACCCTTTGCCTTATTGAACCTCGTTCAACTGGCTTCAGGCCATCAATCAAACCTTCCAAATCCCTCTGCAAAATTTTCCTGCTGTCCAGCAGATCAACACTTCCTCCCAACTTAGAGTCATCTGTGAACTCACTAAGAGTGCACCTGATCCCCTTATCCAGTTGCTTGATAAAGATGCTATCCCAAACACAGAGCCTTGGAGAACATTCCTTATGACTGGCCACCCACTGGTGTAACTCCACTCATCACCACTCCCTGGGCCTGGCCATCCAGCCTATCCTTAACCCAGTGAAGTGTGCACCTGTCCAAGCTGTGGGTTTACAGCTTTCCCAGGAGAATGATGAGGATGGCAGCAATGAAGGCCCAGCTGAAGTCCAGGTAGATTACACCCAACCCTCTTCCTCGTTCACCAGGCGTTTCACCTGATCACTAAAAGATGTTAGGCTGGTCAAGAAAGTTACCTGCAGATGTCTGAGGATGGTCCAGCTCCTCCAGCTCCCACTTTCACTGACACAAAACATTGCAATACTCAAAAGTCACAGCTGCTTTTGAATATATTTTGATACAAAATGGTGTTCTTGCACAACAGGAAATCTTGTCCTATTAAAATGTTTACATATGTGAACCTCATAAATAACAAAAGCATGAGCACGAATTTGCCATTCTTTCTGACTCCTGACAATAGAGTACATCACCCTAGTAATAATTATACACTGAAAATTAATCTGAAATATTAATTTTTCATGGTTTACTATCTATTGTGTTCTTTTCACCTTGAATTTTTAGTTAAACAGCCAGAAAGGACAACATTATCAGCTAATATAATGTGAGCAACCAAAAGAAACTGTGACTAGCAAGTAGTCTCAGTGAGCAGGTCACAGATCTTCACTGAGATCTTACTATCCAGTGATGTCTGCAGTCAGCCAAGGGAACATAGATTAAATGATGCTTTAAAAAGGGAGATGGAAGACAAAATACTTCAATGTCTTACATTTCTAGTTCATTGGAAAGAAGGATATCATTTTGGCATCATTACATGAAACATTCAAACATGTTATATATATGGGTACATGTCTCATTAAATAGATGTATGTGCTGTCTTCTGAGTGCACTGGATTTTCCCCCAGTAAGTTCATTGGCATTTTTCCCATTCTCACTTGTTTCAAATATTTTCACACACAGTATGATGGAGTGTTTGATCTCAGATTAGATTTTTTTTTTTTTTTGCATTAATGTGCATTTCTGGTAAAGTGCACTCTGAAAACATAGGAAACAATAAGTGCAAATAAACAACAATCAGTCTTCACTCCTCTTGTATAGAGGGCTGAAAGGAAAGTAGGATGTGGTATAGAGTCCAACTTTGTACCCTGAAGAAGGTGTCACTGCCACTGAAGTCATTGGGAGCTGTGCACGCTTTTCCAAGGACAGAGTCTGTCCACTCAAATACCTAACGTGTCTGAAGGGCTGAGGCTGACACTCTTTCAAGTGAAATAAGACAACCACACTCTCTTTAAATAAGACAGCTAACCAAGTGAAAATCAGAATTTAGGCCCCACCTCTGAAGAAGAAAATAGGAACATACTTCCTTTTCATATAATGACACTCTTTTTCTACATGTCTAAGAAGCAGGAGGGTAAACATTGGCACTCCTCTATAAAGTTGTTCAAATATTATTGAATTATAGTCTTTATTATCTGGAGCTGACTGTGCAGCAGAAGTATACAAAAATAAGCATGGATTTTCCTGAGATGTTATGAAGAATGGTCCTCCACTTTTTGGCATTAGTTGAATTTGGAACAGGCACTGATACACATAAAAGTGCCAGCTTTTCATTTATTTATTACATTTCTTTTTTTACTTATTTATATTTGCTTGCTAGGCAGGTTTTTCCTCAAGCTCTTACAAGCTTTATTTATTATTCATTTTCATCCCAGGAAGAGAAACTTGAAATATTTATCCACAGGATATTATTTTTTAAAAATACTTTCCACAAGTGCCAGATATGCTAAATGGCTAAATCCTTTCTGAAACAGCCAGCATGATTATCTGCTCCAAAATCTCACTTTAAAAAGGTTAATAATTAAAACATTTTACTCTAAGCCAGGCAAACAGTTAATAGGATGAAATAGTTACCTGGAGAGAAACTGTGAACTGAATTTCTTTCATTTCAGCAGGCTTTAGCTTTAATTTTGTTGGGTTTTATTCTAGGTTTAAGAAAATTAATCATTTCTGGGAAATGCTAACCACAGTGACAGACCTCACCATGCTGAATGTTTTACAAGGAAGCTGTTTGGAGCCATAAGCTGCCACCACGAGCAAACAACTGACAGCCAGCAGTGTTTTGTTAGACTCTGACAAGGGAATCAATAAAAAGACATGGAAAAGGTTCAATCAGAACAGACACCACTAATACGAATGGCCTTTTGGGACCCACGGAAGCGTGGAACTGCTTTTCCATGTTAATTTCTCCTCACTACCCTTGGGGTTATCACCTTCTTTGGCCCCTGTTAATTAAAAACTGCCTCTTGTTAAAGTTCTTTGGCAGGCATTTGCCTTGTGTCAACTCATTTTGTTGGCTGCTGAGAGAGGAAATGAAGGGAAGGAGAATTCAGAAACTGCTGCATGAAATGCTGCCAAAATCCTTTCTTGCAACTGCCACTTGACACAAATCTGCAGATTTCTTTTTCCATCCTTTCAGATACTGAGGCAAACTTACACATGATATTTAAAAAGGCATATTTTAAATACTCATTATGCAACTATCTCTTTTTATGAGGATATGGATATAGTAGTAGCCCTGATTATGACTGTGCAAAATATAAATTTTTCAGACGGGTGGCCAAACAATGGACCAATAAAATTATGTATTATTTTTTCTTTGTTTGCTATCCTGCAAATCTCCTCCTCTGCTCCCACTCCTCCCATATGTCTTCATGCTCATGTTATATTTTACCCTCAGGGAAACTTATAATTTCTGGCCAGTTTGTAAGAAAAGTAAGGGCAATTAAATGACATAGTTTCCAAGATTGGGAGGGAACTGTAGCTCTGTTTTACTTAATAGTTGAGTGATTAGGACTTCTGTCCTGGATGGGTTCAATCTCACCTCTGCCTGAAGGCATTTAGATCCCTCTGTTCTGCGACCACAAGGGTATTCAAAGGGGAGAAGCCTTTAAAGTCATGGTGTCAGAATTCTCTCCTTGTGTATAAAAAATTAAGTACTCATTAGACTGAGGACCAGCCACCACTGCTGAGATTCATTTCCTCTTTCTAATCCAGTGAGTATTTCTTTATTTTATGCAAAGGTGGAAGGTCTCCAGCCAAAGGGACTAAGGGAGCCTTATCCAGAACACGTTGTAAGCTCAGACTTTTGAAGCAGAGAGGAGGTGAAAGCTCCAGTCTTGAAGCTTCCAAGTCTCCACTAGGTAAGGCCATTGCTGGCTTGCTGAACCTTGCCTCATCTTTCCCTGCTGTGAGTATCAGGCTGGGAAAGATGACCACCAAAGGTCTCTAGGATCCCTGGACCTCCTGCGTCCCTGTATCTCCCTGGTAATGCCAAGCTGACCAACATTTTTGAAATATTTCTCTACTGATATCTCAAAACTTCATCTTAAACTCTTTCTCTAGAACTTTTTTGGCTATTTTCCCGCTTTCTGGGTTAAGAATTCAGTAAGTCTAAACACTCCTTTTCCAACATATAGCATTTCCACCACTTTTACTCAATTAATATTTAACACATAACTCTCCTTTAAAGGCTTAGCACACTATTTTTGATATCAGTAAGATAAATGATATATCCTCATTTGATACTTGATACATGAAAAGAACATCAATGTCATATTTACACCGTCTAAGGCTTGATCTATTGCAATAAATTTTGTAGTTGACATCAGTTGTCCACACCATCCATGTCATTTTGATAAGAGTGTCAAGAAGATAATGCTTAATAATTATTATCTTAAAAACTTATTTTTGCACAATAAACACCAATTCTCTTTAAGCAGGGTTCATTATTTGATTTCAGAGGCAAACAAGAAACAGTTTATAGTTAGAAGGAGGAACTGTAATATCAGAGGTCAGTGAGGTGGCCACCGCCGATGGCTGTTAGTCTTGCCTTTTATTTTAATATAAATGATAATTTTTAGTCATTATGCATGAATGAGATCAGTCAGAATAAACACTTTCCTGAATCATGGCTAATTTTTTAAATCTAGTGTTTTGGTTTGTTTTTTTGTTGGTTTATTTGTTTAACTTCATTTTTTTAACTTTTAATTTTCACCTAAAAACACATTACTACCTCCCACCCAGAGATTTTTGATCAACTTATAGTTCTGAGTCCTTGATAAAGGTATGATCTAAACACTTCCCACACAGTTTTAACACTGACTATTAAGTGACGTTTTCAAAGATAACTGCACGCATTCATTCTGTAAAACCTGCATGTTAGGGCAGGATCACAAACCCTCCAAGTAAAATAAGTCCTGTGTCAGTGTTAGTGGTTTAATTTAAAAACAAGCAGATGTCATAACTAAGTTTTTTCTGCTTCCCAGTTCCTCTTCTGTAGGAGACACTGCAGTCCAGAAGCTTTGGGAGGGAATGCTCCTTTAAAGACTTCGAGGAATGTTCTCCCACAATTCTTTGTAATCTTATGTTAATGTACCTAGTTACATCATCCCTCTTCCACACCCCAGTTCTAGAATGTTCCTCACTCTCTGATCCCCTATCGGTCCCCACTCCCAGTCACTCCTCCCCTGAATCCCAGTTGGTTGTTACCCCTTAGTCCTGCCTCCACACTGCCCCTGTTCCCTCAGACCATTGGCCCCCAGTTCTGATACCCCGCCTTCCTCTATCCCCTATAAAATCCTGGACCCTCCTTTGTTCTGGGTTCTTTGTCCCTGGTTCTTTTCTGGGTGAGATTAATAAACTCCACAAACAAAGAACCCTTCTCGTTTTATTTGTCGACCCTCATATATCGTGGAGGTGTGTGAGTGTCTGGTGCATGGAGCTATCCCTTTCCTCTGGAGACAATGCTCTCGGGAAGGCAGTGGCCCCTGCAGCTCCTGCCACATCTCCACATTCTTCTGTACACATATTTACGCCCATTTTTTGATATTTTTGATACATTGTTTTGGGGGAAATCAAGTAGGGTGAAGAAAGAGCATAAACTGGTTCATAAATAGGTGTAAAAAACCCCAAACTGACTGTGGTTGGCATTTTCCTGAGTATGGCTTCACTTCACCCTTGGGGGGAATAAAGGATTCCACACTTTTTTGATTTTTTCCTTATTTTCCTCTTTTTTTTTTTTTCTGTGAAGATGAAAGAGCTTCAGAGAAAAAAAAAAGTTTTATTGTGCAGAATGAAGAGAAATTCCTTTTTCAGTACCACTGTATGTTGTACATTCAATGACTGCTGCTTCTTGATTAAAAATATGTTCAACCATGTAGCTGTGGTAAAATTTCATCTGGCTGAGTGAACTGTTGAAGTGGAACTAGCTGGATTTGGACAAAAGTCTCACGAGGGCTTTTTAAAAGTGATTATAGCAAGCATGCATTACCTCAATCACACAGTATCTGTTCCAGAAGGGAGAGGTCCAGTAGTCAGTTGGCATTTTCAAGATAAAACTGGAAGCCACAATTGCTCCTGCAAATGAAAAAAGTATTGTGGGAGTAACATGCAAAAGGAAATAACTTTGTGTAGCAGATCCTCTTCACGCATCAATAAAAGACAAATAATGGACTCTAGCAATGTTGTTGAAGACTGGTCAAAATAGCAGAAGCAGGTGTTACAATTCTGTGTCATGGTATGGTTATGAAAAGGTTGGGAGAATGATAAGGAAGAGGATGTGCATTTCCTGAAACACTGGCCCTTGCAAGCATCTACAGATGCAAGGCAGAAAGGCAAAACCCTGTGGCTCTTCTGGTTACAAGGCTGGGGTTGCAGAAGCATTTCCCCATTGTCCAAAACTGGCTCTGATACAAAGAGCACAGCACAGTACCATCCTAATTCTCAAAGTATGACCATCTACTTGTCCCATTTTATCCTGAAGCTGAAGAAAAACATTCAAACATGTTGAAATACTCTGGGTCTAAATACCATGAGATTTGACTATCTGTAAAACTCTCTATCTCCACACTCTCAGTGCTGAAACAAAACATTAGCAGCAGAAATGAGCCATATATTTGTTGATATCTCAGAGTAAGCTTTAGATTTAGTTTGAGCAGTAGCTAAAAGCTGATGCAGTGTTTATTTAAACTGAATTGCTGCAAACTCTTGAGATGTTATATTAAGCCCATATATTTGTACAATAGAGACTACCAGGGCTGGGGCAGGGGGGTTGCATCTTAAAACGACTGTGTGTTATTAAACTTTGTTACAAAAGCACACACTTTAAAGAAATGCGTAGGTCTAAAAATTACGTATTTGAAGCCAGAAAAATGTCTTAAAAAGAAAGTGCTGGGATTTGACCGTGATAATATTCTACATTGTATAATTTCTAATATCACAATATCTGCAGCATGAACCACACAGCACTGCAACAAGAACTATTTATCATTTTAAATACGTGTCTGCAGGCTGCTGTACGTTTTAAATAAATATTCTTAACCACAGCTTGCAAAAGCAAGTAGCACATATCATCAGCAATCACACATCAAACCAAGTTAAATGTTTGACATTGCATTCACAAAAGGTAAGTAAATCATTCTGATGTTAATAAACACACCAAAAGCTTTCCCTATTCAGAAAGGTAAATTAGGCTATATTATCTCTAAATATATGGCAATAATGTATAGAATGAATCCTGTTTTACTTTTTTTTTCTCTGGAAGTTTAATATTTTATTACAGTAGAAGGGCGCACAGCACTAACTCACCCCCTTCTGACAACCAGTTTCTTTGTCTAATTTCCATTTGTTTCTTTGGCAGCTAAAACACCTTGAAATTACCTTCTGCAGCATGGAAGAATGTTTTTTTTTTCCCCCTAGCTCTGGCTGTCAGAGTGATTAGAATTTTAATTAGTAAAGCAGTAAGGATGGAAGAAAATCAGGGAGAAAAGCACATGAAAGATTCACCAGAGCAGGGAAGACAAAGAGGCGTCAGAGGCTGCCTCACAGCTTGCTTGTTACAGCAGCAATTGCAGGGCCAAGCTCAGGTCTGTAACACTAACACAGCACCATCCTTTAGACCTCTGACAATGTCAGGCTTCTGGGGCATGAGAAAACATTTTTATCAGTTGTCACTCAGAGCAAGACAAGGTTTTTAAAGCACTCCAACTAGGAGCTGCTCCACCACTGGGCTCATTTTGGCACTTTAATCTGCACTGCAGGACTCTAAGTTCAGAACTCAAACCATGAAGAGAGGATTGTCAGTAACACAGAATTTTACCATCCAGCTACTACACCAATTAATATTGTAATTTTGAACCAGCATCTGGGCTTTTTATAAAACCAAAGAAAGCTTTTAAGTGCCAAAGGGCTGATGAGAGAAATAGCAGAAATCCTTCTGTGACCAATGCAATATATTTTAAGTTGAAATTTAAAAAAATCAAATTAATGGCAGAAACACCATGACTCGTTCTTCATCTGTCTCTGATCTGCATGGCCATTTTATCTTGACATTGTGACTCTGATGCCACAGCTCAGCACAAGGAGGTAGCATAGACAAGGAGCACAAGCCCGTTGAAGGTGGAGGAGCTGAACACTGAATTTGCATACGGCAGCATCACACCTAGGCCCTGGGGAGACACAGATGCTCACCTTGGGGGCCTTCACAGGCCACCTCCACCCTATCCTCATTCACCTCTGACATTGCTGCCCATCTCTTGCTGGTACAGAGCAAAGGGCAACCTGCTAGAGGAGCCCCCTGCCTCTCAGGCTCTGCTCCTCATGAGGTCTGTCAGCCCTATTCTCCACTATTATTGCTATCAGTGTTGTCACTTGTATTATATCAATGCATTCGGCTGACAAGATCAGCAGCACACTGTGCATGGCAAGGTACATGCACGTACTAAATGCAGGGATGAATGCGTGCTATTATCTATTCAACAGTAGGAGAGCCTAGGAACAGAGGTGCTGAGTGGCAGAATGGGAAATTGAATCCCATTCCAGTGTCTGAACAACAAATCTATTTTTTCTAAACTCATATCCTCTCAACCTAGTCCTTGTATGCAAAGATATTTTAATCAGCTGAGACCAAGATTATTTTCTGTCTCTACCGGGTCTGATCCTGAATTCTTCACTCACATGACTGATTTCCTTCCAGTGAATACAAGCTTTCAGCAGATAACAACACAGTAATAACCAGAGCAGATTTAAAATGTTTTAAAAGAGGATTATCAATCTGTGCCATTGATGTCGCAAAACAATTGTGTGTGCGTTTCTATTTCACCAGTTATTGCAAAGGTTAGTCATTCACAGCATGTCCACTAGGAACTGCTAGAAAACTTCAAATGCTTTTTTTGACAGGGTTTTTGGTTCTGTTCCACAATTAGACAAAATATTATTCTACCTAGAACAGAAGACAAGATTTACAGTAGCAAAGCCAGATTTTTGCAACAGGTCAATGTACAATCTTTAGCAAATTCTGTAGTAGGAGAAAAAAATGGTCTTGCTGACATTTTGTCTGGTAAAATAACACATGACATATCTGTATTTTATGGAAATCAATCTGTGGAGAATTTTTGGGTTCAAATAATTATAACTCAGTGCAAGATCTAAATAAAACTGATGAAAAATAACAAGGAAAATAATATAACAATATAGATAAATGCCAAAAATGAGGTTCAAAGACCCAGTCTTAACTATACAGCTGCAAATACTGGTAAGAAGCCAGTAATTGCAGTTAAAGTCAATTGCCAACTGTTTTAAAGCACATAATTTAAACGAGCATTGCAATTGCTACCTTCCAGTCTTGGCTGCTAAAATAGCAGACAAGAAACAGAAAATTAAAATCCAGACATTTAAAAATAACTCACCATTTTTTCCTTTAATTGTTTGCCTGCTCTGAAATCATGCAGATTTTATAGTATGCTTAGTGACAAGGAAGATTTTGTGCAATGTTTTAGACACTAAGATGATCTCATCCTAAAATATCACTATGAAAACCATTTGTGTTTACAGAAAATCCTAGGGGCTAATGGTTAAGACTTGCCTCCAGCACCCAGTGGACAAAAGAAGAGATAATGGAGTCATAAGAAATCACATCTTCCTCTCATCACTTGGCAGACCAGCAAATACACCAAATGATTGGGTGCTCCTGTGGAATTGGATGTTACAATATGTGTAGTAGAATCAGGGATATATTTTCTACTATTTTCAATGTTAAAAAGCCACCATCTCTGAGCTATCATCACATCACCAGCAGGAAAAAATCCCGCTTTGGGAATTTAGCAAGAGAAGAAGTCTTACTAGCAAAAGAATGTACAATTTATTCCTGCAGAGGTGGACTCAGTCTGTACTTTTACAATGGCAATGGTATTAAGAGTTCCAAAAATAAAAAGGAATTTGATTTACACATTTTCAGATGATCCACTGCTGCAGTAATTACAACTTTGTGCTGCCTTAAAAATTCATTCTGTGCTGTCTTGAATAAAGTCTCTAAATTTGGAAGCTCATCCAAAAAAATGTTGATTTAGCTCTTAAAATCCACCACTGGACTGCAACACAAGGCACACTAGTGATCCAACAGCTGTTGATAAGCGGTCACAATCATGCCTCTGCATATAGTCTGTATATCGAGTGACTTAACAATCACACTGACAAATTCCAGTCCTCCCCTGGTTCCTCAGTTACACACAGTTACACCACTGAAGGGATGCCTTCACAGGGTAAATTAACATTAGCAAGGTAGAAACCAGTCCTAGTTAACACTGAAAAACCAATAGTACCAAAGCACCCTATTCAGAAATACTTTTTCACATCCCTGTCTCTAAGACATCCCAAGAAAAGGAATATGAGAGTGAAAAAGATGAAAACTGTGAGTGATGTGGCAGGAATAACAGATTTTAAAAGTTGCCTTAGGAATATTTTCTAAAAAAAATTTGAATATCCTGAAGAGGGAAATCCCTCACACTTATGTCTTCTTTTGCACTAGCCTATGCCTTACCAAGCTTGATATTTTTCTTCATTTCAGTCATAGGATGAAGGCATTCAAAGAGAGCTAAAGTTCAGTAAATGGAAACAGAAGATATAACCCTAGAAGTCAAATATTGATTCTTACTGGGACTATCTTCAAAGCCTTGACAAAGATGGGGAGTACACAAGGATAAGAATTTGAGTGAGCGCTTATGAATACAACTACAGCAATAAAATGTGTTAAGACAAATGGTGCTGTATTGGTTCTGAGATTACATATGGCTCTCCCAGAAAGATTCTAACATCATGCACAAAATTAAAATTACCTAACCATCAAAATATTCTGAAATTCCAGACCTGGGAAGCAGGGAAAGAAAGGAGAAGGGGAGAGAAAGAAAAAGGGGGAAGCATAAACTAAGTCAAATAAAAGTGACATTTCCATGCCTGGATTTTCTTCTTTCTTACATGATTTGAAGCTGAGAAATCTGAAATCATATTTTAAAGGTACAAGTAACCTAAAAAGATAAAACAAAAAATAGAGGAAAATATAAATGACTTAAAAAATATTTTTCTTGGTATTCCAGATTGAGGATTTTTATTCAAAATGAGAAATTTTCCTCATTTTCCAGTGAAGTCTCCATGGAGGTGTCTTTCCTGAGCCCCCTTTATTGTGGAGCTTTCAAGACTACATGTTCCTTCTACTTGTATTCCTAGGTTTTCTTTTCAATGCAGCGAATCGTTTTGACATGTTGGGAAAAAACACTGATGTCAATACACGGGGGAGGTCTCCCAAAGGCTAATTGAAAATAAGATTAATTTAGAAAGAAAATGACTCATTTCTCATACTTTCCTCTCTGCAAAGCTATAGCCAACATAAAATAGCTCAAGTTGAGATCATGAATTTTGCAATCCACTTTGTTGAAATACACATTTTCACAGACTGTCAGAAGATAGGAGACAGATGTTCAATGTTTTCCACACTATTCTTCAAATAAACCACATGAGTTTTATGAGCCTTTCTCAGTGGGGAAGAAAGTGGCCTAGCCAAACAGCCTGAAAACTACAGAGCAGTCAGATTTTGGGTTGGAAGCTAAATATAGACCCTCCTTTTCTCCTATCAGTTGAAAAAAGTTGTCTGGAGAGAATCTGTCAGAGAGAGCTTTTGCTTTGTTTTTCTAGCTCTACTCTGTCTCACATGGGATCGCCTGAAAAAACAGTGCCTGAGGGATCTATATTCAGTTTTCTAAACCAAACATAACACAAGCACAGTTTCTGGGCTACACATTTGCCTCCTGTAATAGAAAATGTGTGAGAAAATCCCTCAATGGCATTCAAATCAGATTCTTACAATTTTCAAGCAGCAAGTGTTTTTCATTTTATTTCTTACAAAAGAGATATTCTCACAAAGACACTGTCTGTTAAACAGCTATGCAAATTCTCTAAAAAGCTAGCATACAGTTAGCCATGACAGACAAATATCTTTTTTAGAGGGCAATAAGACATTATATGTTCTTATTTGTGGTTAGATACTGAAGTCCTTACTCGGGAAAAATGGTTACTTAATTAGCACTCAGAATTTACAGAGATTGAGGCCAAAGGGATCATTAGAAATTCTTAAATTTCATCTAGTTAGTTTTGAATTAAGCTCATTAACTTATATTTGGTTAGAGCATAATTTTGTTCACTCTAATTGTATTTCGTAGTAAGACTTCACTGTGCATATAATAACATGTTGACAGTTCACAAATGTTCCCAAGAGTTTAAGAGCCTCACCTTTAAAAAAAGAAAACTAGATGTCACTTATTTAAAAGTTTACCTCATCCATCTTTGGCTTACAGGCACTGATCCTTGTTGACTTTAGTAGATGAAACAACACTTAAAACTTAGTTTTCCCTCTCAGTGCGAGTGCTTAAGCTATATCATCAAGTCATCTCTCAATCTCCTTGTGGAGATGGCAAATTATCACATTAATCTAAATTCCTCAAAAATATTTTTGTTTTTCACATATTTTTCACACATTTTCAATTTTTAAAGAACACTTCTAAAACTTACATACTGGAATTGAGCACAGTATTGTAAGAGCAGTTTCACTCACAGTGCTCCTTGGAGATAAAAACTCCTCTCACTTGCTCCCAAGAACAAGAAATGCTTTTGGCAGTACTATTGCATTGAAACCCATATCAGAAATACTTACAAAGAAAAATATTGCTTTTTATAAAAATATCCCATGGTCTTTGTTTTTACATGTGTGACTTCTCAGCTGGCTTTTTTTCTAGCATTTGATTCCGTAAGAGATTCTGACCTCCATGAGACGCAATTTTCTTTCCACATACCTGTCAATAAACTTTTGAACCACACTGGCTCCCTGGAAGAAGTGTGAAACAGAGAATGTGGCAGAGGACTGTTATGATCTGACAAGATTTCTGAGAGTGTAGAAGAAATTAATGGCAGTTAATTTTTAAACATAGTTCTTTGAAAGCGATACTCCATGAAGACGTGGAGAAGAGAAGGGAACAATATATATTCCTTGAAACCTCCCCTGAATTCTCCACAGAAACAGATATTATATTTTTACATATTTGTCTTTTGTATTTTTGCAGTATGCAGTATGATCAACTCCCATCAACATGGTTTATACCTTGAAGATGGCTCTGTGGAGTCAACCCAGGTACACATAAATAGGTACCAAGTGCAATTGTGAGGGGTGTTTCCAAAGCAGTGACATCAATAAGGTTTCATATGAGAGATTTTTCCCTTTCTGGAGGGGCTGCAACAATCACACAATGACCAAACATATAATTTATAATGTCCTGTGGACTTAGCCTTTTCACAAAAAAATACTGCACTTTCTTCACAACTAGCAGAATCTTCATTGTTCCTATGTGAATTATGAGAGAATCAAAGCTAATGCTATTTACATGTGGTGAAATAGAAGCTGAGGTTCATAAGGATTGGTCAGCACATAAGAACTAAGGACTAAATAAATGAGGGGACCACCTAGGGCAAAAGAAACAGAAAATGGAAAAGTCCAATGGTCAGTCTCAAAGGCATAATGGTGTGACACATTAGAGGATGTATGAGTTTGGATGCAGTAGTTTAACAACTGTCTTTGTACACACTTAAATAGCAGGATACTACTAAGAAAAATGGGCTGGGTGAACCTTTCCTGAAATATTCACGTTTTCCTAATAACAAAAGGAATTATGAATTTACATCTCTGAAATCAAGTTCTAACAGCTACACAGCCAGCAGATTAGGGCTAGGAAGGACAGTGCTTGCTCACTTTGTGCTGCTTTGCAATAAATGAGGATTTCAGTGTCATGGGCAGAATGGAAGTTTCAGACAAATTTTATCAGAAAAGCCTTACTGCTGAGACATGAGGTGCAGAAAGAACTCCCTTGCTTTCTAAACTTCTCCTCAGAGAGCAACCTAGGTGCCACTGGCCCTGGTCTTAGCCCCAGACCTGTCAATCACTTAAGTCTAATGAATTCCAGAGATGTATTTGAACCTTTCTACAACTTTCTCCCACAGAATTAAGGACAGCAAATCAGATATATTTACATAAATATTTATTGTGATAGTGATTTGACAAAAATATCTTGATCAGAATTATTTACTACAGAGTATAAGAGCTATATGTACTAGTATAGTATAATTCACCATTTTGAAGCAATATTGAAGCAATTATATTAAAGCAATTTTATTAAAAATAGAAAAAACCTAAAATTAAGCAGAGATTGATATTAGTTATGTACTAATGACTGTGGGAAAGTCACAAGAGGTAATCTTGAAGGGTATCACCACAAAAGGAAGGAATCTGCAGATACTCCAAGGGGTATGTTAGAAAATCCTGCCTTTAAAAGTTGGGATTGGGATTTTATAGTATAAAGTGATTGATTATTAGTCAGATATCTCCCAGCCAGCTGTGTCAGCTCAGCTCAGTTATTAGTAGAATCTCTTATTTCTTCCTTGTTCCATGTACTTTACTATATCTGCCATATATTCATCTTAGTATCAGAATGTATGACTTTGAGATTGATGAGTCAGATTGGTTTCAGCATTATTCAGCTCCAAAAGCAGCATGATGTCCCCTTCTACATTCACCACTGGTAGCCTTGCAAATAGGGCACTGTTGGAGTTATTTTACCCTGTTCTAACCAGATCATCTTGCTTGTACTTTAGGATTTTTTTTTTTTTTTTTTGGTAGCACAGCGGGCTACATCCTCCTTAGGGGAGAACAGAAGGATTTGCACTGCATTGTAAAGCAGCAGGCAGCAGCACTGTGTGAACCCTGCAGCAAGCAGAAACCACTCTGGATCCTCTATTTATCTTCTATTTGTCTTGAAGTTCTGGCAGCAACTCAGTTCCTTCCAAATGGGAACCACAGTCAGTAATTGAATCTCAGTCTTATACCCTCATCCTAGAAGTACCAGCCTCCTGCTGGTCCAACATGAAGACAAGGGAACAAAAAATGTGATGTTCTTTTGGAGCATTTCAGAAACACTAGTCTTAACTGCAAGAGAAAATCCACAAAACTTTCATTTGATAATGTGCTAAAAGAGTCTGTGCTGCACAACATGTGAACAATAAGTGGGTCCCTTGATCCATTTTGATGGGTCATCTCTGAGTTTTCTGTAATGAAAAACCTATGACAAGAAACTGAAAGAAACAGAGGAGTTGAGCTCTTCAAATCATTCCTGGTTGACAGCATAGAATATCTCACAGGTATTTAGTTAACTAAACCCCATTTATCCAGAAATAATTGCAGAGAACAAATCTGTAAATATTCATCAAGATGGCAGTGAAACAATACAAAGTATGGCTCTTTATGAAATAAACATGTATGTCTCAGTCTCTGGCACTGTTTGAGAAATTATAAATGTATCGCCACAGTGACAGAAAATTACTCATTGTTTTTGAGACCTATATAAATAAAACAGGGGCCAGATGCTTGCCAAGAGAGTTAAGAATGCTACATTTTTATGTGGCTCAAATATAAGTCACTTGCAATTTTACACAATTATACACTTGCAATTGTACACATTTTCCATTTGATAATATCGATGTACTGAGAGGAGACCAGTGTAGATCTGGTAGACAGCAACACACAGCATATTTTCTGTAGAAGAGCAATGGAAGCTTTAGGTTTCATTCACTGAACTCTGTTTTTAAAGCTTTCTGTTTCTGATTGATTAATCAATAAGATATGACAAAATGCAGAGATGCTGCAGCACTCACAGAGTACTGTGCACCCAACAGGATGCATCAAAGGGTCAATTAAATTGAATAAAACAATATTTTTACACTGGCACAACAGTGTAAGACATATATGGATTACATTTAGCTTTTTCTCATACACCAAAAAAAAAAAAAAAGTGAGAAACACCTCCATTGATGTAGCACATTGCAGACCATTTTTCCTCTCTCCTTCTGTGGTTAACATGCTTATTCTGAGCAAATGAAGGTGTGTGCAGCTGCCTCCACAATTGCAGTCATCAGCAAATGAAAAGGGTGAGTTGGACAAGCAGTATAACTTGACTGAGTAGATGGGCTACAATCAATTCCACTTTATCAAAGCTGACTTCATCTGCTCCCACTTCTTTTCTTCAATGCACTCCTCCATCTGTTTTACTAGTGAAATCAACCTTCCCCCATATCGCCTCATTTTCCTTCTTTCCACCTTCTCCAAATCTGCAGCTGCAACACTGCCCTTCTCATGTTTTCCTTCTTACCAGCCACCCAGTTCTGTGACCCAGCTCATCTAATCTGTACTACCTCATTTTTTTTCCAGGTTTTAGGACTAGAAAAGGTGAATGCTTCTCCACCCAAAAACTAAATTGAGGGATCAGACAAGACTTGGGTGCCATCCAGATACCTCAGAAGTGGCATTTTAGCTACAGGTGCACCAAAACTGCAGTCTGCTGGTGATAGACTTCCACCAGGACATAGCTCAGGGCTGAAGCTGGTGCAGGGTCTGAGCTACCATTGTAAAGGTACACCAGGATCTGCTGGGACACAAGAATGACTTATGTGAAAAGTGATGTGACCTTCACTTCCCTATTGTAGAAAAATCTTTCTCTGGTGCTTCAATGTGCATTTTATAGCAAGAAGAGGAAAAGACAGATTACATATCAAACCAAACACTGGTTAAATGGTCAATTTTATAGGCTATGAGGATGGGTAACCCACTTTCCAAAAGAACAGCAGGTCGAAAGAAGAACAATACGACAGACATGATGTTAATTATTATTCAAACTGTAATCCTGGTCTCTACCAACCTTCAGAGCAGTATTCACAGGACATCATATTTTGAACCCTAAACTGCACCTATCTCACACCTCTGAATCTGGCACCAAATAACCAGCTCTCAGTAAGAAGTGAAAAAAATAAAGCCAACAACAAGCTGCCTAACTGAATTCGTGGGACAATGAAGTGTGAACAGGTGTGATGATGTGTTAAACAGCATGTGGCAAAAATGCCTATGCTTGCTAATGAGATGACAGTTGCTTGTTATGCAAACTGTCCTAGTAAAATCATCTTTGCCTGCTACCTATGCCCTTGGGCTCACATCCAATCAACCTGAGAACTGCAACATGTCATTCAAAATGACATTGATCAGTATAGACAACTGTGGGAGACCTATATGCACAGAAATCCCCAGTACTCGCTGCCATTAGTATAAGTAAACCAGTTCATCAGAGTAAGTTTGGAATGTGCAAGCTTTCCTAGCCAATAAAGATTTGGGACTGATGAGAATTGCAAGCTTCACTGGTGGGAAATATAGACGAATTAAAATGAAATCTCCATTCAGTGTATTTTTGTAGCTTGAAATAACACTCATATTTTAAATGAAGCAAGTGTTAATAATTTTTTTATTAACTTATCATGAGCTAAAAGAGAAGTGGTATAACATGGACTTGCCTGTGATTTTTCTCCCAGAAGAGTTTTTTGTTGTTGTTGTTGTTTTGTTTTGTTTTTGGTTTTGTTTTTTAATTGCAGGGAGAAAGAAAAGGAGGCAGGGAAGGAAGAGTAATCATCCCAAAATTATTCCTCATGATTTTTTTTTCATGAAGAGTATTATGCCTTTTGCATCATAGAAAAATGAGAAAGAAATTAAAATCTACTGCCAATATATATATTAACATATCAACAACTGAAAGGATTGAAATCAATGAAGGAGGATGATACATTACCCTTTAGAGACCTGGAGTTCAAGATGAAGACTGATGTAGTGCTACTGTGTTTGATCAGCTTGTTTAAGCCAGTATGCAATGTAAGTTAATTGGTTGTTTTAAAGTAGCACACAGAGATTTTCGTGGCTTAAAAATACTCCATTTTCATTACTATTATTATTTCTGCAGCAAACTTAAATTTTCCTTATATTGTTTCCATGTCCTCTTCCTAGCAATACAGATGGTACATTGTACTACAACATATGCTTTAAATCACAATCACTTTTGAGGGTCATTTTCCATCTTTCTTTTTTTAACTTGTATGAAATTTACCTGCTTTTGTAAAAGGGAAAGGAATGAGGAGAACTCACACACATTAAATAGATTACAACACACAACCAAATAAGTCCCAGCATACATGAACACTGGATAATTCAACAAAAAGAAATTTCTGACAAAATGCTTCTGGAAACACTTTCTTCCCTAGCAAGGAAGTAAGACAATTTATATTCAGTGGTAATGACAATAATATGCAAAAATATGACGCCTGCTAAATTGAAAATAGTTCCTCTTAGCTTTCAGCCAAAAGGAGGATATTCATGGCTTGTTTTGAAAGAGATTGAATATATTCAAATTAATTATGAGAAAGACTGAAGATGATATGCAGAATAAGACCTTTTTTCCTGAGTCTTTTGAAAATATTTCAGTTCTTTACAACAAATTTGTACCGCTTCAGCAGAGGCTTACTAATGCTAATGACTCATAACAGGAAATATATGTAAATAGATACCAAAGTACTACGGTAAAATATATTATCTATTCATTTTTAAGACTAAATGCTGTCACTGAAACAATGTAGTTTGCTTAACATTATAGTCATTGCTTTCTGTGACAGCTCTTGTTTTCTAGATTATAGGGTGAAATAACTCATAGATTAGCCATTATTAGGAATGTTTTACAACTATGATTATTTTTAAAGGGAGGGAAGTATTTAAACACATGCTTGCACTCAGAAGGAAATATAATCCTATCTTTCTGAACTCAAGTTGACCTATATGGGTGTGCTCACATAACATAATTATGATGAACAATCTTGTTATACAATAAGGAAAACTTCCTGTGGCTGTGCTGTTTTAGCAAATACCTGTACAATATCAATTGGGCAAATACCCTCCACAATGAAAAAAAGTTATATTATTATTTCATTAGGATCAATAACTGTTTTATTATTCACAATGCATGAAGTGCTAAGAATAACCTGTTGTGTAGTAAATTTAGTGCTCTGCCACTTAATACAATATGATTTTCTAATATAGCTAATGTGCACAAAATATTGAAATATAGAATATTGGCACATATGAGATTTATGATAAATTTAAGATAGGAATGAATGTAGGCTAAGTCTTCGTGCTGCTTAGTTGAGGTCAAGAAAATCAATATTCTTCATGATGTGTCTGTGACACAGAAGCTTAAATGAGAAACCTTCTGAATGAAAAGGTACACTTGTCTGTTTACCCTTAGCTTTTTTTTTCCATAACAGCCATATCTTTTGAAATCTAAGATATCTGAGAAAAATGACTCAGATGTTAAATCTTTCTAATGCATACTGTATAGATGCTACTAAGATAAATAAAAATGCTGCAACTCCTTTAAAATTATTTCATTTTCAATTTACTTCAAATTCACCATTTGACTTCCAGATTTTTAGAAAAATAACAGAAGAAATACAGATCTGAAATAAATACAAATTAATATCATCAAAACACAAGTAGAAAGCAAAATCTCGGGCAGGTGTGCTTTCTTTTTTCTTCTGTGGAGCAATCCCATCTTTCCCACATATGTCAGATTGAAAAACTGGAAAGAATATAGGTGGTGAGATTAGGTTGCAAGGCTATTTAGCACTAACACAACTGCTATCCAGTATGGCCAGTTTTCAAAGTAAGTTCTTTTTATAATACCCTATGACTTTGTAGCTTCGCTAGGACATTAGACCTGTTGATAATAATACAATCAAACTAAAATTTGCCTAATAATCTGTTGGAAGATAATTAAGTTCTGAAAAACTTGAAGTTTTTATGATAAAAAGTTTGATTTAACGTCTTAAAATGGCCTAAAAAGAGAGGAAAAATAACAGAATATATTAGGAAAAATTAGAAAATCTAGTTTCATTCAGCTTCATAAAATATAAGAAGACTGAAAGTTTAATAACATCAAAAGGATGCTGGCATACACTGAAAGATCAGAAAGAACAACCGTCAGAAAGAACAACACATCTGTAAGAAATATCATCAAAACTAACAACTTCACTGAGAATAACCAGTTTAAATAGCCTTCAATGTTCTTATAGTTTTATAGGCTGTACATCCAGTTCAAGCCCCACATTTTATTAGAGTCTCCGTAATTTCAAGACTGCTACATTTTTTCTCTTCAAAATGATCCTAAAAACAAAGTCCACACAAAATCCTTAAATAAAAAAGAAGAGAAAAATTACCACAAAAAGTGGTCACTACCATACAATATCGTTCTGGAAGGTCTGTGATATTTCCTTTTACTTTTCTTTATATTATATTTTTTTTATTGTCTGTGCCTTGTTTCTGTTTAGAATACAGTGTTAGGACAGAGACGAGGTTATTTTATTTGTCTACTGGAGAGTCACAGTGGTAAGCAGTAACATTTTTTTAACATAGGAATAGAAGCTCATTTTACTAAAGTAAAATATTAATAAATAGGTGAGAACTTTCCAGTCAAGGATAACAGTATTTTGGTTTTTTTTCCCATTCTGATAAACATATTAAAATCCTGTGATTAAACTCAGAGGCAAGGGTAATTTCTAATTCCATGTGTTGAAAAATCTCTGCATGCAGTGTATGCCTCTGACAGATAATTATAATTTAGGAAGTAAAACTCATCATTCATTCTCCTGAAAGTATTCTGGTACATCTTTGCTCTTTTGACCTGAAAGCCTTGACTCAGCCCGGAAGTCTATGGTATGCTATTGGGTTGAAAGCATAGTGCAAACTCTCATTTGCTTTCATAACAACATTGTATGTCGTTCTTGAGCTTTATTAGAAATATCTACAAGTATACTGCACACCAGAATATCAAATTTACAATTCAGGGTCATGCAGTAAAATCATAATAAAGTGATTAATTTTGACAGTTTTTGTGGTTGCTTTCTCTCCAACGCAGCTCACACTCGTAATATCTTCTGTTAATGTGGCTTGGATTACTACTTCTTGAATTTATGCTAGCCTGATAATAATAATCACAATTTTTTCACCACTCTTTTCAAGTAATTTCTCAACACTTTCAGACCTCCTTTTTGTTCTTATACCTTCTTTCAAATTTATGTCCAAGGCATGAGCAGACTCAGACTTGCCAAGTGGGTTTTTCTGCTTTAATTTGGATGAGAATGTTTCCACCAGTGGAGAAACAGTTAGTATTAACTGAGTTGGTGTGCTGGTTTTGCACTTAGGATATTTGGTGAGGAAGGAAGAAGCCACCCACAGAAGTAATTTTCCTGAGACGAGCTGCTGAGAGCTTCCTCCATGTCTGACAAAAACCAATCAGTGATTGGTTTTGGGAACTGATAACCTGTTAAATCCCTGGGAAAGCTGAACACACCTCTGTGAACACACATTTCAAACCGAACAAATCCTGGGAATTTCTCTTTTTCCTCCGCCTAAGTACAGGTAACAGCCCAGCCAAGTGGGCTCTGCCACTGGGCTGGGCCCCTTCCCACGGAGCCCTCCAGGCCCTGTCCCAGCAGGGCCGGGCCCCTTCCCAGTGCAATAAAAGGGCCAGGAGACCAGCTCCCTTTTAATGCCTTTATTAAAAGACAGCTCTGGGTACAGAACTCGAGGGGGTCATGCACACGGTCGCTTGCTCCCGGGCAGCATGGAAGAGGAGGAGTGCAGCTGTGTCTTCACAGGCAGAGCTGGGCCTTCCATCCTCACGGGGTCCCTAGGAAAATGCTGTGGGCTCGTGTTCCAAGGGGTGGTCACACCAACTGAGTGCCACTTAGGTCACGGCGAGCAGGTGAGGGAGGCTCCGGATATTGACCGCCTTTTCTTCAGCAGCTTTCCTCACCTGAGAGTACAATTCTTAGTTCTTGATGTTACAGTAGCTAGTGATTTTAAAGGGTGTTTACTCCCAGTGGCACTCACACAAGGCCTTGCTGCCACATGCTAATCCCGGGGATTGACGGAAGTGCGCGGGATTGGGCGAGGGACAAACAGCTAGGAATATTGCACTTTAAACACAGAACATTAAGGGGAATGAGGGGAACAACAAACAGTCAACATTATACAACATTATGGACATTGGTAATTCAATTATAACTTAGCTGATAACTTATATTGCACACTAACACAGATGCTAACAATTCACTTATAACACCGGGGAGCCCTCCAGGCCCTCTCCCAGCAAGGCCGGGCCCCTTCCCAGGGAGCCCTCCAGGCCCTGTCCCAGCAGGGCCGGGCCCGACTCTGGAGCAGCGCTGGCCAAGCTGAATCCCCCTCGTCCTGGCATGGCCAGACCGGCCCATGGCTCATCTGGAATGCTGCTGCTGCTGAGTTCCATGAGAAACCACCAGGTAAGGGCAGGGTGGGCCCTCAGCCCCACGGGTGCTACTGCTGTGCTCTAGCCTGGCTGTTGAGATCCTAGTCCTTCCCCCAGCGTGGCTGCCAAAAAACTCTCTCCTATAAACAGCTCCAGCCAGGAAACACATGACCCTCTGCAGGCCTCAGGGGGGATATTAACTGTTTCACTGCACAGATGAGACTTGCAGACCTTCCATCCTCTCTTGAGTGAAAGAAAAGGAGAGAGATTATAAACACCCAGAGAAACAACATGGACACATCCAGGTCAGACAAGAAGGAAGAGTCAGGTCTCAGATGGGATACAGATTGAGGAGATGCCTCAATGTTGGGCTGAAATCCTCTTGTAAGGCTATGGAGAAGGTATGATTCATCAGACTCTTTTTACTTGTAACTCATTGAAAAATATGGGGTGTTTGAAGCATTCAAATTGTAGACATGAGCAAAGGCATTCATGCTGAACAAGCAGATTTGAAGTAGCTGTAATTTGATGAGAAGCTTCAACAGAGAGAGAGAAGGGTGATGAAGACCCTTTTCCCCAGGAAAGAAGAAGACCTCTGTTCCCAGAGATGAAGATGATCTTGGAGATAGTTAAAGAGAATCTTTGCTTCTGAACAGTTCATCCTTAAAAATGTACCCCACAAGCTGACAAGGCCCTCAAAAAGTATTGTAGGGAGACCTGTAAGTTGAGGGGAGGGATTTTTACAGTGACCAGATTTCCATTCTCCCAGGTGACTGATTCACTGTGACATCGAGGCCATGAGAAAAGTTTCTTGTGGAGAAGTCTCCATAGACTGACAAGAGAGACTCCTCTCCCTAAGTAAATTGGAGAAAGACTATTTTAGACATGGTAAACTAACTGATTTGTTTCTGTATGTTTTCAGTGTGAGAGAAAAGGGTGTAGGGGAGGAGAAGTGTTCTGAAGGTTTAATTCTTATAATTACTATTTTTTCTTTTAGTTTCTGCTAATTATGTTCTTCTTTATAGCCTTCAAAGAGCCTGCTTTGCCTTCACTCCTAACCCTATCTCACAGGAAATGAGTAAATAATTCTAGTGAGTGCACTGGTGATTTGGCCAGGACTAAACCCACCACATAAATTGGTACATTGGCCAGG
>WBND01001029.1:128895-154862 GCA_013398595.1 Tychaedon coryphoeus | reverse complement strand
AGTTACAGCTCCTTGTGAGGGGAACAGGAGGGGCAGGCACTGATCCTGCTCTCTGTGACAGGGACAGGACCCGGGGGAGTGGCCTGGAGTTGTGTCAGGGGAGGTTTAGGCTGGATATTAGAAGAAGAAGTTAGAAGAAGTTTTTTCACCCAGAGGTTGGCTGGGCACTGGAACAGACAGACTCCCCAGGGCAGTGGTCACAGCACCAAGCTTTCCAGAGTTCAAGGAACATTTGATCAATGTTCTCAGGCACAGGGTGTAACTCTTGTGGATGGTGCTGTGCACAGCCAGGAGTTGGACTCAATGTGAATCACTTCCAGCTTGGCAGATTCTGTGATTCCGTGACTAACACATCAAGACCTACCTTAAGACAAAATTGTGGACAATTTAGTCTTTAGGACAGAATAGCCACAAGACATAAAAACAGCCTGATGCTTAAAATTAAGAAAAATTGAGAAATGCCTACAAATGAGAAAATAATTCAATATTTCCACTTTATGATTATATACAAGTTCTCTCTTGCAGGTATGATGAAGCACTCATTTCTTACAGCCTAATGTCTGACATCTAGGACAATTCTTTACTCTTAGTGGGTTGATCAATATTTGTATTCCTTAACATCCCAAATTTTAGAAGAATTTTAATAAACTATTTTTTTAATTCCTGTTAAATTTTAAAAATATATTAAATATATATTTATCTTTTTTTGTATTTATTTTGAACTCTTTTCCTTCTGTTAACCATATGCCATGCCTAAGCATTCAGTAAAGTAGTTTTAAAATAATGACTTTGGAGTACTTTATTTTTGCTGAAACCTGAACCTTCTTTTTCCTGAACTTTGATCTGTCTTGGCTTATGGCTCTTGCTTAGAGGATTGATGTATGACTTAACCAGAAAAAATGAAACTCTAACACCACTAGTAGCAGTTCATTTATAAAATATGTATTAAGAATACACATGTTCCTTGGTTCCTGGAAGAAATCTAATGGCTTGTCTGACCTTAGCCAAGAAGTTAGAACAGGTGAACCACTTGATCTTAAGCCCTTCGAAGCTGTGTAGCAGTGCATCTAACTTGCAATGTAACAGAGGTTCAGTTATTTCTTTTCAATAGTAACATTTTATTTATCTTTCTCATTCAGTCAATTAACATAGCCTCTCAAATAAAATCAGCAATACTGCTTCTGCATTGCAAATATTGAAGCCCATATGAAAAAGAATCACAGTTAACAATGTGATTAGAATCTTACTTAATCAGTTTTATCTGACATTGCTGTGAAACATTAACACGATTTTTTTCTAAATGCATTGCTACATATTTTATTGTAATAAATCTCAAGTGAAATTATTACTGTTATCTTACACCAAAGCATACAGATACATGCTTTGTGCCCTTAAGGACTTGCATGTGAGACAGAAAAATGTGTAGGTAAAGAACAGCACAGATTGATAAAAGGGCTAGTCAGGGTTAGAGCAAGGAACAAAAGCCCAAGATGATGACTGCTGGTCAGTATTGCTTGTTGATTCTTTGATTTTGGAAAACTACTTACTACTTCTTCAATATGCTGCAGACTGACAGACAGAGTGAGGTACAGTCATTTTTGTATAGGCATGTATCTTTTAGATTCTCATGGGACTTTCCTCTTTCCCTGTTGTCAGCACAAAAACAAATGCACCATTTATATGTCAACAGATTTAAAAAAATCTCACAGCCAATAGTAACTAAAAATGAGTTCATAATTTTTAACCTACTGAATAGAAAATAAAACACTGCACTAGACCTTTATAATTCATATATATGATATATATTACACATGATGCTTTAGACTGCATGATATCCTCACAGCAGGGCAAATAAAAAATGGATTTTTGATTAATATTATAAATCCCTTCTCAATTGCAATCATGGGTGTATGACATAAACTTACTTGGCATTGTAACCAAAGGTAAAATAAACCCTTGATAAAATTAGTAATTGCTCAATAATGATCCAGCCACAGCCAAAAGGTAATGGATCTCCAGGTTCACCTTTATTCTTACAAGAATAATTATCCAGAAATGATAAAGTGTGGTGCAAGACATTCTTTTCTCATGAGATAACATAGCAGTGGAATAATCAATTAAAGTTAGGGTTTCAAATTACTGTTTTAATATACATTTAGGATAAAATTCTCTTTGGATAGTAACACAAATTAATTCAACATTAACAGGTATTTTTACAGTTACAGAGTCATTGCTGTGAATACTGCAGTATAATTGACTAAATACACAACATTGCCAGAATATCAAATTGATGTCACTTACAAGTGTTGCTTGCATTTTCACTTTTACTTCAACAGTTCACCTGAACATAAAACTGAGGAAATCTTGAGATTTAAAGATACATTTACATTTCATTTGAAGGATTATCCTATTGTAACTTCCATTTTACTGTTATGTAATGACAAAACATATTTTAAAAATTAAACCAGAAGCCATTTCCATTTTAATGAATTTTTATTCGCAATTCATAAAGTAGCATGTGAAAGTAAAGGCCTGTGAAAAATTAGCCTCACTTAAACCAAGACAGAAGTTGGAAAGAGGATAGAGAGTAGTTTTGTTCAAGAAGGGGAGGAAAGATTAGTTCCCTAAAATTCTACAAAATTCCGTATGTTAAACAAAAATTTGGTTAAAAACAATGTATTGAATATATTATGATAATGCAGAAATTTTTCAAGGTATAAGCACTGAAAATCTGGAATGACTTAAAAATAATTACCCATTTGAGACAGCTCTATGGAGCTTTCTGTGGAGATTCACCCTAAGCATGGGCTCAGCGAGTGGTTCCTCTGCATGGAGGAACTAAACAGGGGTATTTTCCAGGCTGGAATTCACAACACCATTGGCCAAAGTTCATTCCTCTCAGGAGTGAAAACTCTATTTTGTTTTCTGAAATGAAGGAAAAGGTGAGAGTAAACAGAAAGTCTTTTGAAGAGACTGGCCAAAATCACTGGGTTACTTAAAATCCCTCAAGATTAACACGAAATTCGTAGCATCATCCCCCACTGTCACTATGGCTCCATAACAACCCTATGAATCTGCAAAATGTGGACTATGTAAAAAATACATTATTTAGAAAAAAAAAAGAGAACACAAGCTGTAAGTTGGCATGAACTAGTCTTGTGGAAAATATGTGTGCATTATTTGGCTGTTAAGAAATTTCGCACTGTACCTCAGGTTATTTATTATTATTTACAAGTTATTTATTATAATTTAGAAGTCTAAAAATCAGAATAAAGGTCTTTTTCCACAGTGACATCTTTCCTACATTTACTAAAAAAGGAACTAGTTTCCATTCATTTTTATGTGGTATCATTAAACATAAACAGGATTTAGCAAGATTCCTCACCAAATGGTTTCAACTGGTACTTCAAATTAATGTAACCCTGGAGTTTATATCTCTGTTGGTGTATTAATGTTTCTGGTGATGGGACAGGGCTATTCCATATTCCCTCTGTAAGCAACTCCCAGTGAAGCCACAAAAGCTTTTTCTTTCTAATAGCAATGGGAAACAACCAAGTTCCACAACAAACCCAGAACTAAATCCACTTACTTAATCTGTTACATGAGTGCCATAGCACTGGAGGAGAAAATGGGAAACTTTATAGTCAGGGGTGTCACATGAAGCTTTGAAGACTTCCTACTTTTTTCAAGAATGGCACAAGAGGAAATTCAAATTCTACCTAGTTCTATGTCATTTTATAAAACCATATCTTTCCTAGAAGCAGTCATTGCAGTGTTGGCAGCAGAATAACACCACTAAGCGTGGAGATGCTTACGCTAGAAAAGACCCAAAGCTGAATTATATCAATGAGCCCTACAGGGCATTCCAGTTACCTGCAAGTAAACCTAAATTGATTGATGTTATTAGTCTTCTTCCAGTTGTTTGTACACAGGAAAACATTTACTTAGAAAATTCCACTAAGCAATATTATTAATGGTCTTGAAAATTATATGCAACTGCTCCTATCCTTATGCAGTCCTTATACTATCCTTATATCAAATCTATTAAAATACTACTGAAGTCATACTACATGGAAGGCTTTAAGGGGACTCTTCCAAACCTTACAAAGGAAGTATCTCCTTTTACAGAAGGAAACTAATAGTATACCCTTGCATATGTACAGAAATTCTATCACTATTCTATCACATTCTATCACATATTTAAAAAACACAGTATGGCAAGACATACAGTGGACATGCTTAAGTTACAATTCTTCTCTTTCCTGATTTTGATCATGAATAAATTTTCACATGGGTACATGCATTCTTCCACAGAATAAAAAATGCTTTCTAAAATCTCTGCCATTCTCACCATTATGCTGCTTTTATATATACAGGCAGCAATGTAATGAAGCAGACCAGAGTATGCTGTAACTTGAAACAAGGACAAAGAAAGCAGACATATGGAAGAGAAAACAAGTTGAAAGTGTGAACCTGGTTCAATTCAGTGAATTAAAGGGATATTCTGATATAAAATAACTATCTTAGAATGCAGGAACATCTCTATAACAAGTCCAAATATCATAATTAGGGAGAAATTAATATCTTAGTCCTAAATGGAATTTTATCTGTAAGTACAAGGAAGTGAAAACTTTTGTGTACAGAGGGATGGGTCCCTGCCGTTCAGACAAAAATATTTTTCCCTATTTTTTATGCCTTAAACATTCATTTTCCAGTCCAGCCAGCACAATTAATTCCACCTTTAAAAATACATGCAAAATTACTTTTGTTACAACATGCTTTATGTGACTGATTAGATCTGCATATTTAAAAAAAATGAAAAATGTACTCAATTATAACACCAGCTGTTATGCGTCCTCTCTGCACCCATACAGACACACACACACATAGACACACAAATTACTCAAGCTGAAAAGAGCAAATAAGACCTGTTTGGCAAAAATCATCATGATGATTGGTAATGATATTAAATGTAGCTTCTTATTAAATACTTACATAGAACCTTGCCAGTAAAATGTAAAGAGTTCATGTACAGCTGGGAAAACAGGATATGTTGGAATGTTTGCCGTGTTTTTATTCTCTGCTTGCGAAGATTTAATTAAAATGTACAGAAATATATCTGAAATATTTTAAAGTTATAAGAAATCTTTTAAGTTATTAAGAAATACAAATATCTAATAAATGCAACATTTTAAGTTCCCAATGCCATTACCTGAATTAATTTACCAAGCACACCTGGTATCTTGAGTATATGCTTGTATTTTGTAAGCAACATGAACTTAAAAGAGCAACTTTAGATCAGAACACACATTTACAGTTAATTTCATATTTCACTAGTCCAGCTGAAAAATTAATCTGAGTTGTAAAAAGTAGACATCCTCCTTTCTCTGCTCAATCTTCCCTCCTATATGAATTACTCAGAAAAGTCACTTCCTAAGGCAAATGAGCTAAGATTACGATTTATTCACAATTTTAGTTGTCTGGAAGAGTCAGGCAGTCTTTTCTTCAGAGCAGGTTTCCAACCAATCACTGGTTGTAATAGATCCAAATTCTCGACTGTGACCCAGACTCCATTTTGACTCAAGAACACAGATAACAAGTTAACTCTGAGTAACACAGCCTACCTTCAAAGCACTGTTAGTGCTTACCTTCAAAGGTGAGAGGGAGAGTGTAGATCCTTTTGAATTATTTTTAAAAGTTTAAAATTTCTGGAACTTGTTCTAAAATCTTCAGTTCAGTCGCGCGGACACTGTATTCAGTTTTTGACTCCTCCATACAGGAAAAGATGCCAATAAACCAGAGTGATCTTAGCAGAAGGCCACTGAGGTGTCTGGGGATAAAGGACTTGTCCTTTGAGGAGAGGTGGGAGAACCAGGCCTGGTTTGGTCTGGAGAAAGGGCAGCTCCAGGGGCACCAAAAAGCAGCCCCCAGTGCACACAATGCTTTGTTGGGATCTGAAGCTGGGCTCTGCTCAGCAGGGCACAGAAGGAGGGTGGGGACATAAGAAGTGGGGATTTGCTGTAAGAAATGTTTTCCTTAGACTGAATTAATAATAAAAATTATTGAAATACTAATCTGAACTAACCTTACTTCAGGAATATTTTTGTGACTTCTGTTTCATGAACTGTGAAAATAATTTTTAGAAAACCCTCTAGATCCAGATTTATGAAACATTATTGACCATTAGAAACTAAAAGTGTATATAATGTTTTAAAATATGCTCTTGTACATTTTAACACAAATAAAGCAAGGCTTCTCTACATGGCAGTCTAGGGAATATATACAATGGCAAAATCCCTACTTGCTGGATAACTGAAACTGTTAGAACAACAATAAAACCAAAACATAACAAAAATAATATGAAAAAATATTAATAGAATAGATTATTTTCAGTTGGAAGAGACCTACAGTAATCATGTAGTTCAACTGTCTGAATTCAGGGCTGAAAACATATAATCATGGTATTAAGGACATTGTCTAAGTGCATCTTTAATACAAACTTTTAAAAAAATGATTAAAGGGTTAAATTCGGGATGAATTTTAAGATGAATATCAAGAAAACCCCATGGAAGAAAAATCATTTGGGCTGAACAAAGGCAGAGTATATCTCCACTGAGACAATTAGAAAATTGTTTCTGAATCCAGTTAAGTCAAATCCATTTCTCTGGACAAGAGATGGCTGGGATCCTTCTGCTTAAGATTTTTAACCCTGTATCAGAAAAAAGTGTTAATTGGCAGAAATTTATCTAAATGTCTGGTGAAGTTTTTCATTTTGTGCCTCTACATCAGGGAATTTGAAACTAGAAAAATAACTCCTATGGTGACTTGTGTTTGGTAGGTAAACAGAGTCTTTTAAAGAAAGTTTGTAGAAAAATAAGGTGAAGAAGAAAAAGGACAGATATTTTTTATGGAATCCATTGCTATCAAAAATGCAAAATAACTACACAATTTTGTCCTGCAAGTCTGATAGTTTCCTATCACTAGCTTGACTTTCCAGAAAGCTAGCAATATTTATCTCCAAGATTAATAAAAAATACTGATGTCTGTAACTTAAAGTATTACCCTCTACCCTGACAAGTATAAGATTCAGACTCCTCTACTAAATAGTCTTTTGACTGGTTCTAATAGCTTGTGCACATACCGCAGAAATTTCTCATTATAAAAGATAATGTATTCACTGCATGTGACTACTGTAGATTCAATCACAAGCCCATTTACAAATGTCTTCTCTGAGTAGCTGTAAAATTAGGTCAGCCAAGCACTTACGACAAGCTACATCAGTCACGCAGAACTTCAGCTGCTTCTGCCACAAATCTGATTTACTTAGCTCCTTCATGTAGAAGCAACATTTGATAAATAAGAGATTTGGTATTAACATGGCTTAAAATAGCCAGCCATAATTAATGTCAGCTTGTCATTAAAAACACAGTTACTGATTACTCTTAAAGGTAATGCTTTTAATACACTTAATCAAGATAAGGCCCATTAAAAGCTATTAGAATTTTCCCTCACGACTTTGGTTCAGCAGCAGACACTGGTAACTTAGAAGATGTTTTTCCTTTTCAAATTGTGGAAGTGTCAAGCAGAAGACCTCTGGGTTTTATGACTGTGGCTGAAGCAATCAAAATTATGAATACGCACATTATCTGACCATGTTTACAAATGACTGCAGTGGTCCTTTTTAACACTGAGAGGCCACCATGTGTTGCAGTCACTGCTTGTGAATCTGTCTCCCTGATTAGTCGGTGCTCTCTGTAATAACCCTGGTAGCACTGAACATATGTCGTGGGAAAATCCTGTCAAGCAAAAAGCTAAGCTAATCTCATCTATCTTTGTCACTTTTAATACATATGCTTACTTTTTTAGCTTGTTTTTGGGTTGGTTTTTTTTTGTTTTTCTTTTTGTTTTTTTGGTTTGATTTTTTTGTTTGATTTTTTGTTTGATTTTTTTGTTTTTCTTTTTTTTTACAGGACAGTTGTAGATTTAAAATACAGTACTTCTTCAAGCATTTTTTTACACCTGAATAAAATATTCTTTTGAACTTTAAATAACATTAATGGACTCATTATAAAATGACTGGTCTTGTTGCCCAATTTAAATTCAAGGCATAGACTAAGACCGATAATCATTAGCCGCACTTAATTAAACAAGGCACATATAACTGAGATACTGGGTTAGAAAGCAAAATGTGGTTTGCCACACATACAATATTGTGTGTGTTTGTATGTATCAAAGCATTTAATGAAATTATATCATGTCAGAATAAGTTCAGTGTTTGAATCTGAAAAAGTTAGTTTGGTTAAAGCTGGAAACCTGAGAACCTTCAATTATGCAGTTATTGCTGATACATGTATAACCTGGAAATCAGATGCAGAGATAGCTAGAATGGAGACTTGTAATAAAATGCTGCCACAATTTTGTTTTTTTTTTTTTTTTCTGTACAGGTGTAGTGTCTCAGATATAATTTATATTTTTCATAGAAAAATTACTTTTTTTAAGATTAATAACATTTTTTACACAGAAAACATTTTTCAGAAGTGTCTTTGTTGAAACAGTGCCATAAATAATCCCACATCTCCTGACTTTCTAATAAGCAGAAAGGACAATTATACAGTAATGCATTGAATACAGAAGTTCATTCATGTGTAACAGCCACTGCCATGTTATACTGAATCATCTGGTAGGGTCAACATTCTTCTAAATTAATTACAGCCATTTAGCAATAACAATAAGTGTAGTAGCCTACAATGTATTTTGCTGTGCCTGTGCTGCCTGCATGGAAATGTTGCTGTTTCAGATGGCTGTTATGCAATTCATTTCTGAGCATACAGCTTACATTTTACTACCCTCTTATTATTCAAGTCATGCTTACAAATCATGAGAGACTGAGCTAAGACCAATAGACCCGTACTCAACACTGATTTTATAATGCATCTCAAGCCAAATGTCAATAATGAGTGCATAAGGAAAAAAATCTAACATCCTCTGCTCCTCTAGAGCTGTTAAATTCTATAAGCAACTAAATGTACAACAGATGTTAAATGTGATTAGAGTGCTTGCTCACTGCTAATGTTTGTCAGTAAAGCGAATCTTATGAAAAGTTAAGATACAAAACAAATGCAGGGAATCACTCATCTGTAAATCTCTCTCCCCTCCCCGCAACAACAGAGAGACCACATTTGATAGAGGTCCTGCCTTGTGTTACACTGGAAGTAGGAGGGGCCTGAGTAGGAGTCTAACACTTAAATTTTTCAAAATATTATTAAAATAATTTAAATAGACTTCTTTAATGAGTAAAACATAAATTGAAAAATAAGACTTGGTCAAGATTTTTCAGAAAACATTCTAAGTATGCTGTCAAACAAGCAAAAATACATACTTAGAACCATGTGGACACAGTCCTGTGCAAGGTGCTCTAGGATGACCCTGTTTGAGTAGGGAGCTTGGACCTGAATGACCTACTGTGATCCCTTCCATAATAATCATTCCGTGTGAAATCCTAATTAAAATTTGAATAAAGCCACTCAAACAGGAATCATCACTTAATTTTTGATGTCATAAAGGCTAGAATTTGGTGAATGTCTTAGCTTGCAGCGTGACTCATTAGAACTCTTTTGAAGATGCCATACCCTAGGCCTCAGTTGTGCCAGTGTTTCCATGTTTTCCACGTTTTTTGGCAAAACCATCTCACATCTTGAGTATGGACTGGGATGCACTGTTCGTACTGGAGATGACTTGCACGGAGTAGTTACAGAAAAGCTGAATCATTCCATGCTCAGAGACTACCCAGGCACACCTAGTTTAAGAAAATATGGGACCTTTATGTAAATAATGCCTGAGTGAAAGTTGAATCTGTGTTCACAAAGCCTACTCTGTCTTTTGTCTTGTAGTACATTTATACACATTTGTGCTTATATTGGACAGCTTTTAATGGAGCTCCACATTTTTCCAGCCATCTATCCCATTGTATAAAATAGGCTTCACAGCTTTTTGTTCTTCTCCAGATGAAGGTAATTTGTTGGGAATTATTCACAGGTATACTTATGTTATTCTGTTTATCTGGTCCACTGTGACAAAACCAAAATTCTTTATCTATGTAGATGAAGACATTAACAGCTCATTAAAAAACAAAACAAAACAAAAAAAACCCTAAAAAACAAAAAACTCTTCATGAAAATCAAGCAGGAAAATTGGAAATTGTACAATGTAATTAACAGCCATGTTATATTTTTAGTAATATTTTTAGTTGTTTTATACTTAGAGAAACTAAGTAACTGAAGGCCACAGCAATAAAGCACAAAGACAGCATAAAATTAGATTTCAGCAAACTTACACAGGGCAGGCTGAGACATAGACACATATTATGTACATATTTTTGCAAAAAGGCAGAATTTGACTGTTTCAGTAATTTATTCTTCATTATGGAAAAAGTGTCTGTAATGAATGTCACATAAAGCAAACTGAATGCTCTTTAGGGGAGGATCCTCAGCCTAAATTAATTGCTTAGAAAATCATTTCTACAAAGACATTCTTGCTGCCTACTGGCAACTTTAATGGCATATCTTAATCTGATTCCAGAAAAACACTGAAGAGTCTCCCATTCTTTAGTGACGTGTCAAAAATATAATTATTATTTTCAGAAGTACATTTTGTGCATCTGTGTAGGTGTATCTCAAAATTTTATTTTAACTTTAATGGTCACAACTAATGATTACTACCTGCTTGCCAAGGTCGTTTCGTAGGTCACTAATACCTAAGAAATCATTCTGACATCACTACACGTATAAATCTGCCATTAAACTTTATAAAGAAAATTAGAACTTTATTTTTAAAAGAAATATAATTAGGACAAAAATGTAATTGTTTCAACCAGCTTATTTTAGAAACACCTGTGAAACAATTCAGATTATTCTCTATATTATTTTGGAGTTACACATCATTTTAAACTCCATCATCACAATTTCTTGTGACTATGACAAGATTACAGTGATTCTCTGTTCATGTAGAGGGGGGAGCATAGTTCCCACAATTGCCCTATTCAGCCATATATTAAGTAATCCAAAATGCCTTACAAAGCTGCAGTCCAATCAACAAATCAAAATACATGATTCTAACATGAGAAATGTCTTGAGATGTTCAGAGATCATCCGCTATTCATGCCTGCTTTCCCCATGGGGATGTCTTAAATGAATACCAGTTAGAAATGGAATGAAGATTCATTCATTTGTGATCCCATGACCAAAGTACTTTGTAGAAGCACCATTTTAAGTATGAATCATCAATATTTTTGAGAAGTGCACATTATATATGTCCCATTACCCAATTTAATTACACTTAATTTATTTTATAGATTAACATCTTTCTCAGTGTCTCATTTTGTCATAAATTGTGACTTAAGGAAGTAAAACAGTACCTCTAAGACCTTTGTACACTGAAACCACTCTTTCCTTCATAAATGAAATAGTTTCTCTCATCCTCACTGAAAGGTGGTGTTAAGTTTCATCCCCATAGAAGAAATGGTTGGTAGGGCCTACTTTTGACTGCCCTTGATACTGCAACTCTCTTAAAAAATATTTAATTTCAAGATGAATAGTCTACATCTATTAGATTAAGGGTAACTGTTCAGACTTTTTCATATGTTTTTAATCAAGTCTTTCAATAACACATTATTGTTAATATACATTGTTCATGTAATTTTGGAAACCTTGGTTAAGTACTTAATTTCAAATCACTGACAGTTTCTTTAATAAAGATTTTCTTTAAAAGCAGATTGTCCATTTCTCAGCAAGTCGTTTTGCAATTAAACTTTCTAAATAAATAAGAAATGTAGTAGATAAGCTTCATTTTTACTCTAATATCTTCTGACTGCATTTATAAGGATTTTTACTAAGAGAGGAGTTCATGGGAGAAGATATTGGAATCCAATAGCTGCCTGCAAAGTGCAGAAAAGGAAAGAGAAATTTTCAGCTTTTTTGGGAATAATAGGGAATAAAGGAATAAATTCATAAAGGGAATACCTTTGCTTCTTCAAACTAAGCTATATTTACTTTCCCCTGCCCCCGTCCCAATATCTGCTGCATTTTGACTTTAAGAACACCTTTGTAGTTTGCACCTTATACACATCCTTGTTGTGGGCTGTATCAGACCCAAGCACTGCTTTTCAGGCTGAAAGGATGTTAAACCTTGACTCATACAAACAAAGAGCTTCCTAGAACTTTCTTTCAGGCTCCAAATCCACAAGCCACCACCTACAGCCCAACAGTATCTCACAAGGAGAAGGAAAATATTTTCCTTAACCCACTTTCTCCTAATTTTCTCCCACCCTCATATACCAAGTGTGTATGATGACCTCCACTCACCTTCATTTCATTCCTTCTCCCTGAACATTGCATACAAGTTGACAGCTCACCACAGCATCAAAAGGAAAAGAAAGAATTGTTTTTGGATTTTTTTAGACTGGCCAGTCAAAATAGATGCTAATAGGAGGACAAAAGATAATTCAATACTTGTGACACATGCCATATTTCACACTTGTCAAAATGATACTTATGGGTGTTTCCCATTTTTTTTACAAAGTTTTGGGAGATTTCATGTGAAAATTTTGAAAATTTTCCGAAGTCAAACTGAAGGTATTTAATGTAGAGTTTGAAATAACTGTCAAACAAATAGAAATATTCCTTATATTCCTATACATGTTTTCAAACAACTGGCAATAGGTACATCCAGGCAGTAAAGATGTCTTATTATTGACAATGGAAAACTTAACACACAGCTGAAAATGCAGTAAACACACTTATTTTCCTTGCCTTCCACTTACATTTAACAGCTCAAACATTCCCACTCTTATACCAATCCTTTATAGCAGGCAGCAAGACAGAATAAATCCTCTCATTTAAACCACCTTATTTCTTTGATTTCAAAGTGCTTGCCCAACTCACCAACGTATTTAAGCTCAGATCAGTTACTCTGGCTAGGGATTCAGAAGGAAGTGTTGGCAAGTAAGAAAACACAGTAGGAAATGCCTTTGCTAAGGCATAAACCTTTGAAGTTTCTGACACACCATTGCTATCAGCTGTCCTTTCTTATCACGCTCCTCTTATAAAGAACTTCCTTGCTCTTGACATTTTCCAGACTCCAATGTCTCTGCCATACAAATAGTTTAAAACACTTTAAAAAGTCATAAGGAGTGTACTGAGCACAAATTAATTTGTGGATAGTGAGGTCTACTTTATATATTTCACATCTATGTAAGCAATACACATTTAAAATATATGTTACTATTTTTGCTACCCTAGATTCTACTGAAATACAAGGAAAATTGGGTAGTGCATGAGTCCCTGGTGCATACGTAGGCATTACCATCCCTGTCACTACAATAAGGAATGGTTGGTCTGTTGCATGTATCTCTGATTTTTAACTGGATTCTGCTTTTTTTCCCTTCGTCTCTAATTCTCATTACGCTTCTCCTGTTCCCCAGTAAGCTGGATACAATTTGAATTTATCTCAAATCTCATCCCGAATAAAGAAACACAAACCAGATTTCGCACAGAATATTTTATCAGGGAGAGGATTCTTATGAAGTGAAAGTCAGTGAACATAATGGTCAGAGGCTAACAGAGGAGAAATTTATGCTTCCAGTAAGCTTGTAAAATTACATAGACTGTGACTGTTTTTAGCTCTGCTGTCTACATAAAAAGAGTATGGATGTTTTCATAAAGTCTGCCATCTTCCTAGATAGAAGAATTTCTTTCCTCTCTTTCCCTGTATCAGATGCATCTTCATTAAACAGTGTTCTTTCCTGAACATGTTATTACTTTTTCAGTCATGACAGAAACAGAGGTTGTACTGTAAAGCTCTATTTTGTGTTTAACAAACCGTATAACCAGACCCGTTATTGTGTGTTTCTCTGTCTTTGAATCTATTCATGTGGAGGGTAAATTCATCCACGAATTTAAAATTAGAGTAGGAGAGGCATCTTTTATGTTTATTAAAGGCTGTCTTTTCCTTTTGCTTTTTTCACACCCTGTTTTAACAGGGTATTAATTCCCACGCATAGCAGTGATTAGGTTGCAAAACCTAAGTAAGGAAACACACTCAAAAAATTCAGGCTAAGAGGTGACCAAAGGAAGACACAGAACTGTAGATTGATGTGGTTATGTCACAAGCAACTGGCAAGGAAAAGGTCAGAAGTACCATGCTAATACAAATCAAATTTCAAAATTGCTACCGTTGTTTGCTATAAGTACTTGTATTCACTAAAAACTTCCCACATCACATTAAGACCATTCCTGAAAGTTTAGCAGAAACAATGGTTCATTCCCTCACCCATTAAAACAAACAAACAAACAAACAAACAAACACACTAAGGAGATTGGAGAAATATTTTCCTTGATTTTTAGAGGGAATGAGCACCTCTCCTGTTAAGACAGGCTGAGAGAATTGGGACTGCTTAAACCTGGAGAAAAGGTTCCTGGGACATCATTTAGCACCTCCCAGCACATGAAAGGTGGTTACAAGAAGTCTGGAGAGGGTCTTTTGACAAGGGCATGTAGTGACAGGGTGATGGGAAGGATGAAAGCTTTAGGTGAGCTATAAGGAAGAAATTCTTTATTGTGAGAGTGGTGGGGCTTGGAACAGGTTGTGCCTGGACATTTCTGGGTTGGATGGGGCTGTGAGCATTCCGGCCTAGGGAGAGGTGCCCCTGGCAGGGCAGTTGAAACCAGGTGATCTCTAAGGTCCCTTCCAACCCAAGCTGTTCTATGAGTCACTGATTTACAGCACAAGAGAGAATAGGAAGCTCCAGGTTTCTATGCCCAAACTTAAATGTTATTATTAAATTCTTCATCCGCCTGCTTGAAATCCTAGGGGAAAAACCTATCAGTTTAGCCCAAAGGCAAGAAAAGCTAGAAAGATTAAGGAAATTTCACTTAATTCTTGTCGTTGAAGAGAGCTGTTGAAAGATATAGAGTATCTTAAGAGCTTAACTGTAACAGCTTTAGATTGACATCACATCATTTTCTCTCACATAACTTTCCCCTTGCTTTAAAAAAATAGGTATAATATTTTATTAACTGTTTTAACTGTAACTACTTAAACTTTTTCTAACATTTTCACATCCAGTTAAGTAAGATTAATAAATGCACTAAAATGTGGAAAGAGAACTGTGATGTTTAAATATTGAATAAATTTATTTCTCTTAAAAAACAGGAAAAATAAAAAAGATATTGGTTTCCTTTTGTCACAGATACCTATTCCAGTTAAATTTAAAGAAAAAAACTCTTTGCTGTCACTTCTTGCTTTTGCTGTTTCTGATAAACACCGAAGGGATAATTGTGGTCTGTGCTTTTGAAAAACCTCTTTAATTTAATATTCATTACACATAAAGGTTACTACAATCACTCTTGACTGTTAGTGGTGGTAATGCAGTTGGGGTGATCTGGCAAACACACCTGTCAACACAAACTCCCAACAAAGTCAACAAAACTACTCAGACAAGATAATGCATTGAAACATAACCTTTTACAAACTCAGGGCCTGAGTTAGGCAAATTCTAGAAGCTAATTGTTCTTGAATGTGTATGTATGCAACTGGCTATAGTTAACCGTGATGTTTGTGCAGCAAGCTAATATAGATTGTTTTCCTTAAGATAAAAATAGGGATAATGCAAGAGTCATTTTCAAGACAACTCAAAACACTGCTTTTCCATCTCTACCTCAATAAAATAAAATGTCCTGTGCATTAAATTTTTTCTGTTTCATCTAAATGGCAAGCAGTTGTGTTGAGTTTTATTGGTTATATTTAAAATTAACCATCTCCTCAAAAATATTTCAGGTTTTGTTCATCCTTTCCACAATTATTCAACCAACCATATTCACCTTAATTTAATAATGTTTACATATAGTTTCTTTGGTTCCTTTCAATTCTTAAAGTCTCATATCAAGGGTTTCACTAAGTCTTCTGAGTCGTATTCAGTAGTAGTAATTACACTAGATTTTTTTAAGTACTGGAGGCAGGAAATGGGTTTCCTTGGTGGGTTTTTTTCCCATTTTTCTCTTTTTTTCTTTCTTGTTAGTGTGATTGTCTGTGTGAAACAGCAGAAAGCTTTTCTGAAAGCCTCCCAGTTTTTGACCTGTCTTGAATCTGTCTCACTTGGCTACAGATGGCCTATCAAATCCATCAAGTCCTGATTGGAATAGATTACTAAATTGTTGGAGCACTGGGATTAGGCCCATCTGTCTGCAGGAAGCTCTGTAATCATGATGAGAGGTTATTGTTGCCTGGGAGATGAAAAGCAGCAAACCATGCTGCACTAAAGGATCAACCAAGGCTTTCCATAAAGTAAAGGAGATGGAAAAGAAATCCTATTATGCTGAATTCTGTGAACACCAGCAGGGTGCTGTAAATATTCTTGAAATACTGCTTCAATGGACATACATCTCTTTAGGATGTTCTGTGAGAAAGAGAGGTTTAAATATAAGCCAAATTTTTCCCTTTCATTGTAAGAGGATGTCATCACAGTTTCAGAGAGCTGGAAACTTTGGTTTCCAGGCTGAATGCCTGCTTGATTGTTACTAGTCTCGAAGTTGAGCAGCTGAACTAGGATGATAGTAAAGGTTAGCCCTGTCCTACCTGCCCAAGTCAAGTGCAACTAGACTGTAGAGATATTTGGTAAGTGAATTGACCCTATTTAATTAATTCACTTATTTGGAATTTTTTGATTTCTTAAGTTAGATCTCTGAAAATACCAAAAATATAATTGCAGGTAATGCTGAGTCTCCTGACTTCATTCTAATCTATTTTTAGAGTTTTTTTCATGTTTCAGATGTTGTCTGAAACAAACCAAAGGTCTTTGAAACGTTTTCACTGGAAAACTTGAACTGCCCCAAGACTTTCAAACCAAGGAGGTATGAAAATATCTTTAAAAATTTGCATGGAACATAAGAAAATCTAGTTCAAGTTTCTGCTGTGCCTTCTTCACCAGAGCATTCTGGAAGTAAAAGTCATGCTGTTGCTCTCATCAGAAGTCATTCAGAGCAAGGGCCCATTCTAGGATAAAGCCTCAGGAGTGGGTAAGTTTTCAGTGGGATGCAAACAGCATTCATTTCTTTCCTCTCCCTTGCTCTCTGCTTCAACATTCCCACCAGCCAGAGAGGTCTGATGATCCACCAACAAGAACTCTTATGTGATTCTGATACTTTAATTCTCTCACAGAGTTAATTTAGAAGGTCAGGAAAAAAAAAAAGTTTAAAAAGGGTGTTTTGGGGTTTTTTTTTCACTTTAGTGCTAAAAGCTTTTTTTTTTTTTTTTCTTAATTTAGGGAATATCTTTTTCCCCAGAGATAATTGGTATTTTACCATTCTTTTTAGCTGAACTGAATTTCTACATAAAAAATTACTCCATTTGTACTTTAAAATTATAATTTCTATAAACGCAAATGTAACTGTATGATTCTTTTGGGTAACACTAAATATTAGTGTTATAAAGTGTATATATAACGCTATAAAGTTATAGAGTGTTATAAAGTTTGTTGGGGTTTTTTAAGAGTAAGAATAAGGTATATTATTATATATATAAGGGCATATATGTATGTATGTATATATATATACATGTGTATGTATATATATGTGTGTGTGTGTGTGTGTATATATGTATATATAATATATAAGAGTAAGAATAAGGTATGATTTTATGCCACTGCTTAGGACAAATTGTGTTCCTAAATTCTAATGCTGAATTCTAAGAAAATGTTAAAAGAAAGGAACAGAAATATGCTTAACCTGTTAATTAAAGTTTTATATATTTCCTCAGGCTCCTCACCCATAATTTGAGCTTAAGATCACATCTGCTATTATTATTATTATTATTATTATTATTATTATTATTATTATTATATTATTGTTGTTGTTATTATTTTTCCCTTTCCACCAGTTAGCTCTGTCTTTGAATGCAGCTAAACTGGAATGTTTTTATTTTTACACATTCATGTTTGATATTTGTTGATTCAAAGTATGAAGTATATAAAACCTATATTCTAAGCTTTTAAATCTTCTTTTAAATTTTAAATTATAACACCATTTCCCCCTTTTTGAAGTAAGGGATACACAGGGTAAAGAGCAACCAGTGAACTATCTCTAATGCTTTAGGCAAGAGTATATTGAGGTGTTGACATAAGCTGTATAAAAAACACTGTAATTGTGTCTATCTCATAATATAAAGTTTCTTTTACTGGTGAAAAAGTTTGTGAGACCCACAGAGAAAAGAAAATTTTCAAATAGCATGGGCTACTAAGGAAAATGTTACAAACTTTTGTAAACAAAGCAGTTTTATTATTCCCTCTGAATGTGCCTGTTATTGCCAGGTCACCTATCTTGCTGCAGAAAGCATGTAGGATGGTCAGGAGGACCCAGAAAACAAATATTTTGTTGTGAAATTGGGAATTTTCTGAATTAGGAAGTTTAGAAATACTGAAAAGCTTCCTTCTTTTAGGAAAACAGCTTTGTACTTTGGCAGTGAGAGGATGGACCAAGGGGAAGGTAGGTGATAATTCTTGAAACACACAAAAAGGCTGAGGCAGCAGAAAAAATACAAAGGTCTAGCATTTAAATTCCCATTCCCTCAAGTTTTTCAAATGATTGCAGTCCAAGCTTCCAAACAAGAATTACTGCCACTGGAAATTAGAATCTGCCAGTAATACTTTTCCTTCTTCACTTAGAGTACTTAGGAATAATATACATTGTCTTCACTGAAAAGTGAAGTAAAAACTTGTATGGGGACATGAATATTAGAGTTTTCTGGGTAATGACAGTAACCTCAGGGCAGGGTCCCAAAGCCACTGTCTCCATCCTGTCCTCAGATCCTGCTGCTCCAGTCCACACACCTCACAGGCTCCCTGTCAGCCCTCTGAAAACAGCTGTGGACTTCTGCTCCTCCATCTCTTCTGTGATACTGTGTTCCATAATGCTGAAAATTAGAGATGAGCGAGAATTTCACCCCTTTCTGGCTCATCCCATTGGAAAAGGACAGAGAAAATGCACTGACAGGCTAGCCAGTGCACATACCTCCAGCAAGCTTAGCTTCTCCCTAACTAACCAGGCTGCAGGATGGCCAAACACACTCTGGCACTTCAGGTTCTCGTGGTCCCCTGTGAAACCTGCACAGGTACTTACAGAACCCCCCTATCAAACTTACAAACAATGCTCCTAATTATCCAGTTTAAGTAGATTTTCTCTTACTGCTATGTCTGTTCTAGCACACTTCTCCAATGTCCTCAGGAAAAGCCAACTAAGGAACTGAATTTTTTATATTTTAGTTTCTAGTTGGTGATATGACAATTGATGATGTGGTTTTGCTTCCAGATTTCAAATTCTAAAATTTTGAAACTGATAATCAAAACTATGAACATGTAGTCCTACATTGTGAAAGATTTCTACCTTATAATAACAAGATATTTATCCTGGCATTATTTTCACTACAACTTTTAGTTTAAAAATTTTAGACATAGTTTCCTAATATGATATAGTGGGCACACTATAAAACCACCTTATAAATAGTATTCTGCAAGTATTTGTGATAAGAAGAAAAATGGAAGCAAAATGTCACATCATAAATGTTTTGCAGAAATCCTTAAATAATTCTTTAATGTCTGTGAAAAATAAAATATTGGTATATCCTTTTCTCCTACTCCTCTCACAATCTAATAATGTGTACTGTACTTTGTCTACTGTGTGTACCTTTCATTTTGGTCAGAGCCTTTAATCCTCCCCTTTTTATAGAAAATGTCATAACCATTCTGTAGTAGGTTAGGATTGATTGACAAGTGTATATAATTGTGGCTTCAGTAGTGGAGTATGTTTTACAGTTGCAAAAAATGCACAACCTTGAAAATAAAGAAGTGCTGCCCTTTCTCTGGGATAAAAGGATCATACCAAATTGGTTCGTTTCCTTGGTAAAATGAAATAAAAGGCTTCCATTAACAAAGAACACTTTCCCAAAATGCTAATGAAGGAAGTCTCTTTAACTAGACAACACTGGACCAATCAAAAAATCAAACAGGTAAAAGCAGAATTTTAGGGAATGTTCCCCTTTTACCCTCATTCTATATTCAATCATGTATGGAAAAGATAAAATAGAAGAAAGAAATAACTGTATTTTTGCCAGTATTTAGAAAAATTAAGATTTTTGCGAAGTGAATAAGTTGGTGAACAGGAAAGACAGGGTGGATCCTCCTAATTAAATATTCTGCAACTCAGCCTCTGTTACTTCAGCTCCAATTGCTTTCACAGACAATAACATTTAAATGTAATCCTGATTCTCTTACTCTGGATTAGTGAGGATTCTGTTTTATTCAAATGCCTTATGGCTGATGAGGGGTCATAAAAAGAAGAAAGAGATTCAGAGGCCTGATGCACGTTCAGGTTTCTGTGTCAGGGGAGGAGCTGTGGTTTGAGCACCTCATTCAGTGCTGACACAGACACGAGCAATAGCAGGCTGCTCTTTCTGTGATGTGCTGGGCATTGCTGGCAGGCAGAGATGCTCCAGCTCAGAGTGTAAATGTGTGAGGGCAACCAGGCATCATGCACAGACCCTGGCTAATCAGGAGTAACAGAACAGATCATAACCTCCAAGGGTTAAACTCATGGTCTTTACAAAAAAACAACACCTGGAAGAGGGGAACTAAGCACATTCCCAGTCTCCAAACAGGCAAGGGAACAGTTCTTACTACCCCACCAGTACTGGCACTGCTTCTTCTCAGTCATTTATAAAGCTCCTCAACCTCCCCTCTCTTTGGAAACATATTACTGAGAAGAAGAATCATTCATCATGTGTAGGGAATTGCTGCACCCTTTTACCTGAGAGGAAGTTTCAACCCAATACTAAGATTAATGGTAAAAAATTATAGAAATCATATTTGTGGGAAGAGTCACCGTTACATACAAGATATATATGGTTCTGTTCTAGATTTAGTATTTGATTAGAGACATATTACAAATCTCTAGATATGGGTGTTTTCAGAACTTGTTTCCTTGTTTCCTTACAGAGAAGTCCTATTACATACGTTCATTTTAATGTTCATTTTTCAGTGAGTGTTTTCCCAAATAATTCTATTATTATCTCTTAAATGAAATATACATGTGTAAACAACAGCAGTTTTTTGAAATGGTTAAAAATTTGTTTAACCTTTTAGTATTTCTACAGTCATCAACATATCAGGTGGGAGAAGCTACATTGGCTATGTGGTGTGCTTTCAGCCACAATGGCTGAGTAGAAAAGAAGTTTATGACATATAAGGAAAGAAATATGGAGCAAAAACTAATTTACTAACAAGCTTGGGATAAAAAAAAAAAAAGACCAGAAAACAAATCACAATCTACTACTTTTCTAATCATACTTACACTGGACTAATTCAAAATAACTTATCTGTATCCAGTGTTTCAAAATGCATTACATTTTGATTTATTAAAACACTCAGTACATAAAAAATGTGTACATTGTTCAATTTATTCAATTGATGGTTCAATTGATTAGTAAAAGTGTATTCATTAAAATTTAAAAATGTTATGTTTCCTATGCAAGGTTTCTCTCCAACAAGTTTACACAAGCTGAACAAATGTGCTTTTAATAATCCACAGGTCCATATGCATTTAACACAATAACTGTCTTAATGCATTTAAATGTCAAATTCATCTCATTTTAAAATGCTACCTTCCAAACAATACATCCTGGCCGTCAAAATATTCTTGTTGTTAAGATGATTTCTTCTTCCAAGCATTCATTGGGAAAATAGATACAAAGGAAAATAGATCAGTTCTTGAGAAGCTAAATCTCTGTTTACAGACCAAAACAGCTAATACACAGTTTACAGGAGCTTTATTGCATTTGGGGTTATTGCAATTATGTCAGAACTTTTTTTAGACACAACAAAAGAAATAACCTCAGTTGATTCACGCTCGTAAATAAATCAATCAATCAATTCAGCTCCTACACCACTCCTATGACTTTAACAATATGATTTTAATCCTATGACTCAAGGGTGAAAATAAGGCATACATTTAGTGACATCTTGGAAAACAAAAATGGGGGAGAATTTTATTCTCTAAAGTTTGGATTGTTACTATCCTGTCTTTTGCATCTATCCTGGTTTCTGCAAGAGACCATTTAAGCTTACATTCTGAAGACTATCTAATCATTGCAATTAAAAGTTGGAATAAGTTATGAGCAATAGGAAAGTAAATAATATACAGTCTGAAAGTAGAACTAATTATAAAGCTGTTGCTTGATTAAGGTATTTATACTGAAAAGTATTAAAGGGATTAGTCTAAAGCTTTACATACTGCAGCACAGAATTAATATGCAGGATTTAGATACTCAAATTAATTCAGGTGCACCAAACAATTATACGGAAAAGGAATACTCGACCCAGCTAATGGCCACACTAGTCCACCAAGCTAATTTATATTCATGTACTTATTGACCTCTCTGCACACTCACAAAAGGGCATTTCTAATGCTAATGTGTGCTTCCAAGGCTGTCTCCATCTACTGAGTCTAATCACAGCTGACTTCAATGAGAAGACAGCAATGTACTCCCATGGTTAATGTTTTGCTCCAATGAAATGTTTCCTGGAGGACAGATGTGACTCTCTTATGTCTCCATGTATGCAGTGGTCTAAATTATGATCTTGGATGGAACAATGAATCACTGCCAGTGGGAGAAGCCTCAGAATACACATTTGAGAAGAGGACCCATTACAGTGTACACATAATACAGCACACATAATACAAATCGAATAATGTAGCAAACAAAACCACACACACAAGAGCAAACACACACAAAAAATCCAAACAAACAAACAAAATCAACAAAACTAATATGTAAACAAAAACAAATCGAATCAACAAAGAACCAAATAGGTAAACAGAAACAAACAAACAAACAAAAACCCAAATCAAACCAACCAACCAACCAACCAATCAACCAACCAACCAGCCAACCAGCCAACCAACCAACAACAACAAAAAACAAAACCAAAACCAAACCAAACCAAAACAAAGCGCACACACAAAAAATCCCCTGCCTAACAAGGAAAAACCCCTAAAGATACACTGGACAGTACAGGCAACAATGTATGGAGTGCTGTCAACAGGAGAAAAAAGAGAAGGAGGGATAAGAAATATATCTCTGTTATGCAACTCCTATCTACACGCACCAAAGCAAATTAAAGCATTAAAATAAAGGATACCCTTAGTAACATAGCCTTTTCAAAAGCCGGGGCGTAAACAGGATCAAGCTGCTTTAATAACAACCATCACATAGATGTGTGACCTTGTGGAAAGGTGTTTGCCGAACTCATAAGCAAATAAAGAACGAGAGCTGATTTCAGGAAGAACTTATAAAGCCTGTTTACAGGATTCAGATCCTCAGCAATCACAAATAGGCTTTATCAAGCAAACAGAAAAACAAACAAAACCATTTAAGGCTGGGTTTATATAACCATCAAAAGGCAAAAACAACACCGGAGGAGGCAAATAAAAATCCTACATCCACTTTACAGCTAAGATGTAGAGAATGAAGAAAACTTTTAGGATACAGAAGCAATAAGTTGCAGACAAAACTATTGATTCTATTTGGAGAGGTCAGTTGGAGATGATCCTAGTGCTGTGTCGGGGCAATGCTGACATGCTCTGGTGAGAGGAGACCAGAAGAAGCCCTCCATTGATTCTCTCAGAATTTAGACCTGTCCAGAGCAACCAGGCTAAACAAGAGTGGCACCCCTAAGCTCAGAAAGTAAGAAACACCAGAGACGTGAGAGCAAAAAATAAACACTTCATCCTGATCTGCTTAGTATTGACTATGTTTTGTCTTTATCTCATGTGTGACAGCTTAGCAATGGAAAGAGAAACAAGCACCCAAAGGCCTCAGAACCTGTGCTTAACCATCCTATGGCTCTGCAATAAAATTTCGTAATTTTCAACAACATAAAAATAATTAAGTTTGTGTGTTCTTCCTTCTGTTCAGTGATGAAAAATGCCTGGCTAGCACCTCTCTGCTTCAAAGCTTTGGGTCTTCAGGTCCAAGGTTTCCAACATCAAATCATGAGACAACTGGGCCCTTACTGCTCTAGTATATACTCTTCTGAGGGCTTTCTTATGCCTGGAAAACATCCTCAAGCTTCTGTCTAGATGATTCTCCCTCCTGTAGTTCTTCTTCTTAAAAAAGGAGGTATTATGACAAAATCAGGGGTTAAACCACTCATTTTAAAGTTGTGAGAAATAGCCTCACTTTTTAGCTCACTTGTGCAATAGTGAAGTTCTTTGCTCTTTACAGTTTTTGCTTCTAGTGTGCTTGTGTTCTTTTGGATTCTTAGTTACCACCAAAGTGTAATCCAAGCACTTCAGACTGAGATATTCTTTGCACAACAAATCCAGCTTGTTTTGATTATGCTAGACCTCTGAACCTCTATTTTTCTGTTCCACAACAAGTCACAAATAGTTGTATTTTTTTTTTCGTTTATCAGCAACTTGGCTCCTAACTCTCTGGCTTCCCTGTCTCTCGTCAGCAATGCCTTGAAGTCCCTGAAAATATGTGTTAACATTATATAGTTCTCACAGAAATGCTCCCAGTCTTCTGGATTACTGTGCTATATTCAGTTTCGTCTATTTAATTCAAAACTGCTGAATATATCACATTCTGCACAGAGCAAAATAAGACAAATGCTAAAGGTGGCAGCCTTCAGATTATCTTACATTTACTGACTCATGTTGCTAGCATATATAGGACAATAGCAATATGAAATTCCCTTTGGGAGAATACTTTCAATTGCCTTTTGCATTTCTAGAGAGCATGAGCTCTGACAGAGCTTTTAATTGTTCTACTCTTCTCCCTGGGGTACTTTTTGAAATTACTTTCCATTTCCAATACCATGCAACCAAAAAACTGTTTCCTTTTCCTTGTTTACTCATTCAAAGAAAGGTGTTTGAAGGAAAGGTCACAGAAGACAGCTCTCAAAGGCACCCAGTTATCTCTTGCTCAGACTGAAAGTTGGAGAGATTTTATTTATAGCCACTGTGCTCTTGGTAGCAAACACACATCTTGTCAGTCCAGCACATTTCACAGAAGGAAAGACAGAGAGAGCTGGGTATGCTTACACTGGAGAAGTCTATCTAATCACAGTCTTCAGCTACCTACAGAGGAATCTACGGAAGTCAGAGCCAGGGTCTTCTCTGTCATGCACAGTAAAATTGTCAGAATCAGTGGTATCACTCTGCAAGAGCAGGAGTAAGCATCAAGCCAACTGAGAAAATAAAGCGAGTTTTTCTACCATGACAGAGAAGCAGAGAATAAACACCAAAACAGGCTGTTTGGAGAAAGCATAGATATAGACAAACTCAGCTGGACATAGCCCTGATAACTCTGGTATATCCTTGAAGTAGGATTTTGGATCAGTAGACCTCTAGAGACAATTTTTAACTCAAATCGTCCAGTAATAATCTAACAATAATACTTTTTTCAGATCCAAGATCTTTTATGATGAGATCATTATGCAAGTATAGAGGTGTTAAAAGGGACCTCAAAAGTTATCTTGTCTCTTTGTCCACCAAGGTCCAGGACCTGTTCAGTTTAGATATTTGACAGATCTATCTCTAAATGTAAAAGGGGGAAACACATCCTCAAATTCATGTTGTTCTCCACCCACAGATTCCACAATCATTCCAGCTACAGCCCTCCACTGGCTTTATGGTTAACTTTTTTTTCCCTGAAATGTGATCCATATCCCTTTTCTGAAATCTTTCATTGTATTGTCTCTCTAGAAAAGCCAAATCAGAATTTTGAGGAAGAAACTCTCTTTGTGCAGTTACAGAGACTGCTCTACAGAGGAATGTACCGAACTGTATTAATAAGAATAAAAAATTCTAAATCTACCATCTATTCCTTTTACAAGTACAAAACTCCTCTCTGAATGTTAACCA
>WBND01001029.1:90117-128129 GCA_013398595.1 Tychaedon coryphoeus | reverse complement strand
ACTCCCCTTCCTCAAATTCTGTTGCCCATCTGCCAAAAAAAAAATGTTTAGATGATAAATTGCTTCAGGAATCCAAAGAGAATTGCCGTAATGTCAGGTGCAGTTCTCACCTCAAGGAATTTTCATTTTAAGCCTCAAACAGTAACTGTACTTTACAGATTCAGCAAGGATCTTGTAAAAATGAATCTAGCTTTTTTGACAGCAGAGTCCTGGTAGAAGCCAGATATAGTTGAGTTCCCTGATCAGGAAGAAAACAGAGTTTGGAGGTTTGACTCACAGGCAGGAATTCAATATCAAGATTTTTCTTGTGTGGCTGTCATCCAATACACCCAAGCAATCTTAAAATTGCCTTGAAACATCTACAACACTTTGCTCTGTTGATACATCCTACAGGGCAGTGTGTTGTGACAAATCGTGATAGGGAACACAGCAATCACGGAACTGTCACTGGTGCCACAGCATTGTTTCTTTCTATAAATGAAACAAAAGGATTCAATAAACACCCAGATTCTCCAGCACAAACATGTAAATCATAGAAGAGCTGTGTTTCCAGAAAATATCTGAAATTCATCAACTTAACTGAGATCTAAAAGTTGCACAGTCCCTGACAGCTGGGACTATTGAGTCTGAGACGTGGTGTTAGCTCTGTCAATAGGCTCTGAGTAGGGAAACACCATCCCCACCCTCAGCCCTTTCTGCCTAGTCAGAAATTATTTGCCTCATCTCTAAATTATTTGGGATAAATTTACAAGGGGAGTTCCTGGATGTGCCTTTTCAATGTCAGTGTGCCAGCCCATATAGCTTTGGAAAATGCAAAAGAAGGAGTTTTTATTTACTACTCCTAGAAAATGATATGTCATCCCAAGAAAACATCATGCATTTTCACATATATGGGCAGCCTAGGGCTTTTCATTTATTACCTCTTTTTTTCCATCTCATCTATTTTTTTTTCTTTGTTTATTGATATGTACATATATACATGTAGAGAGAATTCTCTTTTTCCATAATGTACTTCTGTCAATAGGACTAGTCAAACATTTACAAGGACATATTAATTCTTGCTAAACTGAATTCCATGGGATTAAAGTATTGATATTACTATATTTACATTTTACAGATTGGTCAAAAAGTGCGGGCAGGGAGGCAACTATTACTGTGTAAGTGCTTATTCCATATTCAAGTAACTTTGACTTAAAATAAACTAAAGCCTGGAAGTTGTTTTTACTGGAATCCTATTTTTCATCCTCATTCTTTCAGCTGCATTTCTGTCAAGGCAGAACAAATGGCTAAGGTAAGGAGAAGCCAAGGCAAAGTACTATACTATAGGTCTTCTCATCTTATCTGCATAGTGATTCTGTGCTCTCTGTAATTTTCATCATTTCCATCTAACAAAACTCATCATAAAAGCGGTATGTGGGTCAAGCTTTCAATTACTCACAGACTAGCTGTGTATCAGCTCCTAGAAGGTGCCTATTTTTTGACCATATATTCCAAATTTTCAACTGAATGTTGACTATATCACCAAATACTCTCCTTTACAGAAGAAACGTATAAAGAACATACATTGAATACATTTTGCAAAAATGTCGTTTTCCCAAACGCTCCACTGACTAGGTTTTCTGGACATAGAAAATTGGATCCAGTATTTCTGAGGGAAAAAGTCTTAAGCCTCCCTCTAATTTTAGAGCAATATGGATTCTATTCATGGCTTTATGGAGATCAAAACCACAAAACACCAGCTCCTGGGGAAAAGTACATAACAAAGCTTATTAAGTTGAGAGGATAAGGTGCTGCTAGAATGCACAATCTTCTTTTAAAAATACTTTTAAATCCCTCTTCTCTTTTATTCTCTTCTCTCAACTTTGTTATCACTGCTTGACATAATAAACAGATTTAAAAATGCCTTGCAAAGTCACACTTATTATCTATAATGCAGAGTAAGCCTTCCCTAAGAATGGTTAACAGGGACCACCTAAAGAGAAGTGTAAGAAACAGAATTATCACAAAACAAAACTTCTCCAAAACCCCTTCCAGTCTCCACGATTTTAACTGCAGGACCTCCTGAGCCAAATGTCTCATCTCTGTGTTTAACCAAGCACACTCAATTTTTCCCAATTCATTGTTCAATTGCTTTGAACATCTTCAGGCAATCTTTGTAATCTTCATGCATCCATGTTCTTTGTGAAAAGAACTTTACACACTTTTACTGAAAAATAATTTCCTCTTTATTTTGAAAATCCTGTCTTGCTATTTCATTTGATGCTCCCTTGTTTTCATACCGTGAGAAGTAATAGTAATTCCTCATTCACTTTTTCCACGCCACTCGTGAGTGAATACTGTGTTGTAATCTCCTTCACTGTCACTCATTCCCTGGGCAGAGATTATTTTTAAACTCCAGAGTCAGCAGCTCTCAGGGGGAAACCATTTCATGCCTTTGCTGATGCAAAAAATATTTACTAAATAGCACTCAAAATGAATGCAGACCTTCTTATTTTGGTTTATTTCACTAGAACCTATCACACCTGCCACACACTTCATAAATAGTATAAATTAATTGGAAACATTTTTTTAAGCACTTTTTGTTTTGCAAATGCAAACAGAGCACCTAGTGAGCTGTAAAAGAGAAGTGGTACATGGCCCATCAGATATTTACTTGGTCAATCCTTTTCTTAGACTGAGTCATCACTGTCATTTGGAGCTACAGAGCTGACTTTAAAGCATAGATTTCATACTAGGCTTTCTATAGAATTATTAATGTAATAAAGGGAACCAATTTATTTTCAAGGACATCTTGTATTCGCCTGTCACATAGGTAAATGAAAATTACTTGCGTCTATTAGTGACTAAGAAATAGTTTATCATTATACTAATGATTTTTTTCATGTCACTGTTGAATAAGAATTACTTTACAAAGGCCCATAAGGGGTATCTATGATAAAAAATCGGAGAGTATAACATATTAACATACACAGGAAAAAACATAGGTGTTTAAACATGAGCCTTTGAAATTAATTCTACAAACAGACAGACCAGGGTAAAATAAATCACTATTGTTCTAATTTTTACTACAATATTCTAGGCGGCATGAATCAAAAACTTGATATTTATACTTGATTTTCTTTTCAAAGGGCATGAATAGCACTGTCTAGACTTACTGTACTTTGATTCATAGTTGCTATAGCAACATGTGTAATTTATTAATCTTTGTATGTGAAATATTTCAAAAGGACAGATTACCTTTGTGTTAAAAATGCAGTTAGTTTTAAATATTTCCCTGTGATGAAGCAGACTGCTTATAAAACAGCAAATGTAGTCAGAAAAAATTAGGTCTCCTGAAATGTATAGTAGGTGTCCCAGAATGGAAAGTCAATCTGAAGCTAAAAATAAATTAATAGAAGAAATTTATGAAAATCTATATGATATTTTAAATGGCTAAATTTCTTCACTTTATAGGGATGTTTTTCCTAAAATTGTTTCTCTTCCACTCTCATAAACCTATATAAATATAAACCTGTATAAAGCAGTGGGGTGCAAGAATGACCCAAGAAAAATACATAGCTATGCAATATTAATAGAAAAGTGCACAAATTGTCCACACTGAAGAAGAAAAAAGTCTCTGTACATGAAGTTGCACCATTGAAATACTTCAGTTTTCTGTAAAGGAAAAGGTGCTTTCTTAGGTAAGCATGGTAAACTCCTGGAAGTTAAGACATTTTTGCAGAATCCTATGAGGTCACTGTTTAAATCTGCCTGGATATTTTGTCTCTAGGCATTGTCTTTTCTTTAGCAAATATTCAAAGTTCTATAGAAAGGACAGTGTCCCAGTGCTTTAATAACAGACCAAGTCAACAGGAGACCTTCAAGGACATTAGTACAGTTTGAGACATTTGCACTGAAAGGCAAGACGCTGGGGAAATGGTCAAAAACATGTATTCTGGTACATAAATAATTATTTTCTATAAAATTCAATGCCATATCAAGGCATTGTCAGGAATCACACAAAAATAAATAGAAAAGAATAAAATTATCAGGCCACTTCTGCATATAGTTTTGGAGACACTGTAAGTTAACATTTGTTAGGAATACTAGTAGGTCTCCTTTATTAGAAAATGTTTTGTCAGTGAATAAGAAAACAAGCTGATAGAGTTTCCTAGTCAAATTTGACAATAAAGTTGGTTCCTACTCAGTAACTTAGGAAATTAAATCCACTAAATCAAGGATTTTCGCTACTGGGACTTAATCTGGTTCTATATGCAAACTGAGGATTTAAAAAGGCTTTTCTGAAAGAAATAGAGAAATGTCAATTACCATACCTTTCTAGAGTTCTACTGAATCTATTAACTCTGCCCAGAGAATATAATGCTACAGTTGTCTCATTTACAACATTATTGTATATGATTCATGACTATGGCATCAAATCTCAAGCCAGGGTCTGTATTTTTTATAAAGTATTCACATGTTTATGAATTATTTTCTTTCTCATTCAAGAAAAATACCAAAAAAGCTATTTACAATATTTCAACTTCATGGAAAATAGAATATGTGAGGAGACAAGAGTTTGTGTGAGAATGGACAGTATCTTCAACGAATATCAATGAATATCTGCAATTAAGCTAATGTTTCTCACTTCTAATTAAGCAATATGAAGCATGAAATACATACAGTAAGTTTGGAATTATATGGATGCTCTGTGATTCTGATGGAGGCAAGGATAAACAGAGAAGATTTTTGTGAAAAATGGAACACAACTCTCTGAAAACACTCTGCAAACCACTCCCACAACCTTTTTTTAGAGAAGAAATTGTTTACAACTTTATTAAATGTCCACAAATTGGAAAAAGAAGGTATTTTCTGACCTACAACATATTGTGAAGTTCCCTCCCTATTTTTTTGAGGGGAGGGGGGTAGGTCTCAAAGTCTTCAAACACTAGGGGTAATTGTTAACTTTAAATTATACTTCCTTGCCATTTTTCTGCCCTTTTGATTTACCAGTTTTATGCTTATATTTCACTCTAATTCAACCCAAAACAACACCCATAACCACAGTGAATCAGAACTGATTCTGAAGATGTGATTCTGTTCCCATGCCTTTCCCAAGCATAAGAGAGAGACTGGAAGAATATGCAGAGGATGCTGCCCACCCCATCAGGAATGAACGTGTCCAGTTCATGCACAGTGTGGCCCTATAGATATCAGAAAGGTTATCTTTAAAATGGTGTGCAAGAAATAGTGCCATGCATGGATTTCCTCCAGAAAAAAAACACATCTCACTCCTTCTCTGGCACAGAGATTTAAGGAAAATCTCCTAAAACACATGTAGTTCACTTGTAATCAGCTACCTTGGACATAAATATATAACACACTCCAGTGACCTTCTGTCATGGAGTGACTGCATTAGAATCCCAAGGAACAACTGCAGATGTCATCTATCTGTGCTTCTGTAAGGCCTTTCACAAAACTTGAACAGGTTTCCCAGAAAAGCTGTGGGTGCCTGACCATTGGGAACATGAAAGGCCAAGTTATACAGGGCTTTGAGAAGCTTGATCTAGTGAAAGATGACTCTGCCCAGAATGGTAGGGTAGGACTGGATGACCTTTAAAGGCCCCTTCCAATTCGAGCCATTCTGTGATTCTATGAACTGCTTCAGATTTATTTGGGTTTGTAACCCTGGTTGTCTCATGTTGACTGGCAATGCGCAATAAATGTTTGCACAGAATATTAACTACATAATCCAGGTGGCTTTTGCATTAAATCACAGTCAAAGCGATTTTACAAGTATATTAGTGGGAACCTTAACTCACAATTTGAACTGAGTTATTGAGGAATGCTGCTTATTATCTCAAGTATCAGATACTACATATCAGATAAAAACATTCTGATACAATTGTTTTTGTCCCAGGGTTCAAACAATGTAAGAATTCCTCCATCTTAAGGAATTCCATATTTCTTCACACAAAAATATTCTTTTGGATTCTATTTGTTGAATATATTTAGGATTAGTGTTGCTTGCATTATGTGAGTAATTTGGAGTTGTAGGGCACAGTCATTTGATTTACAGTAGCTGGGACTAGCTTTGATTCATGCATGTCATTTCCCCTTTCAAAACTAAATTATTTAAGTTCATATTTGAATGATATTAGTTCAACCTTTCCTGCTAGCTCAATATAAACTGTTGTTTATCAAACAATTTCCATAACAAAAATGGCAAAGGAGTTTTTCTTCTCTTCTAAAGGTAACAAATGCAAGATTATCTCAGATCTTGTTCATCTGCGGATATATTTCTGTTCTTACTGAAGGGTTTCATACATGTGGGAAGACATACTAATAAAGTATATTAAAAATAGCTGATAATTTTCAATTTCATGATTAAAAAAGCAAGTGTATGTGGTGATCCAACCCAGAGGGTAGTAAGGCACTGGAAACAGTTGCCCATAGAAATTGTTGATACTCCATCCCTGGAGGTGTTCAAGACCAGGTTGGATGGAATTTCAACCAACCTGGTCTCTTGGGAGGTCTCCCTGCCCATGGCAGGGGCTTGGAGCCCCATGGTTTTAAGGTCCCTTCTACCCAAACCAGTTTTAATTTGATGATTCTATGATTTTGTTGCTCTCTTCTAAGCAATACAGTCAGGCAAGCTTTGGCCTTAATCTTCCTTGTAACCAACATCTCCTTTATCCAAGAGGTGACAGCCATAAATATCATTAGATGATATGCTGGGTTTAGCTGGCATAGAGTTAATTTCCATCGTAGTAGCTTGCATGGGGCTGTGGTTTGTATTTGTGCTGGAAACAGAGTTGATAAGACAGGGATGTTTTTGTTACTGCAGAGCAGGGCTTCACAGAGCCAAGGCCATTTCTGCTCCTCAGCCCATCCCACCAGCAACCATGCTGTGGGTGCACAAGGCGTTGAGAGGGGACACCCCTGGGGGGGACAGCTGTCTCCAACTGATGCAAGGGGATATTCCAGACCAGATAGGCCATGTTTGGCATATAAAGCTGTGGGGAGAAGAGGAAAGGAGGGGATGCGCAGAGTGATGGTGTTTTTCTTCCCGAGGAAGCATTGCTCATGATGGAGCCCAGTTTTCCTGGAGGTGGATGAACACCTGCCTGCCCATGGGAAGAGGGAATGAATTTGTTTTGCTTCATCTTTTTGCATGGCTTTTGAACTGTCATCTTAAGACACAAGATTTTCACTTTTCCTCTTCTTATGCTCTCTTCCATCCCACTATGGGTAAGTGGCTGAGTAGGACTTAGTTACTGGCTGGAGTTAAACCACAACAAACAAGAAGTGAGGATATGGAAAAGAAATTCTTATGAGAGATATCAGAACAATGAGTGTAGTGACCTCCAGTCACTAAGTGGAAACCCCCGAGCTTTGTAGTACATGCAATGTCTCCAAACTACATGAGAACAAAGCCTTTTAGGACACAAAACCCCTGTTAGAAAGTGTGCTTGAGAGTGACAGCATGCAGGGATTTAGAAATTATTTTCTGAGAGATCATTTGTCTTAATAGTTCATACATGGTGACTAGAGTTTGATGACAGACCTGTAACTGAATCTCTCCACGCACAGGTGCTTAATATTTAGTTTCATCTGGTCCTGATCAAGATCTGTAAGCCACAATCAGACAAACTTGAGCATGAGTCTAATATTCAGGTTCATGTTTGTCACAGGCCAATACTGTCTTATCAGTCAGCCTATTTTCATCAGCAGTAGAAGACAAATTTATTGATTAAAATGTGGATGGAGACAAACACAAGCAAGATGGAGATTGTATAATAGACAAAGACCTAAAAGAAACCACTTCAGGTATGGAAAAATTCCTGGCTGTCATAGGTTCCCTTTCACTGATGCGGTATACCCAACCCAAAATATAAAAATGGTCTTAGATTCATTCTAAACACAAGACATTTTAGCAATATGACTTTCAGGATACCTATGATAATCTACAAAATTCAGCTCTTCCTGATTCTATAGATCACTGAACTCAAAATTGCTTGCCATATTTTTTCAATGGGCCAAAGAAAAATATTTAATTGCAGAAGATTTGTTTTTTCATGTTCTTTTTGTCTGAGGTTCAAAGAAATAAAGTTATGACACTGACATCTGAGCAAGACCTTTTATTCACTCAGGACTTATCACCACCATCGTCTTCTGCTAGCCTGTAATTTCATCTGCAGTTTTGCTGAGTGACAAGCAATTAAAACACTCATCTTTTTACATACCTTTAAAATTCACAAAACCCACAAGTTATAAGTATTAACACCTACAATATGGAGTTATGATGACCTTGATAAAATGCCATGAAAAATGAATGAGTAATATCTGAGGGCTGAAAGATTAATTACTACTCTGTTTCGCTCAATAAAGATATTTTAAATTCCCCACTTGTGAACGATGAAATAAAATGTGGCAAACAGTAAAGTAAGGCCATAATTTTGATACCTTGTACTAACTCTACATTGTCTGGCTTGGAGCAGTTTGTCACAAAGGGGTTTTTTTTTATACAGAAAAGAACCCTTATTGATAAATCAGTATTCAGTATCTCAAGAAAAGAGATTTTACATCCATGTATATATTTTACTCGGGAATAGAGAAGCTACAAAAAATATAATTCAGTGGAAAATATTAACACTGGCTTATTAAATGGCCTGCCTTGAATGCTGAATGCTCTACCTCAACATATAAAACCAGACAATATAATTATTTAAGAAAAAATATGTCTGCTCTTCTACTCACTAGATTAGGGTGATGAAAATATTACAACATGACAGCAACAACCAGAAAGCAATTAAGTTATGCCACTAGTGCTCAGACTTCCCAGTTCAAGGAAATTGAACTAGTTCAGACACTGTTCTAGAAAATCAAGAGTGCAAGCAAACTACAGTCCTACATCTGTTATCACCACCTGAAAATAGGATTAATAAAACTCCCTCACTATTTCACTTCAGAGAATAAATTCTGACTAAATCTGCTGAGGACCAATCCCTATAAATACTGATATGTCCAAAATTGTCTATACCTTTTAGTGACACATCTGCCAGTTAGGAAATTTAATGCTGAGATTTCATCAAGTTTCTCATTCATAGGTGCATACTGTGAATTATAACTCAATCAGATGGTTTGGGTTGAGATAAATTTAGAATTATAATTAATGTTTGAATGCAATACCCAGAAGAATTCAATTTGTATTGCTTTGACAGCTTTTTATTTTCTTTCTCTTGCAAAGAATCTTCTTACAATTTTCCCACATTTAACACTGATTCCTGCAGAAATTATTATCCCAACTAAACTACACTTTCTTAAATTTACTCCTCCTATAACTGCTGATTTTTATTGTTATAAAATCTCTGGGATATAAAGTATTTGTTTTGAAAACCTTTCTCTTCTCATTATGCCCTCAATGTGCTCTCAATGGCACAGAGTGGGCTTTCACATCCCACAGTTGTGTGGACCTGACCAAAGCAAGCGCAGGATCAGGAGTGTCAGCTCCAGCCAATGGTGGGAATGGAGCTCTTTGACAGGGTAATGACAATTCCTTGGTCCCTGCTCCAAACAGCTGCTTGGCAGGGACTAGAGAGAGAGTCCTAAAATGGACAGAAAAACTTCAAACACAGATTTCTCTCATTTAGATTATACTTGTGTTCAGAATTTAGTGTTTATTATTTAATAAAAATGACAAGATGCAAATATTTACACTTGAAGTTACAAATGTGCTACTTGGAATATTTGTAAACCTAGCTAGGAAGAGTTTACAGTGACCTTTTCTTCACTTGGCTTTCTTCATCTGCATAATAAAATGAATAATCATTCCAAGATCAAGCCTTTCTTGTCCTAATGCTTCCAAGATACATAAGACAAAATAGAAATGAAACATTAAAACAAATCAGCATTATAAAAGTAAACAAAAAACCAAACAAATATGGGTTTATTATAATAAAGTTGAATATTATGAAAATGGTTGGTTTTGACTCTGTAAAACTATTGGGGGAAGAATATGCTTATGGATCAACATTTTAACTTTTAAAATTGCAAATGTTTTCCTTCAGAATTGAAAGTCACTCAAACAAAAATGTTACTGACATCCTGCATTTGTCTTACCTTGTTTTCTGTAGTGATAACATACTTTCCTGGGGCTGAATTTTAGAACAGCTGAGTTGGAGGCATCTCTTTCTTTCGTAATTCTGAAATGAAACACCAGAATCCTCACTACATTAAGACCATTTAATAATTTATTTTTTAATCTGTATTTCTATATTTATTATCATCACACATTTTGGGAATATATTGGCTAGGCACTTAAAAAATAAACTTAGGAGCATTGTACATGCTTTTCACATATTTCCATTCACCAGATTAAAAATGTATTTGATCACAGAAGTGGTGAAGGGACTTGCAGTCCAGCTGAGCTTGGATTGCCCCGACAGAATTTCCTCGAGCACTTTTCTCTGCCTAGCCTATTTTGTTCATTATCAGCAGCTATGATGTTTCCACACTTACCACAAAATAGTATAACAGGTTTTAGCTGTCTCTCCTTTTCTTATATTATACTTCCAGGCTTCAAGCCCACTTTTATTGCATGTCCTGACCAGGCAGATTCTCACCAGTATGTGGCCTCCTGTAGTCATTTGACAGTATTTGGTGTGTCCCTGAAAAGTGCTTCTGTATTGTTTTTGCATGACCTGCTTTTTGGTGGCAGGGAAGGAGGGAGAGAAGAGGTCCACAGATGTGGCTTCTGTGAGAAGCTGCTGGAAGCTTCCACCATGTCCATCAGAGCCAGCTCCTGATCTCCACATCTGAAGATGTGTAGGTGTAGAATAAGGATTACAGGCAACCTAGCCCCTGATAAATCACAGTTGTACTAATTACCAAAGAGGAACAACCTTGCCTTTAATGGGTCACAGCTGTGANATGTGACACCATGCTCAGTGCATAAAGCTGAGGGCAAGAAAGAGAAAAGGGGGAACATTTGGAGGGATGGCATTTGTTTGTCTAAGTAAGCACTGCACATGATGGGGCCCTGCTTTCCTGGAGCTGGCTGAACACCTGCCTGCTGTGGGGAGCACTGAATGAACTCCTTGTTCTGCTTTGCTTGTGCACACGGATTTTGTTTTCCCAATTAAACTATAAACAACCTAGGAGTTTTCCAGCTTCTACCCTTCCCATTCTCTCTCCAGACACACTGGCAGGAGAGTGAGTGAGGAGCTGCCTGGGGCTTGGCTGCTGGCTGGGGTGAAACCACAACATATGGCTTCCACTAGAAGTTCTCTTATCTCAATGGTCATAATCCAATTAGCAGAAAGTGACACCTGGATGTAGATATTAGTTTGTGATAATTCCAGACTCTATTATAAAATTCACATTCCGGAAAGATTCTAAAACTCCAGCTCTTTTTGGATTATCTTCTTTCTCAAAAGGAGGAAGATCCATTGTGTTCAGATGCAAAACCTTCCTGGTGCACTGAATAACATCTGAAGAGGCTACATCAGGCACCAAAGTGCTAATGAAAACTCTTAAAGGAGAGGTGAGCTAGATAACTTTTCCACAACATAAAGAAAATTGTTATTTTTGCCAGAACTGAGTCCCTTAGGTTCAGTACTTTTCTAATGAAACAAAAAGCAAACAGCACTCTGATTTTTCCCACTTACAAAGCCTAATTGTAATTTCACAGGGAAATAAGTGCCCTCACACGGAGGGTGCCAAAGCACCAGAAAAGGCTGACTGGGGTGGTCATGGAGCCTCCCTCTCCAGAGACATTCAAAACCCAGCTGGATGTCAGACAGAGAAGAGGAGGAGGTGAGAGCATGTGTGGGAAACAGCATGTCAACACCAAGGTCAGTGGAGAGAGGGCAGGAGGTGCTCCAGGCAGCAGAGCTGAGATCCCTCTGCAGGCTGTGGTGAGACCATGGTGAAGCAGCTGTGCCCCTGCAGCCCGTGGGTCCATGGGGGATGCAGAGACCCACCTGCGGGGCTGTGGCCATGCTGGAGCGTGTGGATACCTGGAGGAGGCTGTGATCCAGTGGGAGACCCATGGAGAGAGGGGGTCCCTGCTTCCAGGCTGGAGCAGCCTGTCCTTGGAGGACTGCACCCCATGGAAGGGTGACCCATGCCACAGCAGTTTTGGGAGGACTGCTGCTTGTGAAATTGGACCTACATCAGAGAGGTTCAGAGAACTTTCTCCCATGGGAAGTGACCCAAAAGACTTCTCTTTCTGTGTAGTGGAAGAAAATCTTGGGTGATATGTCACTATCCTCTAGGAGCAGCAAATAATAGCAACACACTTCTTCTTGGGTTAAAGAAAAAAGCACTTTATTAAAACCCAACCTATACTTATAGGATGGTTCATGAATCTAAGTCAGGATAGCAATTCATTGGGCAGGCCCAACCCTGCTGCTGTGGGCAGGGACCCCTTCCACTGGACCTGGTTGATCTGAGACCAATCCAACCTGGCCTTGAACACTAACAGAATTCGAATATCCACAGCTTCTCCAGGCAACCTGTTCTGTGCCTCACCACCATCACAATGAAGAATTTCTTCCTACAGCTAATCTAAATCTACTTGCTTTTATTTCTAAGCCACTCCCCCTTGTACTCTCACTACATGCTCTGGTAAATAGTTTTTGTCCCTCTTAGTGTCCTTTCAGGTACTGATAGGCCATAGCTAGACCACCTCAAAAGCTTATTCTTTTCCAGTTTGAACAATACAATTCCCTTAGCCTTTCTCCTTAGGAGAGGTTCTCCAACACTTCTCTGGACTCACTCCATGTCAGTGTCCTTTCTGTGTTGGGCTCCCCAGAACTGTACGCAGTTCTTCAGATAGACTCTCAGAGCAGAGAGGCAGAATCCCCTCCCTCCCCTGTCCCCACTGCTTTGGATGCAGCTCAGGACACGTTTGGTTTTCTGTTCTGGGAGTGCCATGGCATAGAGAGTAGCTATCTGTCTATCTCTCATATATGTAAGATTTTGTGGAGGCGTACATATCATACAGTGTTACACATCTATGTTGTTCTTCCCATCTAAACACTGGGAGCCAAAAATGGATACTTGAAGTCAGTAGCAAAAATTTGGAAAGCAGCAATTTGGTAAAAAAAAATGGGAAAAAATTGGAAAGCAGGACCAGGGAAGTCGTTCTTCCCCTGTACTTGGCACTGGTGAGACCAGACTTTGATTGCTGTGTCCAGTGCTGAGCTCCCCAGTTCAGGAGCGATGTTGAGATGCTGGAATGTGACCAGAGAAGGGCAGCAAGGCTGGTGAAGGGTTTGCCTGCTCATATGAAATTTTGGTACTGGGATCTCATATAGTAAACTAATAGAGCTAAACTATCTTCCTGTTTTGATCTTGACTCCTTGGTGACAACACTAAAAAAATACATTAATGATGCAATTAAAATAAACGCTGACATTTTCTATGACCTGGCTCAGTTTTGAAGGGTTATATTTAACCTCCTTACCCCCTTCCCCCACAAAAAGAAACCCAAACCCACAAAATTGCAAAACCCTTGGTTCTGTATACTGAAATGGAGGGTGATACTGAAAAACCACAGATATTGGTTTAGACATCTTAAGTGGCAGAGATGTCATTACAATGGTACTGAATGGTGATGTATGTCATTAAAACGAGATGTTGCATGACATGTCTTTCAATTATTTGGTTGCGCTAGAAATACTGCAGGAATTTCTTTTAAATAATGTAAAGCTAATGGCATGCCAATCAAATTCAGTAGAATGTCACAAGAATGCAGATGGGAGGAAGAAAATTGCATCATTCAGTTTATTGTGTCCCCTCTCCCAGTAAAGAAGCATCTTTTACCAGGAACATGGAAACAAGGCAATCTGGCACTTGCATCCAGCTTGCATCCCCAAAATGGTTTAATTCAACAGAGGGGTTGTGATAAATATTGCTGAATTGGTTCAGAAATGCAGCAAACACTCTCCTTATGACTCAGAGTGCACACGCTTGCCCACCGATTGGAGGTGGATAATCTGACAGGCCGATGTGTGGGGCACAAGTCTCTGGTGTGCAACATAGATAAGAACCAAAACAGATTTCCATGACTTAACTCTGAAAACACGGGAAATATTGAAAGGAAGTGCTTTATATTTGCTTACATTGTAACTGTATTAGAACTGGCACAGGGAGTATCATAAGACTTATTGCCCAGCAGGGTGAATTGTCATTGTCTAGGCTTCAAACTATTATTATCTTTACAGTGATCATGAATCCTTCCTAAATACCTCAACCATTATTTCTTCAATACTGACATACTTTTAACTAGAAGATTCTGCTTGCAGAGATATAATTTTCAGATAAGCACAACCAATCAGGGCATTTTATAAGGCAATCAGAAAAATAGAAGTGAAATAAATGCATGCTCTCATGCCAAGGCACTTCCTACAAAGGAAAGAATGGACAATAAATCATATGCAAGTACTCCTTCATTTACAGTAAGAAAAAAGAAAAATGTTTTGAGTTGGGAACACTGATGGGTCAATAGAAGGGTTGTTTCTGCAGGAGTCCATGTGTTACTTTCAGGCAAACTGTGTAGACACTTAGCTTTAGAAAGATTTGTAGAATACAAGAAAGGAAAATTACAACTTCAGTGGGGTTTTTTTTTTAGTGCCAGGGTGAGCAGTTTTCCCAACAGCAGGGTTCCTAATTATGATTAGCTATTTGCAGTTGTGGAGGATAAAGTACGTTAAGTGTCTGCATTTTCATCAGGATGAGAGGATGGGCTGTTGAGTTTTCTTCACAGGAGGCAATGGCCCTTTCAAAGGCTTATCATTGACTAAGTAGGAAAGAGGCTGTGCATTAGAAATGTTACAGGGTGGGCTTTCCTTTGACGACTTATTCCAGAAAGTATGTTGAGCACACTGCAAACACACATAAACCTTCTCTACCTTCTCTGTTACAGACAAAATATGTGAACTGCTCAGTTTAAAACTTGCTACATTTTAACTAAAATTATTCACACATTTTGAGAGCTAATACTTGTAATAATAAGAAGGAAAATGTTCCTACAAATTTACCCTTGAAAAAGGGAAAAATGCAAAAATTTTAATTTTGTTTCTCAGGTTCAGAGAGGAAGGTAAACTGCTGAAAAAAAACTTTGATTTATAAATCTACATGTATTTGATATTTCCCCAAGAATCTTAGCAATTTCATGTAACCTTAAGTTATTCTCCAGCCTCACCTCAGAACAAGGACAAAATAGCAAAAGCAAAATATTTACTACTTGCTCTGACAACCTGGGCCATCATTCACTTAACTCCATGTTTTCTACAAATATTTACTGAAAATTCTGGGTTTTTTTAAAACAGCAATAAGTCTTGCATTCTTGCAAGTAGGAATTATACCATTATTAAAACTTTTAATAATAAATTCACTTACATACAATCAACTGCCATGGCTTATTTACATCTATGCAATAAAAGTTGAAAATTAAGATAATCATGCAGAGCACAGTCAGGAGAAAAAAATACTAAGTATAAAAATTGAATTATGTATGACCCAGAAAATAACCTTTTTTGTCTCTGTCACTTAGCCTGCATCAAGGAATAATTCTTTACCATGGCTTCATAAAATCAGAAGAGTTAGGCAATGTTTTATGTATTGGACATTACTGTTATTCTGGATCTCTGTAAACAAGAACTGGAAATGACAGAATCTTGCCTGATTGCTTTTTTATATTTTTTTAGTAATGTAAAGGTAACTCATTTGCCCAGAGAGAATCATCTTCATTTCCTGATTAAATGCAATCAGAGTGCTTTTGCTGGCAATTCGGTCTAATTTAAAAACTATCACACCAAGTGATCACTGTTAATAACTACTAGTATTATACAGCTTTGAAAGGAAGGTCAAAAGCTATGGTAAGAAAGCCAAGACAGGATTATAGTTCTAATATTGCTGATGGAAAGAGCCTTTACTCTTTGCTCAGAGCCCTGATATAAAATCCAAATGGTCCCTATGACAAATGTGCATAGCAGATATTTTATTCACTCCTCAAACAAATAACACTAGAAAAAGTGCTATGGAATGATATGGTTTATCAACCTTTCCACTTGCAGAGTCTTGGATTATACTGCATATGGAATTTAACAGAGTTTCCCACTGTAACTACATAGAATGATTAATTCCATATCAGAATTTGTGAAAGGGTACATCAAAATTGTGCATATACCACACTGTCCCCAAGCCTATTATGGACAAGGGAATAGCTTCACTGAAGTGTATTTTTACTGAAAATGTAAAGAATTAGCATCCAGAAGCCAAAAGAAAAGTAAGCAAAAGAAAATTACAGCAGGTACCACCCCCAGTTCAACCAATCAAACCTAGTTTTCTTGGGCAGTGGACCAGTCTAGTATCACATTAGACGGGCAGGTTTCACACCACTCATATGCCAGCTGTTCTTGTCCTTTTGTCCCTCATGACACAAAGCAAGGATGGAAAGTTTCTCCTATCAGTCAATAAACATAGGTAGAAGTCAAAACCCAGTTTTTGTTCATTTTGTCATCAACTGAAAATTTTAATTATGAATGCAGGTGCAATGCTGTGTGACAGGAAAGGGGCCCCATCAATCTCACCCAAGATCCCTCACTCTTCCCCACAGCCTCTAAGTGCAATATCCCAGCAGTATCCACTCTCTATAGTGTAGAGGAACACAGTTTTCATAAAATCCCTCCCTCTGCAGAGGTCTGCATAATTTTTGTAATTAAGGCTCAGTCTTCTGACTGTATAATAGTGGTATAGGGACTGAGACCCTTAAAACATTTTCACAATAGCACTGCTATCAATAGTGGGACCGACTGCTGCTCTTCCTGTGGGAAATGGTGATTGCCATCAACACTGCTATGCAGAGGGCTGTGACAAGGCTGCACTTTCAGCCTGGGCTTCCCTGCTGCCCCATCTGATGCTGCTGGTGTGTTTTCTCAAAAGGCACTCACCTTCAAGCAGCATGGCAGCTGAGAGTGAGGAGTACAAATACCACGTCAAAAAAATAAAATAATTGCCACAAACACCAGCAACCATAATTCAAGTTAAGCAGATGTGTTAGTTCACAAAAAAAGCATTTGTTACTTTTTATAAAGCCTGGTGATAATAAGCCTGGTGAGGGTGCATTAAGATGCATTCTTTTGTTCACAAGTAACAAAGGGCTTTAACGCCTGCCTCAGTTTCAGATCTCTGCGCAGCCATAACAAAGTCACTGCTGTAGCACATCCATAATCTGTAGTGCATTTTGAGATCCTCAGATGGAAGACCCTATATAAGTGGAAACTATTATTATCTATATAGCAGGTAGATCCCTGCTCTGCTGTAATATGCTGCTCTCCTCAGGGGGCTCAGGCATGTGAGCTGCTAAGTACTCTCCATTTCCATTGCAACTCCTTGCAGCTGAGGGCACTCAGCATCTAGAAGGATTGAGTATAGAACTGAGTCTCGGCTTCAAACTCACACCATTTACTTATGCAAAGCTTCCATCAGGTTTTTAAACTGTGGTTTTGGCTATGGCAAGGGAGATAGAAAGAGGAAGTGTAACAGAAACACTGGAGAGAAAAAAGCAAAATTCAAAAGAACTGCAAAGATGTAAATTACTTAAACCATTAAAAGGGTTATGGCTGTTTGAAGACTAGATTAGTGAGATTACTGTCGTCCCATCAAATGACAAAATCATATACACCAAGAGAGATTGTAGCAGCCATAAAACTCACAATTCCAAATAAGAAATGCACATTTTTTTTAATTTAAAAAAATTACATGAGTATTGAATATAAAAATACAAATGAGAAATTCGAAATCTACATGTGCATAAACTGAAACATTTGCTTTGTTTTGCTCAGTGCACACACACAAAGCAGTAAATTTCTCACTAAGGGTTTTCCCCCTTCCCCCCTGCCCCCACTGGGAACAGCACAATTTCAAATCCTCAGTATTTCCACCTCTAATTGCTAGATGGGTTCATTATCAGCTGTCTAAAGTGCAATACATCAACCTTGCAAAGCTGATATACAAAAGACTTTCACACATCTGATGGGCTGCTGTGCTAAATACATCTTAATTTGTGCTACATCTGCTGTTTTCTAATTTGTTTGTCATGCTGTGAATGCTACAGACTTTGCTACAGCAGCTCCCTGATTTTTTATTTTTAAAAACACAGCAGCTATTCAGGAAAGAAATGGCTGAGTGCCACCATTGTTACTCTGATCCATGGAATGACATCAGTTTCCTCATATAAACTATTAAATACTTGATGATATATGTTTAATAGGTTACATGTACATGCTATCATATGTCTCAATATTCAAAGTATGTATATGTGTACTATTTAGATCTTCCCTGTTAACATTCATTAGAATACAGATTTCTTCAAACCAGTTTATCTACATTTGAAAGAATGTCTAATTTAAGCCACTTCATGATCTGTGTGTCCTCAATTGGCAAGCCAATTTTTTGTTGAAAATCTGGAAGGGCGCTGCTAAAATCCTGAGTCTTGGTCATTCATATAAATAAATAAAGCCTGGTGGCTTTTTTACACATTGAATGACACTTCATTGAACCCACATAGTGAAATGAGTTTGGCATTCTCAGTTCAGTCCCTGTTGAGCTGAAAAGCAAATGGTAGAACAACATGTGTAATTCAGCATGATTCATAATACATCAAAGACTGTACAGAAGAAGCCTCAGCTTGAGCTGGCAGGGAAATTAAACTTCTACTCTTCCCTTTTCCCAGGTACAGTGAGCACTAACACTGGGCAGAGCATGCTGAATTTCTAGAGAAACAGCCTGTGCTGTCATTAGCCTCCATAATTACGAGAATCCCTCACATACTCCTTTCCAAAATAAGAACGAAACATCAAGTGTTATTTTTCACAGGTCCTCCGGGAACTTCACAGGTTGTAAGGTTAGAAGGGAGCCCACTTGGCACCACATACATCTTCCAAGAGATCTTGATCTCTCAGAGCTTTTTCTTTTAAGGAGGGCAACCCACTGCCTGTCACACCCTGACCAAAATAAGCTTTCAAAGAGATTTCAAAGCACGTGTCACCAAAAAGCAGAATCTTGCCATTGCCTAATTTCCATGTGATGTACTCACAAAAAAATACCATAACCTAAGCCATAAATGTTGTTACAAATAATATTCCTTACTTATTTATGTCTAGCTGTCCCATCTTGACAAGTGTTGTGGTTTTGGGGTGGTTTTAATTCCCACACATTTTCTTGTTGTGTTTTGTTTAGGGTAGGTGACATATAATAGAAAGGATAACTCCTTGGTTTCAGCAAGCCTTGGCTTTAGAGGAGCATCTGAAATGCAAATTTCCTTCTTCTGCTTTTGCAGTGTGATTCTTGATGCTAAAGACGTGGAGAGCTATTTACATAATCATAGAACAACAGAATCATAAGTTCATTTAAGTTGGTAAAAACCTTTAGGAATGAGTCTCACTTTTAAGCCTGCATTGCCAAAGCCACCATATCATTTAGCTCCCCATCAAACCCATCTTTTAAATATTTCCAGGAATCGTGATTCCGCCACTTCCCCGGGCAGCATGTTCCAGTGTTTGCATCAGTCTCCATCTTCCAGCCAAATGCCAATCAGTCTCCAGTGTTAAGTCCTCCACAGGAGCTGGCAGCAGCTATTACAGAGGCAGCTTTATGACTGGAGAAGCCATAGACAAATCAGTACTACAATAAAGAAGTATGTTTAATCAATAAGGCATATTGTTCAACTAGTGTGGAAGAAAAAACACCTTGTAGAGTAACAGCATTTGTAAAGGTTAATCAATTCAGCTAATTGTAAATGCTCTCAGTTGCCAGTCTTTAAACAGTTCCTTCTCTTTGTAGCTGTTAATTCATGGGGATGCAGCAATGCTAAGCTGGAAGGGAAGGAAAGGAAGCAAAGCAGTCAAATTTCTCATTACTCTCTGTGCTGTACTGTGCCTCTGTCTGTAACATCAATATATTTACCAGAGGGAGATAATATTTTCTTTCTGCCAGCACTGCCTTACCTCCTTCATTACACAATAAACAAAGCAAGAGGTCTATGCTTCACAGTCCAGGCAGATGAAAAGGAAATCAGGTTATTGATCTTTTTGTTCAGTTCTTTAAAGGCCAAATGTATGACTAACCATTTGAGTAGTTTTTGCAATGCTCTTTCTTTCGTGGCCATAAGGAAAGATTTTTTTTTTTTTTAATCAAAGAATTGTTTCTTGTAGAAAAAGAGACAGTCAACATGATTCTTGAATTTGTTCTCTCTTGAGTTCATGAGAGAACGAAAACAAGCCCACACTACAATGAAGGAGATACATCCTGATTTCAATTTTTTCTCTAGAACAATTTAAAATGAGCCTATGAAGCATGTTGATGGTCTCTGACACTTGTTAACTGTGTAATTGTTTACTGTTTATGAAAGAGCTTATCGTTTTCTAAGGTGATACCTGGCCCTACTTCAATGTATATTTAATGTCACACTTTTGTATCTTGAGTTTGAAAACCAAAAATCTTTCCTGTAGGCATCCACCTCAAATATGGGATTCATGCAAGCTGTTTGGTTTTCTCCCTGATGTATTTATGGTATTTTCAGTAACTAAAAGGTATTAGCACTATTTAACTTTACTTATGCAAAGCCAGCCAGAGGTCAGAGATTTCACATCTTCACAAAATCAATCAATATTGATTAAAGGTCAAAGCAAGTACTGAAAATACAGTGTACACTCCCACCAAACAGAGCATTGTTCTTCCCATAGCAAAAAATAAATGAGAACAGAGGAGGACATAGCAGCTTGTCTCATCCTTTCTGCCTTCTAAGCCCCAGCTGCCAACATTGTTCTTGTCCTTTCTGTGCCCCTACCAGCTCCTCCTGGATCACTGCAGCCAACTGACCCCACTATCTGCTTGGATATCTCTCAAGAAAAAAGACCTGGATAATTTTTCTTGTATTTCAGAATTCTGAACTCAGGCTGTATTTGTCAAAACTGCCTGGAACAGGCTCTGAGGATCGGTAGCAAGGATACATCCAGGAAATATACATATTCATACAAGGTAATTCAGCTGAGGCTATCGTATCAGCACTCCTACTTGGATGAGTATTTCCTATGAAACTGATAGCTGTGTGCTTGGTTTAGTTGTTTACAAGTAGATGGTCTGATATTTCACCTCTCTTACTTTTCATAGAGAGTTCTTTTCCTGCTAGGCATATCATTAATATGTCAACATTCAAGTCAAATGGTTAAAACCAAGAAAGTGTTATATCAGCTGAGGAAACATCTGAAGTGCAAGTTTCATTACTTCAATGGAAATTAGATATTTGCTGTATTTAATCTTTGTTACAAATTTCTAGCAGAAAAATCCAGTAACATGACAGGTCGGGATATAGCAAAAGCAAAAAATGTCATTATGGGAAGGGTATTTTATTAAGCAGAAATGCTCTTCTTAGAACTTTTGTTTCAGAAATCAGTTAATAAACCAGTTGTTTCTTTCACACAAGTAGTTGCAACTTAAGGGTGCCGCACAACTTCACAGCACAAGGAATGCTAAGGAAAAATGTGCGTCTGCATACCAGCCTAGTTAACAGCGTAGATGTTGAAAGCCTGAGGTGCACTGTCTGTCAGGTGTCTGCAAAGACATTTTCCCTCCGTCACTATTAACTTGATACAACTTTCTGGATGATGCTGTAATAACTTTAAGGAGAGATTTGTGGCCACGTTTAGGCAGCTGCCCTAAGTTTTGAAGTCCTACTTCTCACACAACAAACCTGTTACTCTGTGAGGTTTGGGTTTATATGTTTTTTTTTTTCTTCTCATCCTTTTATTCTTCACCACTAGCATGTTACTACCTCTTACACCTGCTTCTCTGCCCTCTCTCTTCCTCCCCCCCCACCTTTCTTTTTCCTTTTTTAAAAGAAATAGCTTAATTTTCTTTCCAGATGGTAAATTTTTACATCAGTTTAATAATCTCTTGAAGGTATACTGGAGTATTGCTCAACTCACTTCTAAATTAAAGCAATTATTAAAAAACTTTGAAGCACTTTAACAATTTTAAATCACTCAGCACATAGCAATTTAAAATTACTGGAGCAGTTTTATAAGCACTTGAATTTGGAGGTGATCAGAGACCTGAAAATGTGCAATACAGAGTAATTTAAAATTATTAGAGTACTTCACATTTTTTATAAGCTTTTCAGTTTGGAAGTAGTCGGGTTCTGACTTGTGAGCTTGTGCATTGTAATGCAAGTACTTCTTAATCTTAGAGAGATACAGCCTATTAAATCAAATTACTTCAATAATTGTAAATTACTATACATGAACATGCTCAAAAATCCAACTTTAATTCTTAAATTAAAAATATTTTTCACTTCAAGTCGGTAAAAAAGACTTTTAAGTGACAGAATAGTAATTTAAATTTTTGGGGAAGACTGATTTATATTTTACCAGGAATAAAAACAAATCAAAATGCCTACATAAAAATACAGAGGTTATATAAGAATATTTTTATGAGCCCATATTATGAATCTTCAATTATGTTCAAAATCAGCCTTTCTCATGTACAGCTCAATTTTTATTAAACACTAGATACACATTAATTTCATTAATAAAATATTTTCAGCTCAAATTTCATGTATATGTTTGAGAGAATAATACAAGAATAAATTTGTGTTTTTCCAGGTTGTTAACAGTTGTGATTAAATTAATCCCATTAGAGATTTTTATAATTTTTATGTACCTTTGCACTTGTTTAGGATATAATTTCTCAGTCTCTTCTATCAATAATGGAAGGATCTTGTCTGGAAAACTGTCTCAAAACAAAATATTCATAAGGATTCAGAATAGGTATAAGAGATGATCATAGTGTAGACATTGTTGCATACAAAGACATGAAGGTATAAAATATACTTTACAAAAAAAGGTCTTTCCAGTATTTGGCTTTTTGCCAATTGAAAACCTCAAACATGAAGTATAGCAGAAAAAACAACCAAAGACTGTGATTGCTAAAAAACCCAAAATCTAGAAACAATGGTAAGTTAACATTAGCAGTGAAAGAGCTGAAATGCTCTTACTTCAAAGTGCTGCAAGTCTCAGAGTGTGCTGATCAGAAGAAAGCAAACAAGAGCACATTGAAGCAAGTTGTGCCAAGTAGCTTTCCATAAAATAAAACATCTCTAAGAGTTCAGTGAAAGGGCGACAGTAGCAAGACTACAGTGCTCTCTGGTAGATGAAAGCTTTAGACTTTAAAGTCAGATCTGAGAGTGCACATATTTGTGCTTATATATCGTGACTTGTGTTCCTTTCTGTATTAAAATTGTAAGAATGAAATGCTGGTTGATTGCTCCCACGAACGACTAAATTTTAGGCAGGCAGATGAGATTAAACACTAATGCCAAAATAGCATCATAATTAATTATCATATATCATCAATAAATGCAGTATCTAGGCAATCCTTGGTGATTGAATCTTTAAATAATGTGAAGCAATGATTTAACATGCAATGTTTGCATATCAGACTGCAAACATGAAGATCATGTGAAAACATTTGAAGAATGTTTTTTAGCTATCAAAAAAAAGAGAAAGCACAGAAGGATAAACTAATTGTTCAGGCATGTTGTGTTTCTCAGAGAAGGCCATTCAGCTTAGACAGGTGAGCTGTCATTTTTTTTCTTAGCTTCTAGAAACAGAAGGTTCTTGACAGTGTAACCTAACCAAGAGATGACTGTGAACAAAAGCATGCAGTAAAGATCTAGTAAAGCATGTAGTAAAGACCCAGAGAATTGTATAATACATGATACTTAACAGTATGGAAAAAGCTGCCTGTCAGGCAAGTTTCTTCCTCCGCTATTTTCTCAAAATAATAGCCTTGTGCCCCAAATTGCAGGAAATTATATCCCTTTCTATGAATATACTCATGCCACTGGATATATATTTGTTCACATAATGTGTTCCTTCAGAGTCCTGTAGAGCCCTTCACATAATAAAGAATTACACAAGTTAATGCACTGTACTGAGCTAAGCTCTGTATAAAAAGTGGTTCCATTTATCTGTTTTATATTCCAGTCTTCAATTCCAGAATCATTGAAACAACAGCTTTCCTATTTTACAGGGTCAAGCTTCTTAATATTACTCGTCTCTTAAAAATGTCAAACCACTTTTCAGTTTCCTTTCATCTACAGTTTGAGTCTGGAGTAAATGTCCCCTTTCTTCTGTTGTTCCCACAGATGCAACTTCAAAGAGTACTTCAGAAGAGCTTTTTCAAGATTTGTATTTTTCTAAAAGTTTTTTTGGGGGGACCTCCCTTTCAATTTTTCTGCATATCTCTGATAGCAACCCATACCAGAGATCTTTACCAAAAGATGTTAAAACTTCTTTAGAGAACTCCTGCTGTTTGTTAATTCAGTAGCTATACCGCTGAGCAGTTCTCACAGTCACCACATTAGCAGCCATCAGCTGTTGTAAGCATAAATTGCTTTTCCTCTGCAATATATATAAGGCCATGACCCAACACTATATTGCATCTCCTGGCGTCACCTATAGAAAATTTCCTTCTTTACAAGATGAGTAACAATTAGAGTAGTTTTCTTATCTCTTCTATTTTGTTCCCTTATCCCTCTTCTTTCCAGTAAATAAGAGACATACTCCTTTACTCTGTGATGTTTCCATACAATTCCATCTAATATTGGATTTTGGCTTTGATGAATATTCCATTTGGACAGCAGCATGCTGGTCAGTTAACTGGGTGTAATCTGCTCTGATCTTCAAGCTAGAATTAAACATATTATTTTACTTTAATTTATCAGTTCATATTTTGCTGTTTAACTAGGAGCTATGATTATTCTGGGTTTTTTTAAAGTATTTTATTGACTACAATCCACTCAATGTTCTCCCCAGTTTCAGTAAAAAAAAAAGGGAAGCTCCCCTGTGACTGCACACCGTGCTGTCAGAGGATTTTATCAGCTGTTTCACTTTACAAGATCACTTGTCCCTAGCAATACATATATAATTCACATATAACTGAAATCTTTTCCCAAAAGCCATTCATCCCCAGAGGAAACTGCTCTTTAATTGTTTGTTATGCCCTCTCAGCAGGGTGGCTGGCCTACACCATACACGTGTATCATTTTATTTAAATGACATCCTACCTTGCTACGAAAGCTGCCAGAGCTATTTGATCATCTTCTACTAAGGCTGGCAACTACAGAAAGCCCCCTGAGAACAAAGCAGCAGATGAAAAAGAAGTGATGATGCTCCAGGCAAGCTCTTTTAGCCAGAGCTGTACCAGCAGCAACATGCAGCAGGAAAAAGTACATGCTTCAAAGGTTATTACAGTGTGCTGCGTCTTCCTTATCTTTATTTAAGATACTTGGGATTGATTTCCATCCCTTAGCAAAGGGAGTAGGACCACAACACCAACTTAAACAACCAAGCATGAAGTTCAATCAAGCAAAAGAAGCCTTTCTCCCCCTCTCTCTGCCATCCTCTCTGCAAGGATCACACCTCATGATAAATGGTGTGAGGCAGATGTCCTGTGGCAGCACTTCTCCCAGACATTCTGGTGGTGACTTGGCCCTTCCTGGCATCATTTTCTCACCTCATTCCCCTGACCATGCCACTTGCAAGCTCCCCTAGGTTGCACTGGGATTTTTTTCCAGAAGGATTTGGGACTGGTAGTGCCAATATGCTGCTTAAATGGGCAAGGTGGGGGATGGAGCTCAGCATGAGAGGATAGCACATCACACAGCAGTGCAAATGCACAGGCTGAGTAAAATTAGCTGTTTTGCACATCAGATGTTTACATAAACCTTTACTTTTAATGCTTGGGAAATTTTTTTCCAGCGGTTTGAGTTGATTTTCAAGTTTAAATGAAGCATTTAAAAATATTCCCACAAAGGAAAGTAGAATGGCTGAGTTCCTTTGGGTTTTGAAAATTAAACCTCAAAATTACTCCCAAGTTTCTCAAAAAGCCTTATTAAAAAAAAAAAAAATGGTGGAAGGGGGTAAAAAAATCATTTACCACATCACCCCTTCCCTGAACCCAAGCTGAGTTTCAAGTCTGTGTCTGAACACAAAAACAAGCTATGTTTAGGGGATTTTTTAGATTTCAGTATAAGTGGTAATCATAGGTATATATCCAACCCTAAGATAATAGGTAGGCACATTAATTTACAATAAGACTTGTAGTCTTTCTGATGGAACATATCATTGTTATGAGAAAGATTATAGAATTTTTACTTCAGAATCCTTTTCAACTCAAAAACCATGATGAGTCTCTGGAGTCTGAGAACAAGAGTTTATGTCTCTGGCATAGGGTTTTAAGGGCATGCCCTGCAGACCCTTCAGCAGGATTACCAAGCAAGCATAGTCCTCATCTTCAGGGTCCAAATCAGGTTTTAATGGCTGTTGAAAATGCTACCAAAAGATTTCAAAGTGTATTTTTATGCTTTTTCATTTAACTCAGACACTATCAGTAAAGGTCAGAGCTATTTATCTCCATCTCTCACTTCAGTGTTGATTGGAAGAGCTCCTTGCAGCCAGCAGCAAGCACAGCAGAATTCTGCTTGGGAGAAAGCTGGCAAGGGCGCTGGGTTTTTAAGTGGTTGTTATCAATTCACACTGTTAGCACCTGCTGCAGCTGCAACTCATCCAAGAGCAGCACTGGCTCGTTGGTTTTCCATCGTTCTGACTGGAAGTGCCAACAAATACAGCATGGATCAAACGCCTCGACAGCAGCGGAGAAGACCTTAGAGGAGGATCAGAACAACCCAGATTCACACCAAGGTAACCAATTCAGAAAGACAGAAGAAAAAACTGATAGGCAAAGGAGACTGTATGTGTGCCAGATGACTAATTCTTGCAAGCCACCAGTTTTATAAAGGGATCAAATACATTTTGTATATTTATACACCCATTTCTTTCTTTGCAGGCCAATGACAGCCTGCAGAGTGCTGCACAGATTTGCCAAAAATAATTACTCTGGTCACTTAGCAAAGCAGAGGATCTGTCATCCAGGAACATATTGCCTAGCAACAGTTCGTTTAGCCTTCCTCCTTTGCAATAAGCAAACACCCTTGGCCCTCCCCACCCCCTCTGGCTTGTATTTGGCTTTCTGGCTGCTGGCACACACAGCTAGCTGCTCACCTGCCTCTGAAGCTGCTCCTGACACGAGGACCCTCTGCTGGCTAAGCCCAAATACACGTGAGAAGATGAGTAGTCTAGTTCAAGAAGACCCTGGCTGCCAGGAAAAGGTGCAGTTTCTGCCTGTGATAAAATTGTCTCACAGTTTGCTTAGAAAAAATCCACTTCAAATGAGATCACCAGAGTGGTAGCTCTTGGCAAGTTGTGGTCTGGCATGGTAAAGGAAAGAGAGGAAACAAAACAGTCATACCAGACAAGCACCCACTCACAGCCTTAGGACACTTTTTTTTTTTCCTCAAAAGTGTTTCATTAACATATATTTTATTATAACTGTAGTATACAGAATTATAAACTACTTTCTACATTTTGTTTTATATGAAAATATTTAGACAGTGATTTTTGGAAAAGAAGTATACCATTCCTCTTTCCCCCATGAAGCCCTCCTGTTTCTTCCCTATACACAGGCCACACCATTTGTCTTTTAGCTGATGGTTGTCATCAGTACCAAGGTTCTTATTCTCCTAAAAGCAGTATCTTGGAAAATTGCACAATTCATTTTGCTAACAGCTTTCTGTAACATTCTGGAAACAGTTTGGACATCTTAAAGCTGCATACAGAGATTAACATGACAGAACTTTTGCACTCTGCTGCACCTCCCACCTCTCCACAGCTTGTTACACCAGGGAGGCTTCAGACCTGACAGCTGCCCTAACTCTCAGTAGTGGCACAGCTGTTAAGGACCAGATTTTCCAAGAGCTGTATGCACATCAGTGACAGTTATCTAGGATGATATTAATATCCTTTTTTTTTTTTTCGCTATGGCACATCTGTGCAGTCTCATAATGCAAAACTTACATTATATATAGTTTATATGGCTGTAGCTATATTTGTCACTGCTTGGCTTGTCTACATTAGTAGAATCATTTGAAAAGTAATTTCAGGTTTAAAAATAGTAAAACCTTCTCATTCTAAATATTTTTTCAGTTAATCAGAAATTCCTCTTTGTATAAGGTACTGCCAGTCTTGAAATACACAACTTTGAGATGAACTTTTAACTTGAGTTGCCTTTGAATAACTTAATAACTAACACTCAGATCATCCAGTAAACATAGATAAAGGGAAAAATATTAATATTCTATGTATGAAATTTACTGCAGTTATTACTGGAGAAACAAACTGTACATGACCAGCTGCTGATTTTGTGAGCTATTTTTCATTAATTTTCCAAACTTTTATAGCAAAAGATACCTTTCACTTATTGTTTTAAGTAACCATTTGTTTTGAACTTCATACTTGCTTGTAATTGTACTGAGTCCATACAGTCAGTGAGAAGCAGCAGTGAAGGGAGGTAAGAGCCTGCCAAAAACAAGAGGCTTAGGCCATATGGAGACATCAGGGGATATCTCTGATGTGGATGCTGCCAGCATTACTTCTGCCTCCCTGCTTGGCATTTCTGAAAACTAGTTTGTACTTTTGAAATTCTCCCAGGCCTTGCTGTATAGTACAGGGAACTATTGTCTGGTAAATGAGACATCACTGAGCTCTGTCTTTTCCAAAATACCTGCAGTAAAAAAATAAAAAAAAAAACTTGCAGGTTCTCCCACAACTGGCATACAGCCAATTTTAATAGCAGACACAGATGCATGTACACCCGCACTGAAATTAATGGGACAAGGAAGGAAGAAAGGGGAACAAATGAGATAAGGGTGTGTGTATAGAGCAGGGATTGCAAATTGGAACAAAATTATGATTGTAACAAGACCTTCCTGCAAGTCAGCACTTTTGTCATGCCTGAGGCTGGACATTTAAATCCTTGCTCATTTGGCATCCATGCCCTAATTAAAGGTTATGACCAACTTGTGAACAGCCATAATGCTTCATCACCAAAGGATATGGCTGACCACTGAGAAACTGTTTGTGGAAGAGAACTGAGTAGAGGAAGTCCAAATAGAAATTTCCACACAACTATTCATTCCCATCTGATTTCTGTGGGTAAAGAAACATGCTGCAGTAAATCCAGATCTTGGAAAAATTAGCTCAGAAGTATAAAATAGTTCATTCACAGCTGCAAGGCTCTTTTTCGCCTTCATGAGCTGAGCAGATGAGTGTGGGAGGCACATCCCACACTAATTTTGTGTCTGAGTCCTAGTCTCCCACAGAACTGAACAATACCTGCACAAATTATGTACCCCAGATGACTTTTGGTTTAATTAGCTGGCAAAGAACAGTACAAATTCTGTGGGATTATGTGTTTATGATGGGCACAATATTTTGCTTGATTTTTGACAACTGACTGAATTTCCAGAGATCAAAAGTTCATTTTGCATACTGCATTTGCTTAAAAAGTGCAATGAAAATCTTAGCCATTTGTTTGCTACATGGTCCTTGCTCCTACAGAGCCTCTAAATTGCCACTGCTTATATATCTGCTACAACTTCACTATTGTTTTCACAAAAGTTATTGACATCATTATTTAACACTCATATTAGAGTACTACAGATAAAATTTGATTTCTTTTTCTAAGTGCTGAACAAATGTGTTGGAATGACCTCTCTTCCCTTTCTGCATGGAACATCGAAATGGGGGAGGTGGGGAGAGAGTCTCTCTTGCTAAATAGTGTTAATTAAGCACACAACATTTAGCAGCTCACCACCACTGTATTGCTAGATTCACCATGACTGATAATTTTTCAAAGAGTAACTCAAAAACATATTGTAATACATTTAAAAAGGAGCATATCAGGGGTCTTTTGACCACTGTTTATTTCAGCAGATATGTGTATTTGTAGCCCAGTATTTGGAGATGATTCTAGTGCATGAATGCTCTTGGCATTGCTGGTGAACAGCTAGTTACAGTAATATCTCAAGAAATGTCTCTGATATAAATGATCCCTACAGTACAGAGGAAATTAAATCAAGGTATTAGGAATACCCTTTCACATTTTTGCACAGTGAAATTCTGCTGTCTCATTGGAATAGGGAAATAAAGGTTACAATAAGAAATTAAATATGCCTTTTCTTTAGCTTTTAGAAAACACCTGGCTATTTACTGTAATAGTTTTTTGTCAAGCATGGTCAGAGAATATGAGATATAGTTTAGTATTTCTTTGTCTGCGATGCAATAACAATCTAGACACAGGGAAAGAGCACCATGGAAAGGCTTGCTGACTCTAGCCACAGAGCATCAACTCTAAATATAAGAGTAACAAAGAGAAGTCAATGTACTGACTGTTTTAATACTTGATTTAATACTTCTTCCATTTCATTCTTTCAAATTTAGCAATTTTAGCTTTTTGAAGGATTAATTTTTTCCTCAGGCCATTAGCAAGCATTCAGTTTTGTCCACATACCTGCAGAACGGGAGCATCATCATGAATTAAAACCCCTCTTTAATGAATTCTGCACACCTGTGGATAATTAGATGCATTTTCCATTGCACTATCCTAGATGGCACTCACTGCACCAAGGGCATCTGCGTGCTACAAGGACTTTTTCCCTGTGGAGTTGTTTGTCTGCAAACCCACTTTTCAGTCAGAAAGTAGAAAAGTAGGCAACCTCACATGCAGAGGCAACCACTAGCCTCTGTGAAGTGAGTAAGACATAATGCATCAATGTGATGAGATGCAAATTGATGTTGAAATATAAAGTAATGTATTTTGCTTTATGTTACTTTGCTTTGCTTTTGGCTTTACATTTTGCTAGAGTGACATTCTTTTCTTAGGAGACTTACTCCTTCGCCTTTAACTTCAAGTCCTGAAGAAAGGAGGAAAACCTTTTTTTTCTTATCCAACCCCTCAATGCTGGACACCTGGGCACCATATGTTCCTCAGCTTATATTGTGTGGAATAAATACAACTGCTCTAAATAACATATCTGAGGAACTTTCCCTAAAAACCGTGAGACTTCACAGCAAGATATTTAAAGACTATGGTGTCAGCTGACCTTCAGATGAGCCATTTAGAAATGCAGGTGCCTGGTGTATGAACTGTGGAATCCTTCTTTTGCACTCTAACTTCAAAATGAGGACTGCACATCAATATTTCCACATAAAATTCTATCTTCTAGGAGCAACATGAGATGAAGTATTCTCTCAGCTAAAGGATAAAATACACATAGAGCAGTATCTGAGTTGCTATCCTATTTTGATCCAATTCTAATTATTAGTCATTAAAACACTGATAAGGTGTTAAAGCAAGTGGTGTTCTCTAAGGATGCTCATCAGCAAGTATCAAGGGCCCCTGGCTGTAGGAAAGGAAGGAGGTTGGAGGCTGTTACTGATTTTTGCTGCTTCTCTTGCAGGTTGGCTGGTTGTTTCTTTCCTTACCCCACAGGTTGTGGAGAAAAAAATAGCCAGCATTTGCCTGGCTGAAATCTGAAGGATCCCAGAAAAGTGTCAAAGCACAACTCGGTCCAAATATTTATATATTCAGGAAGTGTTAGTCTTCAGATGCACACTATAGGCTCTGCAAGGATGTTTTCTTTGGCAGCATTGCGTTGCATACTGTAATTTCTCATTAGCAACAAAACCCTCAACTAAAGTCTAGCTCAGGAAAGCTGTAAATACATTTTACATTAGACATTTTGTTTCTCAATTATTTTCACATGTTCCTAATAAAGGTCCCTGCTGTGGGAGTTGTTGGACAGGAATATGTCCAAGAAAGCAGAATACATGCTTAATTTATTTTCCATACAAAAAGAATGGCTATATCTAATTGTAGCTACAATGAGAAATGATGGTTTCAAAAGAATATTATGCCATGTAGTTTGAATAATAGTTTGCCACTATGAGCAAGGAGACAGTTAAATATACTTTTTGACAGTTCAATGAGGTGAAATTTTAGATTTAAAAAAAATTACAAATATCCCATTTTTTACTACACTATTGTTGACATAATGTTGGTGAGAATCCATATCAAGTCTGTTACTTATTTACTTAATTATTGACTTTCTTGCAGAAGTGTTTAATTAAATGTGGATTGTAGGTGGATTGGCAGAACAGAGAGTTCAAATTCCTGCCATTTCTCACATTCCTGTCTTAACTCCTGTTTCTGACCACTTCTAATCTCTAACAACCTAGAGGTTTAATTAGTTTAGATTCTGATGTTTCAACTTGGAAACACATATTTAAACCAAATAAAATACCTCTGAGGAAATATTTCAACAAGGTTGACATTTTTTTCTTGATAACAGAATTGTGTTGTTAGAAATTTTATGGCAAGAGCTTTCACAATTATTTGTTATGAAGAGATACAAATAACCATTATTAATATGTTTGCATAGCTGTTCTGCTACCTTCACATCTATGACCATCAACTCAAGATCTCTCCATCCAAGTGGATGTCCCTTATAGCCCCCACCCATCCCAACTCCTCCCAGTCAGACAGTGTCTTCTGCTTTCCTCTCTCCATATCTTCTCTCATAAAACACCTCAGAGAGGAGGGGAAGGAAATAAAGGAGCAGGAAAAAAGAAAGTACCAATCACTTCCATCTTGCGGATGAAGACAAAATATTTGACACTAAAACTTCAAAAAGATTTCAAAATTGACCTCTCCTAGGTAGTTGCTTGATTAAATTATCTTTCTGTTCTGTATCCATAATCCTTTATATGCTACACCTCCTATGATAAACTCTGGGTTAGGAATACCTATGAAAAACCTCAGGATTCCTTGGTAATGCTAAAATGGAAACTAACAATGATGATGTAGATTAATATTTAGAGTTGGATTTTCTTATCTCAACATATGTTATCAGGAGATCTGAAATTTTCAGTTATCATAATTCCTGGCAAATAATACTGATTTTCAGTATTTCATTATTCAAAGCAATAGCCCTATTTTCTTTAGTTGTCAAGGCAGACTTTATATCAGCGTAACTTTATCTGGTTTGCTATTAAATATTAACGTGGAAATTAAGCAAGGTTTAAGAATTGGGTTTTAAGATTTATTTTTCATTTTGTCTGTTATACCAAACCTTTATTAACATTCTGTGAAAAAAAGAAATCTACAGCATCACTAATATAACCTTTTAAGTGGTAATCCTTCAGAACCCTTCCTTGTAATGGTTGAGCATTTGCAGTACTAAACCAATGAAATTCACACATACTGTAATGGAGCGATTATTACAACATTTTTTCCAAAGTACCATGGGCTTTAGATGATTAGAGAGTAGTCTTATGTTTTAAACTTTCTGCCAAGAATGAGGCTCTAAGTTGAGTTGGATTGTGGATAGATTGCAGTATAATGTATGTTGACAGTTTAATAACATGGGTTACTATCCTTAGTTTGCTTTATGATGTAATACATCTTTATAGGAGCCCTTGGAGATTTCTACTATGATTTTCAAGGCAGAGAGAACTCAATAAACTAAAATACTCTGAGCAAGATTTCTATTTCCTGTATACTTTGGAAATTTTCCTGAAAAATAAATAGGTGTTACAACTTTTTAAAGTTTTTCTGACATGACTTTTTGTTTTTCTAGTCATGTAATAGATTTTAAAGGTACACTTCATATAAAGTTATACATTTTTTAAAAGTTCCCTTCTATAATGAATGGTCTTATTTTTCAGGTCTCTGGGGGAATTTTCTTTTCTGTAAAACAGAGTAATTGATTTTATTTTCCCCTCCTTCAATTCATATCATATATACATTTAGATCATGCAGCTTGCAAATATTTCCAAGTGAAAGTCACATATATTTGGACTAATTATCCCTCATGTTTTGACAAGTACATGCACAAGAGTGGCTAAGTATCAAGCAACAAAAATCTAAATAAAAAATAGAAAATATAGGAATTATTTCACTCTTTAACTGTTTTCATTTCATTCTTAGAGGTAATCAGGAAAAGAAACTAACTAGGATGGAAGGAAATTATTGCTTTAATCTATAGTTCATTCTAAGTGAAAATAGCTTGAAAGGATACTCAATCCACTTTAACAGTAAATAAACTCAATTGCAAGTTTTCACAATATTCATGCAAAACTAGATTTTAGAAACTACTGAAGGTAAATTCGTTATTTACTATATCTCTGTTTGGATTATATGAGATGTAATTTTCAAAATGCAATTGCTTTCCGGAATGGTGCCTTCAGACTGTGCTGTTGAGAGGTTTTCAGTGTTTTCAAACGTTACTGCTAACCTATGATTTGCTGTGATTATGTGTATATTAATCTAAATAGATGATTAGCTAAACAATATGTTATTCTTCCCTATACCGATTTGGCAGAAAAACTTTCGGGGAAACTTGTACAGAGCATTTTCAATGTGCACAGTTCACATGAGCTAGGCTCCTCTACCCACACCAGTATTTATGACACATTCTTTCCACACACACTGGGTAAACAAAAACTTGCTCATCTGAGTGTTTGAAGTAGGTGTATAAATGTAGGCTGTAGTGCATAAATCTGTACTGTTTCTCAAATAAATATTAGCCCATACGTTCTTAAAGTATGCACAGGGTATACTTTCCTGTTAACATAAGCCTATTGTAAAATAATGCTCATTAGAAAATTCCTGAAGAGCACATGGAGAGATCACCAGTACAGAGATCAAGTGTTGTGGTATAGATACTCCATAAAGGCAAAAACCATAAACTGGAGCCTCTATCTAAAAGACTTTTACCTATTGTTTGATGCCTTCTCTTTTCACCATTTTTTTGTTGAATCTGGGTAAATGCTGCACCCAGTGATGTCCCCAAAGCCACCCTAGCCAAAATCACTTTCATATTCCCCGCAGGAGAAACATAGATAAATTTTGCCATCAGTAGTCTGCTGGCCCCTTGCCGAGAGCCTGAGGGCCACACCTAAATGACATTCACATCTAAACACATTTTCATCCCTGGAAAATATAAGCATACACACAACCATGACAATTGCTTAAGCTAGTACCACTGACAAGATAATCCTGACTGTTTAAATTCACTGGAAACCCATGGTTTGCTTCCACCCCCACTGCTACACTGCACTCCCACAGACTTTATCTGAGCATCCTGCAGGCCACAAAGCTTCACAGTGCCAGAAATACAAGGGACCATCCTAAGCAAACTGTGCACACAAATCGGTGAAAAATGAAGTTGAAAAACTGGAGTATTCAACACCACCAGTCATATCAAAACAGAGTTTAGATACAAATTTGATCCTGCAACCATAATTTTGGCAGCCCATTGCAGCTTCTTGGGTCTACTCCTTTTTTTAACTTGCTGTGAAAATGAAAATCCTACCTAGCTCCCTGCTATTCATTAATGAGATGGGTCCTAATTGTGTTGTTAGGCTTGCTGAATGACAGGCAGACTTCATAATTATTCCTGTGACTGATCATATGTCTTACTCTGTCTATGCATCCCAAGAGGTTTGCCAAAAGAACATAAAATTTTCAAGCCAAATTTCACTGAGATAAAAAATGACTTTAGCAGAGAAAATTATTATTACTATTATTATTATTACTGTTATTATTATTTTCATTTTACCTGAAATTTGACCTGTGCCTCCATGTGCATGTTACTGTGTCAGATGTATGACTGTTTGTATATGATCAATTTTCTCTTGACCAGCACACAGACAACTCCACTGGGACTCTCTGGGGTTAAGATCACAGCTTACTACAGCTTCACCTACAAGGGTGTCTGGGAAGAGGCAGTAGCACATTGCACATTCTGCAAATTATTACAGCTGAGAAACTGCAGTGCTCAGTGCACCAGCCATCACCGGGCTGCAGACTGGAAGTCTCATTTGCCCTCTACACTATCATGAATATATATACTCCAGGATAAGGTCTCAGTTTCTGGACCGCTAAAATAAAAAATCATTATATTTAATATAGATATTTAAAAAAAAACAACCAACTAACCAAACTTAAAAAAAAAAAACACAACAAAACAAAAAAAACCAAACAAAAAACCCCAGCATACACCATTAATTATATATATAGATAAATAGATAGATAGATCTGCTGAAACTTCTTACTCTATTTCATAATATTTATGGATATACAAATAAATGTGTTATGTGTTTGTGGGTTACCTTGAGCTTCTAAAGATAATTTTTTTTAGATGGTTTTGAAGAACTTTATGAACTCGAATCTTACAAAGTCCATTTAAAATCTTATGGAAGGAGAAGTTTTTAAAATCACAGACCAGCACATTTCATAACAAAAGCTGTATTTTGCCTCCCTGACTTTACTCCACCCCTTGCCACAAGCACCACCTATTTGCAGCTGAAACCATACAACAGCTAATGTCAGTACTTGTTGAACCCACATCTAACATCTTCTCATATACTTGAGCTAAGTAATTGAGGCATCAAACCTTTCCATTTCCAATTGCTTGGTAAATATGCTCAATCCTGTCCCCAGAGCTTTTTGCAGATAACAGTGAATCAGTGCCAGACACCTGACCCACTGATCCTCACTCTCTGTCTTCCACCACTAATAGCTGATAAATCTGCTTTGTTGAGAAGAAGCAAAAAGAAATCAGGACAGGACTTCTTCATGTGAAATATTTATTTGGGCAGCAAAAGCTATCACTGTCACTGAAACTGAGTGACTGCAAACCAGGGTACTATTTTTACCATTACACAGAGCAAGAACAGCAACCTTGGTTTATGTTCACAAGATTGAAACTTTCAATCAATTTCATTGTAAACTGAATCCCCCAAGCAGGTTTATATGGGACTTAGGTGGGAGCCTTCTCAGCCTCCAAACAGCTGATTGAATAAACTATCCAAAGAAAATATATCAATACCAGAGAACTGAGTAAAATGGCTACAGACAAAAGGTTTCTACAGCACCTGAGTCACGCAAAACAGCAGTGCAACAAAATGTTGATGCATCAAATATATGAATTATTAGATTACAATTATAAAAATCATTGCAAAGCATTAAAGATGTAATTGGCAGGACTCCTACCAGTTAAATCTAATCTCCAGTACACATCAGCTGTAGCTTGGCTTGTCTTGTTAGGTAAACAAAATGTGTCTTGACTGTCATTGCCATAAAATATTAATGCACTGGAAGTCTCTAAACCTTGCTAAGCATAAGGCCTATTATCACACTTAAGAGCAAAGCAATCTAATAAATCGCTGGCAGTATAAAAACTAAGTCAGCTGGCAGAGACAGTCATCTCCCTAAGGGATAGTAAGAGACTAATCTTTACTACAGCAGCTGCAGTTCCAGAGAAATTGTGTTTCTGCTTCTCAGTAGAAATACATTTGTGCTGAATTCTGTTATTTGGACTCTGATGGAATCATTAGGAGTACCCATTCATTATGAACAATGCAAAATGAACTAATCATCTAAGACCTAGGTTTATTATTGGCATAATTTATTTTTATAGTTGTGCTTGGTCTTTGTTGCTTTTAGTTACATACAAACAAAAGCTGAACTGCATGATTCTGCTACACATTTTTTAACAGCATCAGGCTCATACATAAATAATCTTCTGCGTTTACTGAGCACTGTGACGATGCCCTTAATTGAAAACAACTTACTTGTTTGGCACTGACATGAGGTCCTTGAGGCTGTATTTAACAATAAACACAATATTGTCATATACTTTGTAACAGATAACATCATGATAATGTTATTTTTATGGTTTACTTTGGGAACATATGTGTGATTCCAGAGAAACAAATCACCAGACATACAAGACTGCACGCACAAAAAGTAGTTAAGAGACAAAATCTCTTAGTCAGGATATTATCAAAATTATTTTTTGCTACATTTTGTGTTAATAGGGGTTAATATGCCCTCAAAATAGTCCAGAAAAGTCCTATATATTTTAAGAATTGCATCTTTAGATGATACAAAAAAGCTTACATAACATGAAGGCAGATGAATCTCAAAATATGTTACAAGCAAATGTTGGCTCCTGCAAAAGATTTTGATATTACAAAATATTTTTATATATTTCATTT